>CAEMYA010000638.1:15376-73815 GCA_903131615.1 Diplodus sargus
CACGATAAAGTGTGAGGAAACGTCAGATTCTCTGAGTCTGTTGAAGAGCAATGTAGCTCAAAACATTACTACTTTGATGCATTCAAAGCATTAATTGAGGTAACAGTCAATAGGAGGCAGAGTGGATGGTAGTTTATGGTAGTTGTGTTAGTACAAGCCTCCAGGCTGCCAAACAGTTGACCTCAGTTAGAGTCACAACAGTGGATAATTTTAAGGACACCTGGGGACATTTCTACCTGTTTTTGTGGTGACGATAACCAGTTATTTGTCACAGGAAGTCAGACCACCTCCATCCTGACCATAAAAGAGATTTTAAGCCCAACCCATGATGTTCTGCTAACTCTAACGAAGTCATCTGATGATTGTGTTGGGTGGGAAAGTTGCCACTTTAAATAAGTGGATATTGGAGTCATGCAGTGTGCATGCTGTCTGTTTCTATTCGATAACAGGCTGACCAGCATTTACTAACCTTGGTCCATGGATGGGCTTTGATCTGAGGGAACTTGAATTCTGTGTAGTTTGGGTTCATCTCTCGGATTTGCTCCCTTGTCGGGGTTCCAAGAACCTGAAAACAGATGTTGGAGGAATTTGAGCAGTATTCTGCAAACACACATACAGAAGTGTGGTGTGAGGTGTGTTTTATGATGCTATAAATATATAAATACAAAATAACAGGTGAGTATACCCACAGTTGCAAACCAAGTTGATATACTGACACACAAACCCTCTTCAATGATAACAGGAAGCACATTCCAGATGAAGAAACTCACCTTGATAATCTCTACTAGTTGGTCGACCCCACTGTCACCGGGGAATATGGGTTGTCCGAGCAGCAGCTCAGCCAGGACGCAGCCTGCTGACCAGATGTCAATGTTTGCCGTGTAGTCTGTGGCACCGAAAATGAGCTCGGGGGCGCGATAATATCGTGAGCAGATATACGACACGTTGGGTTCACCGCGGACCAGCTGCTTGGCGCTGGGGACACACAATAAATCAATTGAAAAGAAGGATTTCAACAAAGAATGAGTGAAGGTTTGAAGGTTGGTCAGGGGACAAAATCAAAAAGTTGTTGGGTTTGTTGTTATTCCTCTTAGAACAGACCCTGTTAAACTCTAAGAGTAAAAGGGCTACAACTGGATTTGGAGGTTGGTGAAGCCATATTAAATACAGTCCCATTAAACCACTGGGCTGTTTATAATGATTACTACACATTACATGTTATCTGCAGTGTCACAGTTAAAGATCAGCTTATTTCTGCTCTTTCTGTTCTCCCGATTTGACAGTTAAATCCTCGATCTCTGTGTGGGAGAAATCCATCTGTTTATGCAGCTCACCTGCCAAAGTCACACAGCTTGAGGATGGCAGTTTCTGGGTCGACAAGCAGGTTCTGTGGCTTGATGTCTCTGTGACACACACCCTGGGAATGGATATAAGCCAGACTGCGAAACAACTGGTACATGTACACCTGAGGAGTTCACAAAAACAACACAAGATGAAAAAACAAAAACTAAAAAGACAACATGGTGAGGAATCAACGATAACGTGGTGGTGTTAAGAGTTTCAAATCGGAAGACTTCTTGTGAGATATTTAGGAGGAACGTCGTTTATACACACAGAAGCCTCAGAAATAGGTTTGTAGCAAAAACAAGATTATTTACCTTCACATATATGATAGGAATGATGCTCTTGGCCTTGTTAAAATGCCTGGCAACCCTGTAGACCGTCTCAGGGACAAAGTCCAGCACGAGGTTGAGATACACTTCATCTTTCTGTTCAACGCAAGACACACAGAGAGAAATCATGTTTAAAATATGCACGACTGAATACAAGTCTACAAACCCCCCTTGTTGTTTTAGGCATGCGTTCATTTCAAGCAGTGTTGACGCGAAACAATACCTGCTTGCTTTTTACTCACAAACACAGAATCTGGTTTCCAGTAATCAACTTCTGCAATATTACACTATGACTATGAATGTTTCTATATTTGCCAAGAAATGGATTGCTTCCCTTTTTTTAGGGTTGGGGTATTTCTTTTCACACTGCATCTGACTAATCTCATCTTTTATATGCGCACGCCATTTCCTGTTTTACTGTAATCTCCAATAACAACAGTGCTGTGAGATAAGAATGTGTGAAGATGGGGACTTAGCAAAAAAGTTAGTCTGACCAGAATCGACTTTTCTGTACGAAAGCATTACAGAAAGAGAGAGAAAACAAACAAACAAACACAGGCTGTACCTTCTCGCCACTGGAGTAGAAGAAGTAACGTAGTCTGACAATGTTGCAGTGATCCAGCTTCCTCATGATCTGTAGTTCCCGATTCTGTAAACACAAGAAAAGAGACGTAGACAAGCCAAGCATGAGAAGAGCTTTAAAAAAAAGACAGAAAATCCTTGCACACATCGAGGGAAGCATACACCTTTATATGAAGACATTACTACTAAAAAATGCTTGCCAAAACAAAACACATGAGACAAGGAAACAAACAACAGAAAAGTGCAAGGATAAAGTAAAAAGACAGTATTATATTCAGTGGTAGATAGACTGTTAAATGACTTTTAAGCCTAATATTTATAAAACTGAATAGATAATAATAGATATATATTCCAGCCCCACCTTGAACCTTTTATCCTGCAGAACCTTCTTAATGGCCACCATCTCCTGGCTGTCGATGAGGCGAGCTTGGTACACCACACCGAACGAGCCATTTCCAATCACCTGTGAGGTTTTCACAAAAGAGGAAACAGTCACATGCTGGACTGAAGAAATCAATTATAGCTCATCAAGTGAGGTAAAAATACCGGCATGATTTATGAGGGTCACTGTATTTTCTGGCTGCTGATATAACAATCTGTGTCAGTCCAGCTACAACAACAAAGGGTCAATATTAAGTTACACAAGATAAAAAAAACTCTGCTCAGTTTTTATTCATTTCCAGTTTTTGAACTAGTGTAACTTGTCTAAAATGGGTAAGCAGCAAATTTTGCTATTAGTTTTCCTGAGAGCTGTGCATACTCGTGCAGAGCAGAGGCCGGTTTAAACTGAAAAAACATTTATACCCATTTATAGACACACTGTGATGAGCATTTATGACAACAGCAAGTTACTTTATTCATTAATTTGGTCATGCTTAAGAGACAAATAACAAACAAATGTGATATCTGTTATCTATAATATATCTATTATGACTTTTTTTTTCTCCCTTGCACTTATAAATGTATAAAACATATATACTGTACAAAAGTAGGGCTCAGAATTAGTATGAGCTACCAGCCAAATTTTGGTAAAATACAAAAGTGGCTGGTGGATCTGCTTCACTCATCCACCTGGTAATCTATCGAGTGCCTGGTAAAATGGCCAGAGGGAGAGATACGTTGATTAATTAATCAAAAAATAAAGCACCAAACTTCAGATAACTTCTGATTAATCTTGAAGCAATTATAACCAAAATTCTAAATTATCAGGCTGTTCAGATTCCAAATTTGAACATTTAGAGTCCTCTGTGATAATAAAATTAATATCTTTAGGTTTTAAACAAGTTGCTGCTGTTTTGTTTGGATGTGGGGTTGACACCACTTGGTTTTTGAGACAGAAGTGACCACATTTGGACGAGAGTGTGGAGCTGCTGCATTGAAGACTAGTGATTTTGACAGTAAACATATGAGGCAACACTTTTTTCGAGGTAATAAATCAAGTGAGAAGAAGTCATTTTCTCATAAGCTTCGATACAATCAGACTTCTTTTTGAAACCAGCAAAGTCACATCCTGCCGAGCCTGAGGAAGACTGTAGGATTAGGGTACTTTCTACATTAGCGGAATTAAAGATCTGTCAATATTCTATACGAACTACACTAAACAAAACAAGCACGACATTTAATAACGTCACTTTATAATTGGCAGAAATTAATTAACTGTCAGACTGATGATTAGAAATCTAACTTGTTGCATGTGTATAGAGGCATTTAAGCAGTTAAGCTATTTAAAAATGATAACATGTGTTGGTATGTAGTAGTAGAGCTGAGAGCACACTGGTAATAATTCATGATCGATCATTTTTATCCTCATCATCTTTTTACATTACAAGAAAACCTGAACAGTAAGTTTTATGACACCTTTATAACCTTCAACTGCAGCACACATTGGAAAAGTGACAATAGTTCTGATAAGCATGTGTCATTAGACTGTTGACTCTAAGATAGAAAAGGTGTGACAGATTTGTCTACACACCATTACAGAGGCATTAAGTAATCTACGAGGTGATAAGAGGAAACCACCAGAAGGAGCTGCAAAGGTACAAACCAGTCTCAATGCAACACCTATCTCATCTCCTGTGACTGACACAATTATGTCACACTTTCAGATGAGACACCAGCCAGATAGCTAACAGGAAGTAGGTTATAAAGTCTAAATCATAAATCTCAGCAGCCGGCAGAATAATAATGATAACGCTGCCACTGATATTAATCAACAACCGTATGAGGCAGATATATTGCAGTCATTGTGTGCAGTGTGATAACAGTTACAGTAGCAGACGAGGTAATAAAGTTGTACGGCTTCTTGTGATGACACACTTGGTTCTACTTCCTTTCTCACCTTGATGTCAGTGTAAGAGACTTCCTGGGGGCGGTCTGGTCCCTGACCTGGTGTGGCCACAACCGTCGTCACCTTCCCGCTGTCTCCTAGGAAACAGAAACAAGGGTCAACATGAGGTGAGGAGATATAAGAATATAGTCACTTCAGCTGCATAACATGGATAACAACAGGAAAAACAAAGAAAAACATTTTTAATCTCCTCTATTTCAATTTGGAGAGGAACACTGTGGTTATGAGTCATAGCAGGTAATCTGTTAATTACTCCATCGTGCTGAAGCTTGTGATGCTGTGATAAGGATTAAAATGGGCTGTGGTCCCTCTGGCTCCGTTCTACAGGAGGACATATGAAGCCTCTTCACAACATAACAAGACAATACAAACGACATTGAACCCCGCAAACTTCCTGCTGGCAGCCTCGACAACTGGGCCGTCTCTCCACTGGCCGTTGGAATATTTAGGTTAATGACAGCAAAGTGAACGGATGTCAACTTAAAGAAGCCTCCAAAGACAAAAGGAAAGAAACGGCAGAGTTCATATTCAACCCACTCTGACTAATTAAACTGGGAATGAACCCAAAAATAGGACAACCGCTTTTTTTTTCCCGCTGTCCTGATAAATTGTTTTAAGTGATAAGAGGCTCACATACACTGATTATTTTGTTTTATCATCCAGTAGTGTCACGCTGCACTGGGTCACATACAAGCAGGCACAAATACAAGGTAGAGCGTGAAGTGTGAACCTTTTGTCGCATTTTACTCATTTACTTTTACATCAGAGACAGGCGAAGAAATGCCATGACAGGATAAAACTTCTTGTGGTGCCTTGATCATAGTGCTGAATAATAAATCGTATATTCAACGACATTGTTGAATGTTTTATCTACACACGCATTTACACTCATCGTGCAAACATTTGACCTATCAGAGAGGAATTCGGACCTGGTATGTCAGTGAACTGATCACATGAGGACAACTCTAAGCCTGTCACTATACACCATAAACATCACTGGGGCATCAAAAAATCATGTTTTTAAATCTATAACATTTGCCGAATAAACAAGAGGATCCAAATAACTAAGAATTCATTGTAGACAGTGTTTCAATGAGCCGTAAGATGCACTGGAGGCAGATGGGCGTGTCACGTCCAGAAAGGCGAATCCTCCATGTGCTTTTATTTCTTTGATTTTCTCTGAACATTTTTCATTCCTATATAAAACACAGCGTTATCACTGACATCTCTGATTAAATACACCTTACCTACAAATACAGGCAACATTATATTCCCAGCTCGGTTAGTGTTCAGCTACAGCTTCAGTTACTCTCATGTTTCATGAAAGACCCGTGTATGACGGCTGTGAAAACATCTGCGATGTGAATAAACCTCAGATTTCAACAAAGTCAGAGGAAGTAAAAGGCTGCACCCAGCTCACAGATTAGTTATAAAATCCTAGCGCACCACAGAGCGCCTCTCCTGCCGTGCTGCTGACAGTCGAACAGACTGTCACACTGGGTGGCAGCAGAGGAGGTTGCACCCGTGTCTGGTTCAATAGTAGTTGAGCTGACTTCACGGACTGTCAGCACCAGAGTGTCAGAAACAAGTTGTGCTGCCTGCAGTTTCCATCAACCAACTCTAATTCCATTGCTGTTTTTGCACATACGTCATTTTGAAGATTCAGTTTGTGAGGTTTGCAGCCTGGTATGCTGCTCCTCGTGCATTGCATTGGGTACAAGGACACAGATAAAGTAAAACAAAGTTATTTGACTGACAAAACACAAGCGGACTCTGGGTCTTTTAGGACTGAGCTCTTGTGTATTCACTATGCAGCTCGTGCTACGGTCTCACTACTCGCTGCACAAAGCGGTCTGTAGTTTAAGATTATAACGCAGAAAAAGGCGCTGGGGAAAATTAATTCAAATTCAATTCAACTGATTCCAGAATTGGAAATGCCTCTCTTCATTTACAGCCATTTGATAGAAAGTTCATTTTCTTCTGCTGACCCGACTGTGGTCCTTAAATAATAGAGCAACCTTTTGCCAGCTAGCTGTCGTTGTGCAGTATCACTGTCAGCCTGACCATGTCCACATACTTAATGCTCCTTTGTTTACCAATAACACAATGCACTTATTGATATGCCCCCCTTACAGCCAGAACTGTGCGTGCTGGTGTTCTTGTGTGACCATATCCACGCACATGCAGTAAATTGTCCTCAGCCACAAAAGTGTGGTGGTCATCCAATAGGCACGCTGGCGATATCTGTTACAGCTGAAACTGTGAGGCCTGCCCAGTGACCGGGTCACTGGGTTCTCTAACTCAATGACTGGGGAACACACACACGTACTCACACACACACACGGGGCTCCAGGTTAAAAGTAGGGCAGGATACATTAATGCCAGCTGTCTACTGTATGTTATCTACCCTCTTATATGTATCTTGTTGATGTGTCTGTCGGTACAGCTGAAGGTATCAGGATTCTTTTCCTGCTGGCTGCCGTTTCATTTCTTACAGACGGAAAAACAACTTCAAACTTCGCTGAGGTCAATAATCAATCATAATAAAGACGACGCCTCACTCTGTCAGTGTGTCTGTTATCGTCGTTTCATTGTGTCTTAGAGTTCAGTGTTTTCATATCAGCTCTGCTCCGGGTCAAACTCTGCTTCCTTTCATTCACCTGACACTCAGAGAAGGAAGCACACGTCTCCAGGAGGAAATGATTCCATAAACAAGCAACTTTTATAACCTTTTCACGAGGGAGACACAACACATATCAGCCTGATATTGGGAATCGTTCCTATCGGTTATTTACCTTTATCTGTGAAATTACAGCTGATAAATAGAGGTGGTAATAAGAAGGCTTTTATGGACTTTTATGAAGAGCTACATCTACATATTCCATGAAGAAGGAGAAGAAGAAATAAGGATGATATCCAATGTGAAATTGAGATACAGTTGCAAAGCCACATTTAAAAATATATATATATATAATTATCAGTTATGGTGGAAGAAAAATAAAACATACTGTGCACTCCTACTTTTCATATCCATATCTATTTAACTTGCTAACTCAAACAGTAATTTGACATATGAGAATTTACACAAGCTATTCTCGTTGATTAATTAACCAGCAGATTTCTTGTCTCCACATCTTAAAGCCAAGTAGCTCCAAGAGAATTAAGTTTACCTTATTAATATGCAGTTCAATGCAGCAAGATCTCCCTAAATCTAACCAGGCCATCTACTCTACAAGGAGAGCCTCTGGTTTACGTGTGAGCTTTCTAACAACTATCCATTGTTCATGTGACAGTCTGCCACAAACACAGTATCAGCACAACGTCCACTTCCTTCCCAGTGGATCATGGTTGTGTCGTTCAGTAAACAGTGAGCTGGTTCGCATAAAATTTACATGAAGTAATTATGGACAAAAACAGCCTTGTGATGCCATCATCACTGTGTTGGTCACACGATTTTGATGATAACCGTCTCTGAAGTGTTTCCAAAAGAGATTACGATGATTCATCTCACAGCAGCTGCCCTGATACAAGGTAAACCCAACATCAAATAACAACATTAATGCTAATTTGAACATTTATCTTTAAAAAGGTGTCATTTGTAAAATATGGCCAGAATTTGAAGATAGTTCCAAAAACATAACCGGCTGCATATCAACAGAGTAACTGACAACTGTTGCTCTTTTCTAGCCACCCTTTGGCTGAAGCTAGCTAATGTTGGCTAATTAGCTCATGGCTCAGTTGGAGCAAGTGGCTCTAGAGTTTGTCTGGACCAGGAACTTGGATCACAGGGGGGAGTCAGCACAGGTGCCACGGCTTTAAACCAAAATCTCACCTTATCTTACAGATTGCTCCTTTAAGCTGTGAAGAGACAGAATAGGCGATGATGTCATCCACAGACAAATCCTGGAGCTGCTCCATGGACAGTGAATAATGGAACAAGTTCTTGGACACTGTCACAGCAGCCACGGTAATTATTCTGGGATGTGGAGAAGTTTTATGGTTTGTGGCAATGAGCCTTTTTTTTTCAAATCCCCGTGGTGATAATATCTCAGAGTAATATGCGAACAAAGGCTCTATGAACACACTAATTAAAGGTTTATGGAGAAACTCCAAAAATGTCGCCTGAGGAGATCATCGACTTGCTGATATGCTAAGAGATAAACTGATTCTGTTGTCCAAAAAAAATAAATATACATCATTACAATAAATTTATTGAAAAAACAAAAACAAAACAAACATCTATCTGAGCACAAATGCCATCACCCTGAAATGTTTAAATGCCGTTCCTGTACACAGCTATCTATTTATTCTCTCTCTTTCACCGACATGTCAGAGCTTGTCAGTTTCTCCCTGGGACGTTTGCAACAGCTGAGATAATGCAGGCAAGTGTCAAATACTGTAAACACTATATTCACCCTGAATGCCGTGTCTGCAAACTGCTACCGGCTACTTCAACAAATAAAAACTGGACCTACCATGATAAGTATTGTTGTTGGATGATAAACTGTCTCAGAAATAATCGCAATAAATGATATTTTTGCCATTTTATGCCACTGATATGATGACATGATAATAAAAGCAATAAGAGCAACGTCTTTCCAAATCAGTCTGGGATCTTGGGGTTTATGAGGACTTGGATTATGCAGAAAAACTGTGCAGAGCAATTTTATGCTTGTTTAGGAGACTGATTCCAACCCTGATTTGCTGTGAAGCTCCAGAAATGCTTCCATCAGCATGGGGGTGAGTAGATAGTGACTGAAATGTCATTTCTGGGTGAAATTATCATTTAAGAATGTTCAGACACTAAAATGTGAAACAATTATTACAATATCAATAAAACTACATAATCAAAACAATAAATAAAATGGATAATTGGGCTCTTGTATTGTATGTAAATATATCGAGGTCAGCAAAAACGACCTTTTCGATCAGTTGTACAATAAGTCAATTATGTAATCATCAGGATAGTCCTCTACTTAAAATTCAAGATTCAAAACTTTATTGCCATATCATGATTGATATGGATTTGAATTTGTCTTGGTGAGCTCACCCAAACACAAACGTCATAACAGACATTAGCGACTATGAACAGATAAGTAAAGCCAAAGAAAAACACACACATAAGCACCTGTAGGGGGATTAGCAGCAACATTAACAGCCCATTAGATAAAGTGCTTCAGGTGCATGATTAAAAAAAAGCTCCTGTCCAATTATTTAAAACCTACCAAGTAGCCAACAGTGATACATTTAAGAGTGTTAAACAGACGGACAGCTTTGGGGCAGTCTTTTGTGTGTGGTGAGAAAATTAAAAGGGCTGTTACCTGGATGGGAGGAGTCCTTTAATACCTTAAGGCCTTTTTTGTAGTCTAGCCTTATAGATTTTTGCTGGGAGCGGGAGAACACACCCAGTGATTGTTGGTGCAGTACGCACCACCTTGTTCAATGGGTGTAACAAATGTATTACTAAATCTACCAGCCACTCTGGCCAACAAAATAAAAGGATATAAAAAGAACTGTTACTATCAACTACTCAATAGTGAAGATAAACTCCTAAATAAAAGATGCTCAAGGTTTAAACATCCTCGCTGGATTATTCAGACGATAAAGTGTGTTGTAGTTTGTTGTCCTATAACCCAGAAGTTTGTGAGCATTTCTGCAAATCTGGTTCCCTCCCCTAATGGTTTTCGGTTAAATGCATGAAAAAAGGTCTGTGGTGACCAAATGAAACGTCATCACAGTGAACACAGACGCTCATCTACTCACTAGGCGTCTTTACAAGCCGACTTTAGTTACAAACTATTCTAACTAACTTTGCAACTTGTAGATTTATTAATTTATAGATATGCAAAGTAAATGTGCAGTAAGTTGCTTAGTGGTGGTGACTTTTTACTGCTATCGATTTAATTTACACTTACAAGATTATCTTGCTCAACAAAACACGAAAGTATCATAAACTTGTGTTTGTCACAGATTATTTCCTGCGAAATCCCAAAATCCAATTAAAATATCCTGTAGGTTCTGGTCGAGGGGACCGGGGTGATGCCAACTTCCGGGTTAGCGTACAAAAAGATATGTCATTGCTACACTACTCTATTATCTTATGTCTACGCTTTACACAATATCAATATTCAATGTTTTTAAATCTCATTTATTGTGAATAACGGGATACGGCAACATTCCTAGTTCACAGTGCAACTAAAAATTAAGGATGACAAGAGAAACAAAGCAAAAGTTTGATCCCCAAAGTTCAGCAGGGAGCAAATGCACAGTATGATGAGTATTTAATGGAACCTTTCATCGTCAAATGTCTTCCACTGTTGTTCACAATGACAAATCGCTGGTTGGTATAGCAACAAAACATCCTTAATGCTCCATGTTCAAGTTTAATTTTACCAGTAATTCAAAATGTCGAATCACATCAGTCTCTCTCCCAAATATCTGGCTAACTGGGTTAATCCTGCCTCTTGAAATAGCCTCAGGACTCCCAACCCTGACAACATACCCATCAATCAAAGTAGTATATAAAGGCAACATTTGGGCTTTGGGGGCCCTGGGCAGTGTGGCTCTGCTGCTGGGGGAGAGCGAGAAAAGGTTCATACTGTTTGAACTGGAGATGACCTCTTATTCCAGCTCTAATATCAAAGTCACACACTGGTGCCTGCTAATGGATGATATGGTTTGGATCCACATACACACAGATCTCTGCTTACACACTACGGGGATAGAGGGGCATGTGATAACTCCATCCCAGACAGAGGAAACCTACTCCTTGGCACCCCAGCAGCACACAGCCGGGCTCTTGTGAGCTGGACGTGCATCACTTGCATCCTCCAGGCGTCGGCCACCTGCTGCTAAGCCTTTGCCCCACAGGTGACCTTGGTGAAAAGGCAACTTTCCGTCCTGACCCTCCGCCAGACGAGCCCAGACTGATAGCTGATGCCGCACTCTGAGCGACACCCAAAAAAAAAACACAGAGCCGTGGATGCAGCACTGACGCTGAGGTGTTCGAGTCCAGCTTGGCCACAAAGAACAACAGAGCCCGTTTACTGCTCCCTCACATTGACCAGTGCAATCAAACACATCCTCATCTTATACATTAATCTGATTATCCATTAATTAAACTAATGTTGTGCTGTATTAGAGTGATGGCCGGTCAGCTGCTTGGTTTGACACCAGTAGGGCAAAATACATCCAACGGCCGGACTGGGAACAAGTAACATAAAGCTACAAAACAAGTGGCTAACGTTAGCTAGCAGGCGAGCTAGTTAGCACGCTAGCATGTCGGTCCCACTACAGGGGAGGAATAACGTCTTTGCGCTGGGTTGTGACACATAACACTGCTATGTGGTTTTGAGGTAAAGGCAGAGAATTACATATTTCAGGTAAATGGCCAAATAGGACTTACTGGTAAGCTTAGGGTTCGGGCATCCCGACGAGCTGCTGCCGGAGGCCTGCGGGACCCCGGACTTTCCTGTGCTGCTCCCCACGGCAGCGGCTGATCCGGTGGACGCAGCGGCGGTTCCTGGCACACCTGGCGGCTCAGCAAACGAGCTGGTCCTGGGCCGCCCGCTGCCGCTCATATCTCTGTGCAGGGGTCAGGGTTGTTTTTCCACTATTTTCAGCCAAGCGACTATTAAATATGAATATCCGGCAGCGAATAATCGTGGAAAGACACACCGAGAAATAGCGCTCCCGTTGCCGCCGGCTGTCTGGCTGATAGCTGTTGCTAGACACCTCGAAACAGACCGCTCGCAATGCCACCTGGGAGATGAAGTTCCAAGTGGCTGTTGCCCAGGTTTGCTGTCCAGGATTTCACGGATGAAAACAACTACAAATTTAAAATGACTTAACTGTGGATGTAGGCCAAAGAAAGAGCAACAGTCACAGTATAAATCACCATAAAAATTAAAGGATTAACATGTTTGTATTCAGGTATTTACCCTCTTAATTTACCACCTCAATTTTTTTATAGTAAATATGTTACTTTCACACGAAAAAATATTTGGAAATTTGCTGACTTGTGCTGAGATTTTAGAAAATGTACAGTAACTATGCAATAGTTATATAACAAGAATTACGCAAATGGTAAGAAGACTGAATACTTTCTTAAAATACCAGAAAGTTTAAGATATTTTTAAGAAACTGTGGACTTGTTTTTAAATGAAAGGCTTTCCTGTGATTTTATTCAGATTTGTCTTACTTGGTGAGGGGCCTCTGAGTGAGTGTCTGATTCAGCGTGGGCATGTTGTTGTCATCTCCAGGCTCCCACAGTGTTTTAGTTGACATTGAAGACACTCTGACTGTGTCCCTTTACCTTAACCCACCTCTCACCCAGTATGACCTAAACCTGAGAGGCTTCTCTAACCCAGTGAGCGCTCCAAACTCTGAGATTCCTGATAAATGCCAGCTGGGGAAGTACACGCTGTATGTTCCTGGGATTCGGGAGGACTTCCTTGGCTGGATCCGTAGATGTTGTTCATTAGTCTACGGCCAGGTTTGCTGAAGTGGATGTATTTGCATTTACTATTCTCTCTTGTCTCTTCCATTTCCATTTTGGAAGGAGCACAGCTGAAGTAGAGATGGCAACAAATCAAAGATTGGTATCATTTGACACCATCTGTATATGGATTGATAAATAAGACTCGGGTTATGTTAAAAGACTAAATCAGATGGCAATTATTTTGACAGATTTTGAGATATGATTCACGATTAGTGGGAACAATCATTTTGGCTTCACAATTTCCATCTTCACTGAAAAAACTATTCAAATCATAACGAGGCATTTGCCTTGATCTGTACGGAATAAACATGTTTTCTTACATTTAAAGAACAAGATTTGTGGGCCAGTACATCTCTGCAGCACCTCACAGTAAGTACCTCATTATAATGCTGCTTTGTAACACTCTTACCTTCATCAAAAACTTCTTGCAATTAGGATATTGTACTTATCCATATTGTGCGATCACAACTGTGCAAAAAGACATACAAACATTCCAAAACTGTAAAACAAGGATGTGAAATAAACTTGAGCACATACAACATTGTGTTAGATCTTTAATATTTTCAATATTTAGTCTTTTTGTTGTTGTTTAGAAATATTGCACATGGTCAACATGCCTGCTTATGAGATAACACTCGCCTCGCTCATCCTAAAATTCCTTCTCCAAAGTAAGGACAGTTTATTTTTAAGCACAATCATACAGTGTACACGCATACATGTGTGTGTATGCACATATGTCTGTGTGGGTGTGTGCACGCGTGCATGTGATTGCACATGCATGCAGATGGACAGCCCTAACCCCAAAGAGATGTGAATTGATAGTCTTCTGTTACCTGTGTATGTTTATATATATATATATTTATATATAATATATCCTGAATATATATTTCATATATATCCTGAATCAACTGGGTTTGATAACAGTCAAAATGGTGGACAAAATAGTCATGGTGACTATAAAAATACTGTCTCTAGAGTAGAATGTAGAATACAATGAAAAATATACTATTGATAATGTTGCTGTGTGGATAAAGAACAAGAGGTTGGTTGTGTTAAGACACTACCTGCATGTGCCAAAACATACACACACACCCGAACACAGACCTAAATGCACATATATGGAAATACCGGTATATATATTTTTTCACACATCCAACTGTATACAGAGAAACAAAAGAGATACCCATAGTAATAACTACCCCCACTCTTCACCGAGGAAGCAAAGAGCCAAAAAGTGCTATTCAAAAGTTGTCTTTGACTTTTAGTAAGTTATACCCTCTATCTCTTCAACAATAACAATAATTGTGATTCTTTTTTGTTTTGTTTTATACCATAGTTAAAGATAGTATCACAACAGCTCATTCCTCTCACTGACTGACTGCACTGATTTAATATCTATGGCACAGAGCCTTTCCCCCGGAAACAAAATAACCCACCCATTTCCAAAAACAAAACAAAAAAAGTCCTATTGCACCATTTGACGGGAAAGGATAAAGTGTCGAGAAGAGAGGGAAGAGGGGAGGGCTCCAGAGACTGCCCTCCAGGGCTGGTCTAGGATCGGCTTTCCCTGAACTAACCCTAACCAGAGCCATCCTGAGCTACATAGCGCTTGACCCGGGACCAGTGCTTAAGGGCACTTTCTAACAACACTTGAGGGGGTTTGAGGGAGACGGGTGAGGTAAAGATGGGAGCGGAGGATTGAGGAGAAACGGGTTGAAAGGAGGGAGGACAAGGGGAGGAGAAATGTGGTTGTTAACATACAGAACAAGGTTATTATTTTTTCTACTAAAACAATCTCTAAAAACAATACTTTCCTGATTTTACTTGCGGCGGTCCCACACAAGAAGGGCCGCACAAATTGTGCAAACACCTGATTTCTGCGTTTTACAAAACGACAAACACCCCTGCTCCCCCACTTCTGTGTCTGGTGAGAAATCGTAGAGTAGGGAAGGGGGAGGCGAGAACCGCCCCAGGTACAATTAAAAGTCGGGGGGGCCACAGACTGATTTTGTCCCCTTCTTTGTCCAAAGTTTTTTGTTTTTTTTTGTTGTGATTTTTTTATGCTGGAGAAGAAACACAATAGAGCCACGAGAGAAAAACAGGCCACGGTAAAACTGGTTATTTCCACAGCAACGATAACGAGAGAAAGCAACATTATATCCACTGGGAGATTCAGAGAAGTTTGGTTAAAATTCTACTTTTTCTCTCTGTTGTTGGTGTCCTTATTCACTATTTTTATTTGTCTTCCTATAGTTGGAATATGATTCTTCCGTCCAATGAGCATCATCCAAGTTTCTTCTTCTGCCATTTCTCTGCGGTCAGTGTCGAACTTTACGTTGAATCTTCAAAGCCTCACAACCAAAAGTCTCTTTACATAATCTCTTTATGGTGCCTGTTCACACAGGTTTTGGGGAGGGCACCCCAACAGACATACAGACATTTATAATCAGCTCCCGCCATTGAGGACTCAGTCTTTCATAATGGCAATAACTGAAGGTGCAAAGATTGGTCACACTACATCCCAACTCCTGCCTTCTTTTGTTTGTCAGGAGCCAATAGGTTTCATGCTTTCAGTTTCTCTTCTCACTACAATCACTAAAAACTGTGCAGGCCGATGGCTTGGTCACACCAGGGTTGACTGTGTTTGTGTACAAGTGCTCACACTGCACAGATGTGTCCATGCACTGTGTGTGTGTGTATGTGTACTGTATATATGTGTGTGTGTGTGTGTGTGTGCTGTCTGTCTTGCAGCATCGAGGGGCTGTGGAATATTGGTGGAGGTCGTTGGGGTTGTGTTTGTGTCCCGACCACTGTGCTGAGGAGTGGAAGGGCGAGAAGGAGGTCAAGTCAATGGCATCTGAGGGCTGGCTGGCTGGCTGGCTGGCTGGCAACAGCAAACTGCATCTGCACAATAAGTGACAAAGTGCCTTTGTGTGTCATGGTCCTTGGTGGCGGCTCCTGGGGACTGCCAACCAAGAGTAACAGTCTGATTTGGTAAGGGTGTGTGTGCATGTGTGCATGTGTGCATGTGTGTGTGTGTGTGTGTGTGTGTGTGTGTGTGGGATCATGTGCATGCTGGAGATTACGTATGCACCATGGTTTGTGTGTGTGTTTATGTGTGTGTGCCAGAGAGAAGAGTGTACCACAGAGTTTGTGTGTCCGACTACAAACTACTGTACAAATGTGCTGAGAGCAGACCTGGGCGACGTGGTAACTGAAAATACTCTGGATAATCGGGGAACAAAAAGGGAAAACGATACTACAAGAAGCACTTGACTCATCAGGACTTGCATGTGATTTTACCACTTTTGAGGCTTTTTTAAAACGTCTGATTAGACGAATCAAGCGCACCTTGAGTAGTCTGAATATTTGTGACCATATTCAAATGTATTCCTGCCCAGGTCTGGCGGAGATTAGTGCCAGAAAAACGGATCCCGCTGCTTCAACACATACAAGAACATTCTGCGGGGATGACACACTCCTCTCTCTCTTCTTCCTTCTTCCTTGATATTCACACTTTGTCATCCTCTCCAGCTTAGGATCCTTCGCTTTTCGGCTCCTCCGGGCTCCTTCCTTTGTCTCCTTGCTGCTCCGCCCCTCCGTCCTCCTGGGATGATTGATTGAAAGAGGAGCTGTGGGACGGGGCGGGGTTGGCTTCAGCTGACCCTCCAGGCTCGATGGTTCCGGGCGTGGCTGTCTGCATGATCTTCTGACGCACCTCGCGGATCTTCAGCTGCAGGCACACCTTGGTGGGGAAGGTGTCTGAGTAGCGTGCCTGGAAGGCAGCAGTGGCCTGAGCTGGAGACGGCCAGAGAACAAGGAGAGTGAAAACAGGAAGCAAGGAGGATACAGCTGTATGGTATCAAGTATTACCATATCTTGTGTGTTACTCTTAACAGTAGTCTGACTTTGACATGGGCCATGTGAATAGCATAATCCATTTCCATGTTGAATTTTACGACAAGGCCATGTGGGATATACACACATTATTTTAGCTGAAATCATCGATTCAATCTCCAATCTTCAGTTCTTATTGAGACCATGTGACCAAGATCAAGTACTATCTCTGCTGGTGGTTTACCTGAGGGGAAGAAGCCATGGTCCTGAAACAGCTGCATTACCAGGGCCCGGCGCTGGTCCAGAGTTCGACGCAGAGACGAATAAGGGACCCGGTCCAAATCTCCTAGAAGATCCTCTCCTTCTGTACCTGGTTAACAAGCAGAATATCGTATCACTTTCATTTCACCTTCACAAGCAGCTCTGCAGCTGACGTCACCTGTCCTACCTGCTCTGTCGAAGGTGAAGATGTCTCCCTCACACTTCGCGGCGCTCTTGGGGGTGTTGGGCTCCGAACTGCAGCTGGAGAGGCGACGGGTCTTTCTCCTCGGGGAGCTGGGGTCTTCTGCTGTCACCTCCAGCTCTGGACACACGACACGAGACGGATGAAGGAGGGAATACGGAGTGAAAGGGGGGTAACAGAGTACACATAGGAAGAGAGGACACGGAAGGAGTCGTGAGTGATGAAATGTCAAGGTGAGGGGAGAGGACAATGAGGAAAAAAGGCAACAGAAGAAGGATTCAGTTAAATGTATTCTATTGGCTTTATATCCCTTTGGTGGTATTTCTTTGCATCAAAGTTAGTTCACATTTCTCTCTCTCTGTAACTCACCGGTGGAGTTGCGTCTCTTCCTGCGGTAGCTTCCCAGGATGGCTCTTGGCGAGGTGGCCAGACTCTGCAGAGTGGGCGAAGGCAGGACGTCCTCTGGGTTAAACTCTGGAAGCTCAGCGAAACGCTCCTCGAAATACATCTCCGTACTCACACCGCTGTGTTTCCTGCACACACAGAACACAGTGGTGTAATCCGGTGGTTAAAATATCGAGGGACTGCCTCTGAATGTAAGCACATTTCTCATGCCTTCCGGCTGAGTTCTGCCAGGGCTTCACCACCACTCTCCTGCTGTCTAAATTAAGAACATAGAGGGTGAGCACTCTGCCCACTCACAGTCAGTAAACAAAGAGTTTCCACCATGTTTTTTTTTTGGAGGTAGCTAAACGTGGAGCTAGATGCAACTATGTGTAAAAATCAGTGTTAAATAAAGTCCACAAACGGTGTCCTCTCCCGGGTGCTGTAGCTCATCGTCAAGCTGCTTCTCACCCTAATCACAGAGGATCACATGAGCTCTCTCAGCTTGGAAAAATGTAAAGTGTTAAAATGGAGGGAACATTTCCTGACAACGACTAGAAAGACAGAAGGATTAGGCAGACTTGTTTTATTTTGCTCTGGCACTGATTAGACAAGAGCCATAACTTAAGTCTGATCACTGAGAAATAAATCATAATACGTATTTCATGTCATTTAGCAGATTCTGAATCTCTGAGGATCCTTTAGACCAAACCCACTCACATATGTTTGATTAAATAAAAAAATAACAAAGTGAGGATGAATGTGGAGTGCCTGCAGCTAATGATTCATGCCCCTCTAGTGCCGGCACTTACTTATCGAAAGAGTCAGGTGTCTTTTTGAGAGGAGGGGGTCGGAACTTGGTCTTCTTTGAGGAAGTAGGGGGGTCTCTTTCTGCAGGGGGAGGTGGAGGGGGGTCCAAACCTGAGGGTGGAGGAGGAAGGGAACGAGGTCCAGCCTGGAGAGACAGTAAGAGAAAGGCTGGTGACACAGCGTCCCATCGCACACAGCGTCCCATCGCAGCCCTGGCATGCACTCCTTTACTTTCCCATTGTCTTTAGTGAGAAAGGGTCAAATCTGCATTCATTACTGGAGTAAAATATATATATATATATATATATATATATATATATATATATATATATGTATATATTCATCAGCTCCAGCTCTGACCAGCAGTGATGGAAACACCCAGGTAGACACTTTAATTTTCACCTCTTTTCCAGCAAAATATGACTTTTCCATCCGTCTCTGATCAAGCAGCGTTCAAACATCGTTGCTGAGTTTGAACAAGAGACCACCATAACATTTTCACTGGCCTCCATGCTGGTTTCTACTGTCCCCTGTTTTCTGGCGCGTTTGTGATGTTGATTGTGACATGTCAGAAAGGAACAAAACAAAGAGGCATACTCATCTACTGGTAATGTGAATGGAGTTGATTGCCTATTTTTAGGGGGTTCACCTTCATTTAAAAAAGCCTGCTAATATGCTGTAATTTTGGTGTAAAAATAGTAAAAGGCCAAGCCAAAGTATTACATGTGACTTGTGTTGAAACAGACCTAAAATTTTAGTTTAGTATTTTACCTGGTTATTTATCAATGTTTCCTGCAAGATATCATTTTTTAAAAATTAGGACATGGACAACTGTTTCTCCTGTTGCTCTATTATTGTTATCTCAAAAAAATTAAAAAGGGTTGAGCAGTTTGGTTTGCCGTGAGGAAAAACTGTCGAAAACCATCTGATGTAAGTAAGAAAAATGTGAAACAAGAAGGTAAATACATTACATACATACTAACAAATATTGCTGCGGATGTGTAAAATCAAAGATATTTCCTGAGAGAAGTTCTTCAAGAAGAAGAGAACAAAAATCTGATCCAAAACTGTTTGAATCAATTTCTAATGATAGTTAAGCTTTGGTTGAGGATGGTGTGATGAATGAACGAGGCAGATATTCAGATATTCTCACCTCTTTGCTGCTGTCGCCCATGCTGTGGTCGTCTCTGTCTGTCTCTCTGCTTCCCTTCTTCTCACTGTTCTCCTTCATCCCTCTATCTCTGTCTCTGTCCATCTCGCTTCGTGTCTCTTGGCTGTGTCCATCTCTCAGATTTTCCTCTTTGATGTACAGGCCGATGTCCTCCTCCTTTTTTACTGGAACAGATAAAAAAAAATCATCCCCACATCCATCCTCGTTAACCTCACTTTTCACAAGTCTTGCAGCATCAGTCGTTATCATCCAAACTCAGTTTCAGTACAAGATTTCAAACTGGAAAACTGACTGATTCTGAAAAAACATGGCCCTTTCATGCCTTAAATAGAAGGAGAAACCAAAACCCATGGTGGAAAATATCTGATGATACCGCAACACCATGTTTTTTGAAAGTAAAAACTAAAGATAGCTAAGATATATGATATTTTGTTTACATGTTAGAGCTGAAACATTTTGGTGAGTGTCCCACACAACAGCAGGAAACCAACGTGGCATTTAAAACCGAGTCGGACAAAACAAGCTGAGGTTTACCTGCTGTGGTGGCAGCACAGCTTGACCACCCGTATCCTCCGTCCTCAGCCTGACAGTCCAGCTGGCTCTCCCTCTTCACCTCCACCTTAGGCTCCAGCTGGACTGCAACATTAGGCTGAGAGGGTGCCACCGCTGAACCCTGCACCCCTGTCGCCAACGGAGAGGAAGGGTTCATAACGTCCTGGGCTGGGGCGGCCACTGCGGGCGGCATGGTTGTCATAGAGACCACGCCAGTAGCCAGTGCAACGGTTGGTGCGGGGTAGATGGCAGTTAGTACCTGATGAAGAACATAGCAGAGAAATTAAACAGGAGATTTTGTGTGTTTTACCTCTTTCACACAGGATGAAAAACAAAAACACTTACACCCACTAACATCTGGCTTTTGTCGTCAGTGGGAAAGTGTAAAATCGTCATTCATTCACGGGTCAAATAACTCTGCAGTAGTCACAGGTGTTTATCTGCTCCAGCTCCAATCAGCACTGATGGTCCGATGGCACCTGGCAAATTTTTTCCTCTTTTCCGACACGCTGAAGTTAAACATTTTGGCCTCGAAAATATTTTTCCATCTGTGTTCGTTCAAGCAGCTATCGATGATCATTTAGTTGGTGTTGCATTTTAAAGAGAGCCTGACTTAAAAGTTACTGGTCCCCATTCTGCTTTCTACTGATCCCAGTTTTCTTGTGCATTTGTGAAGCTACAGTGCCAAAAGAAAAGAAAAAAAAACAAAACCTGCATATTTGCGCTAAACATGGTGTACAAATGTTATTATTTCCACTGTGTTTGAACGAGAAGGATATGAGCCACTGACAACTGTGAACATGTCATGAGAGGGAAAGCTTAAGCACAGACTATGCTCTGAAAAAATTAGAAGCGGAATTAAATGTATTTACTTTTTTACTAAAAATAGATCGATTAAAACTGGTGCCACACAATAAACAATATAGTGTGACTGTCAATATTTTCTCTTATTAGTTTATAGTTATTTCCGTATTGTTTCCAAAGGAACGTAGTGATGGTTTTATACCAGCTTTTAATCCTGCTGCCACAAGAAAATGTGCTCACTTTATTTCGAAGTCTTTCATGAGGTTTTATTCATTCATTCATCTGCGTTTTTTGGATTGAAAACAAAAACTGAAAAGCAGACCTCAAATAAAGACTCTTTTAAAAATCGACTGCTAATGCTTAGCGCAGACTTCCACTGACCTTCACATGTCTAGAAATGATGATTGGAAGCAAAATCATAACTGATGAAAAGGTAGACGATATTTAATTTTTCACTCCTTAAATGCTTATTTTGACATCACCGCGCACACACACACACTACAGTCTACACTACACTAGGATTCTCTGGCACTAACACTGTGCAGTTCTCTGCTCGCCTTTACCTGACGACCAGCGGCTCCTGACGCCTGACCTGGAGGGGTCTGCGATTGACAGCTCAGGGTTGGGGCCTGAGCTAACAGTGGCGGCTGACCGACCATCGGCTGAACCAGGGTTTGTCCGGCCGGGGCGATGGCGGTGAAGCCCAGTGTTGCAAGAGATGGTGGGAGATAGGCCGGGCCTGGTGCGGCTGTGGCCTGTTGGACTGTGGTGACTCCCGGGCCAGACTGGACATAAGAGATCCTAGAGGAGAGACGAATCATGAGTGTCAGAGCTGAATATTACAAATCACCTGAGAAGCTGATAATAGTATGAGAGGAGGGAAGTGACTGTAATAACACCTATGCAAAAAAAATTGAGACAAATTTAAGATTCAACAGATACACATGAGAGAGCAAATCTATGCATGTATTATTTTATAATCTAAAGTTCTGATATAACTTGATTAATCAACATGTTTCCCACTCTTTTCACTTTCCAGAACATTTTCAGTGACAATCTAGCCGGTGCGACAGACAGGGAGTGGGCTCACACACTAATATGTTCCTTTATGAATCAGTTTATGAATCCAATGCCCTTTACTCTACCTACCCTGAATTACAGTTTATTATCCATTGCTATCTGAACATCAATAAGTGAAAAAGCCTGAAAACCAGTAAACGAGATTTGCTGGAAATGTTTCTTTTATCAACAATAATAAATATACAAAAGAAATAATAAGATAAGCCTCTTAAAATGAACAACTAACTGGTTTCCTTTAAAGAAAAATCTAATTTTTTTGTAATATTGTAGTATTGTGTAGGTTTAGGGTGTTTAAATAATGTTACAGGACATCACAAGATTTTCCAGAACATTTTGCTTTTGCTCTAATTTTCTATTGCTGGAAAACCAGTTTTCCGGCTTTTCCAGGATGCGTTAGGAACCATGATCAATCATGTATGTTTGATCTCAAAAGTGTCAGAATATGATGAAAAACGCCCATCACAATTTTCGAAAGATCAACCTGACTTCAAATTTGAGTCCAAAATAAACTTAAACTTGTATAAACTTGTAAACTTTGAGAAAAAGACATTTAAAGTTTCAACAGGAACATCAGATCTCACATCGCTCCAAGAGCTGATGGAGTATCAAAACATGTTCAGAGTGTTGACTTTCTTTATCTACTTCTACTGCACATTAAGCAGAATTAACATCATGACCTGGCAAAAAATTAAATTCTGACAGCATCTTTCTGTCTCAGAAGGCTCTCTGACCAGCTGGGAAAATAAACACGCGTATTTGTTGCTGTCTTTCAGGTGTCGGGCCTGTGTTAGTGACCTGGTGGGTGGAGAGGTCAGAAGAACGGTCTGTGGGGGCGCGGCACCGGGAGTCATCACCGTTGCCATGGAAACAGGAAAGGGGCTCCCAGGATGCACTGCTGCTGCGCCGTTAGGGTGAACGCTGGTCTGAACCACAGGCATGGGAGCGATCTGGATGATCTGTGAGGCAAATGCAAGACAAATAAACAAAAGGCGAACAATTTAAAAACAGATATTTTTAGAGAGGACACGTCGGATTTGAACATTTATTTTTCATGTATCCAGGGAGAAACTTATAAATACTGAATGTTGTTTTTACAATCCTCAGAACAATTCTAGCACTTTGTTAAAGCAACTAGTGCCTGATTTCTCATCTGAGATTTTGGGGATTTAGGGACAGAAGATAATATTCATAAATAGGTTTTATTTAGTGTATAATCACCTGAAACTAAGATTTTTGTTTGCATTACTTTAGAATGAGCCTTTTCATATCTAAAGAGGTGGGAGGTGCCTTTCTACAGAGTCGGCACTGTTGCACCACCGTGTTTTCACAGCAGCCCAGAACGTTCAAACCAAACACTGGCTACACAGAGGGCCTTTCATGTTTTTCGCATTTTTAAGCAGCGACCGTAGGAGGAGGCATCTGCAATCTGCAACCTCACGGCTAAACAGCTCTAAATCCTACACACTGGACCTTTAACTTATTAAATGTTAATCAATAAATAACAGTGAAAAAAGTGAATAAATTCTCACAGATTCCAAAAGCTCAGGAGACCCTAATTCAACTGTTTTGTTCTTTCATAATTATTATATAAAGTGGTAGATCTTACATATGTAATTCAATCACAGATAGATTAAGTAAAAAAGGGGGTTACTAACAGGATTATAACTTACAAATAAATGATACATGATATGAATATTATACAGAGTCTCACACAACGTCAAACTGGTCTCGAGTGAAACTGAATAACAATCAGTACTCACATTATTTCATTTGTGCCCCTGAACCAGTGTAAATATTCAATTTACAATGATAAAAAAAGTGCAGAAAAATAATTAAATCTTGTGTTTTTCTTAATACACGGCTTAAATAATTACTCTATTTCCAGTTAATTTTTTGTCCACTGAATCATCGATTACTATTTCAGCAGTGTGAATTTTGAGTCCAGATGAAATCAATCAAAACTTGATAAATTCTGACTGAACATCAGGCAGATTTCTTGAAAAAGTTCTCTTCACCACACCGACCCTCTATTACCCACTGTGCTCCTATCAGGAGCATGTGTCATCCCTGTCTGGTCTTTATGCTCTCGCTGCTGCTGTCGATGTAACCACCTTGTCACCTGTCAGCAAACAGGGTGGCGCCGATTTATCTTCGGCGCTGATGACACTCATGTTGACATTCTTACCTTGTTTGCTGTTGCGGGGCCGTTCTGCACAGGAAGAGGCGGAGCGACCAGGGAAATGGAAGGATGAGGAGGAGTAGACCCTGTTCTCACTGTTGCCATGGGAACCAACATCTTGCTCTGCAAGACAGGCGACTGGGTTTGGACTAATGAGTGAGAGGGAGAGAGAATTAAAACACTCAGCGTGAGAAACAGATGAATCGAGCAAAGGAGGGGAGGTGAAGACAGGACAGGAGCGACGGGTGGGTGGAGACACACTGAGACAGAGAGGACATTTCAGCCTTTGATAATAGTGAAATTCTTTGCTCATAACAAGGTGGAACAATGTTCTGTTGCTTCTGACTCTTATGAATAGAGAGTGATTAAGGCATGGGTGGGCGGCGGGCGCTCATACTCATGTCAACAGTGTTTCTCCTGTCAATCATTTATCTCCTCTTTACGTAAGCCAATCACATCTATTTTCAGTGCTTCCTGTGGAGGTGATTAGTAAGAAATAAGGGAGCCACAGCAATAAGAAAAATCAAAGAAAGACATTTTAGCTGTCAGTGGACCAGTGCACACTAACTAATTATTTTCTTCAGCCAATTGTTGCTCTCTGTCTCACCTCTGGTCCCGGGGCTGACTGATGCAACTCTGATTCCCGCCCCCGAGTGCACGCCATTGGCCACGGCGGCATTTGTGGGCAGGGAGAGAATTTGCTGGTGGGTGAGTTGAGGGGAGGAGGGGCTCTCGGTAGGCAGGATGTACTGGACCTGAGCTAGCGGCTTGGCGCCGACGGGAGGGGTGAGAGAGGAGGTGGTGGCAGTGGAGTGGAGCTGGGGCTGGAGGACAGGTAGGGGGGTTTGTGCGTGCGGCTGCGGGGTGAGGAGCTGCACTGGTTGGGCAGCGGGGAAGGACCCTCCCAGCACCAGGTTAGTGACCAGGCCGCTGCTCCCCAAAGGGCTGACACTGACTGGACTGGGAGAGGAGGATGAGGACAGGTACCCACCCCCTGCAGTGATTGGCAGCTGCTGAGGTCCGCCTCCTCCAATCAGGATAGCGGCTTTCTTGTCCTGGGGCAGGGAGCTGAGGGTGACGGCTCCGTCCACTGGCTTGCTGGCGATGGGGATGGGGGTGCTGGCGATGGGTCGTACCACATTGGTCACCATGGTGGGAGCCATGCGGACACCACTGAGGACCTGGGTTGAACCCTGCTGGGCCAAAGCGAGGGGAGTCTGGGCGTTGGATGTCAAGCCAGCGACGGACAGAGAGGAGACACCCTGCCCACCTCCTTCTCCTACACCTGCTGCTGTTTCTTCTCCTTTGGATCCTCCATCGCTCCCCTCCTCTCCTCCATCTGGAGCTCTTTTTCTCTTCCTCTCAGAGCCCTCTTCACCACCTCCTCCTCCTCCTCCTCCACCTCCTCCTGTGTTCCCTTTAGCTGAGGTGGAATCAGAGTGAGGGATGGAGGGAGAGGAAGAGGGGAGAGAAGAGCGAGCCACTGGCTGGAAGCCATGCTGGAGGGGAAGAGAGAGACGGAGAGAGGGAGAGATCAAAGCCGGGAAAGTTGCTATGAAAAGTTCTTCTCTTTTTCATGAACACACAAGTTTCTCAACTAACTCTGAAAAATCTGTGGGTTTTAATGCTTGATGGGAATTAAGGACTTCAGACACCAAAAGCTTAAGAGAAACCACCAACGACTCATACAATGATTCAAACGCAGAATTACAGCGTTGACATAAAAACGCAACTCTAAGAGGCTCAACATTGTAAATGAAGCTACATCAACATCTACGATATACTGCTGATGAAGACCTAGATTCCGTTTTTCAATTAATAGAAAATCTTTTGCAGTGCAGACTCTTTACTAATTCTGGTGCCTTAAACTCAATTCCTTGACACAGAGACTAATTAGAAATGAGTATTAGAAACAAGTACTGAATGAAAGAATGAAGTTATTTGGTGATTGCTGCAGCTACCTGTCCATCCGGTTCGTCTTCGTCGCTGTCCGTCACTCTCTCTTTACACTTGAGGTCAATGGAGCCTTCAGGACAGGAGTCCTCTGAGGGTGGGACACATATTAGCAGTCAGGGTTGTAGCAACCTTCAGCATAATGGACTAAACACACTATAGAGAGGTAAAGTCACAGCTGTTCCAGTGGACCACTCACAGGAATATGTGTGGCAGTGAATGGCAAGAAACAAATATTTTTTTGATTCAGTTTGAATTGTGCCATGAAATACAGATGTTGATGTTTGTCAATTTAAAAGATCATTTTCAACTCGAGGAAGTGGCAATTTTGTCATAAAACTAATCAAGACTGTGAAAGTACGTAATTAGAAAGACTACACATAGGGCTGTAACGATACACGTATCGAAACTGATCCGCGAACCTGTCTCGCGGTGTGAGAGGGCAGAATCGCGACACAACTTCCAGTCCAGATCCAGCCCTATGAGCTATAAGTAGCCACATTAACACCACAACAGTCGTTTGCCAACACAGAACAAAGCACCGCCGGAGTAATGACGAACCATTGTGTAATTCACACAGAAAGCCGGCGCTGCGGCTCCTAAAGAGACGTGACGGTACACGTCATGATGATGACGTGTGTGTTTTCAAGGGGTTTCCCGTGTTCCTCTGTCAATCTAAACCCGACGGAGTCTGTCTTCTGAGGTAAAGTTCACTGAAGTCTCGGTCGGGAGGGCTGACAGTCGTGTTTTTTTTATCATAAACACTCGGTGAGTTTAAGTTTTTGCCGGTGACAGACGCTGTTTTTCGGGCAGAAATGTGACGAGGAGTCGGTAGGACGGACGGGACAGACGCTTCTCCACGTACAGCAGTATTTGTTTCCTCGCTGCCAAAGACAGTTACAGTTACTACGTTACCTTAGTTTGGTTCTGTAACGTTGCTTTGTGGGACATTTTCTCAAGGGGACTTTGTGGGACATTTCTCAAGTTGAGTGAGGGACCTGACTGCACCTCTGATACTATCAGACGAGTATCATATACATAAGTTATTGAAATGCTACATCAATAAAATGTTTAATTAAAAAAACATATATATATATATCGAGGTTTGTATTGAACCGTGGGTCAAAAATCGTGATACAAACCAAATCGTTAGTTTGGTGTATAGCTACAGCCCTAACTATAAACCCAAAAGTTGTGTAAGTGACGTAACTAAAACCTTGTACAGTTGGTCCCGTATGTTACCTCTCTCACAAAACTCTCCTTTGTCATCACGAGAGCTATAAATTCTGTTTGTCCCGAGTTATTGTGTTTTTTATTCTTTTTTTTATTGCTTCTTCTGTGCTGAGGTGAAGGCTGTGTTGGTGCTAGAGACGTTTATACTGATGTAGACAATGTAGCTCACTATGCAGTTTCACACAGAAGTCAATGGTATTTTATTATTTTTACGACAAATTGCGACTTTCTTGTCGGACAAAATTATCTTTTAAATTGACAAACATCATATTTGTTCAACTGTTCCCTGGAAGTGACTTAATTTGTGATTAGAATTGAGGGAATACAGCAACACTGACAATGCCTGGACATTAAAAATGCAAAGGCAGCAGTGTCACCATCAAATAGCCAATTACGAGCTTTCGTTATTGTTATATTTTAACACAAGCACTTACTGGACTGGTGCTGAGGTTAAATGACTCAGCTATTTTTTTTTATAGCTTTTAGGTGATTTGCTGACAGTGTCTTTTGTAAAGACACTGATCATTGTGGGAACTGAAAGTATGACTGTGGTTATGCAACTATCTCTCTAACCACCAGGCCACTGGGCTGATCATTTACTTACCCATGACATCATCGTCCCCCTCTTCCTCGCAGATGACCATGCGCTCTTCGTCACTCGTCACATCCTCGCTGACCCCGCCCTGGTACAAAGACTGAGGCAGCGTCCGGTGGCGAAACAAACTCGCCCCATCCTCCTGAGAAAGTGGGAAAAAAAAAACGTTTTAAAGAAATCCTGTGGAATAATAACATTTATTTTATAAACTCAAACAGAATAACCTTAAGTACCGAACAACAACACTTCAGAAGTAATACTGCTATTATCAAAGCATGCACACATAGAGTATGAGGCTTTGCCAGCAGCATTAAATGAATGCCTTGAAAACAAAAGAGCTAACATGCAGGCCTATTCCCGCGTGATTAGGAGCGAAGCAGCAAACACCAGTCTCATACCTTCAAAGGCACTAAAAAAGTAGAAAGTGAAACCTTTGAAGTTGGAGGCTGAGCTCCCCCAGAGCTTTCAGTGGGTTTTCAACAGCAGCAACTCAAGCCCTCACGCAAAGAACAAAGAGAGTCCATTTGAACTGTTTCTGAACAGCGTGCTTTCACTGCTAGAGTTCAACCAAAACGCTCTGCAGTGTGAGGGGACGCACGTCTGCTGTGTGTCAATACACACAAATGCATGTTGGTTCGAATGTGCTCACACAGCCTTTCTTTCTGCACTTTTATTAGTTCTACACTTCTCTTTGTTCTCTTAGATGCAACAAATGTTATAAAAGTGCATGAAAACTAGTCTCGACTTAACTGACAGCACATTATTGTAACTTTCTCTGGCTTTAAGAATAAACTAGCTGGAGATCTATAACCGTTTGCTTCACATCTTTAGATCTCCAGAGTCTGTTTGCTGCCTTTGAGCTACAAATTAACAACCTCCTACCTTCTCCAGGTCTCTCTCCCTCTCCCTCTGCTCCAGGGTGTGCACGGCACTCTGGGAAAAGGCTCGGGGACGAGGGTGCTGCCCTGCAAACAGCCCCCCTTGACGCTCCGATCCCCCTGGCCAGCCCGAGCCTCCTCCCTTCCCCTCGAGCACCTGGGACTCTGGATGGGGGTCTGCAGAAGAGAGGAGAAAGACTCTGAGCGAAGATCAAACACCACTGAGTACAATCGAGGAACAGATCAATAAAACTTTGAATTAGTTTCATAAAATCCACACCAGCACTCTGTCCAAAGTATCAGCAAAATTATTTTTCATCTGACTCAATATTTTAAGTCACTGCAGGATCTAAAACAGACAAAAAGATATAAACGAGTTGATGAGGTAGCCACCCACTGATCTAAGAAGTTTGACTTGTAAGAGGCATTTTGAACGTTGGCTTCGAGATGCTAATCAGAGCTAATCAACACACACACACACACACACACACACACACACACACACACACACACACACACACACACACCTATGCTCTCCGACATGCTCCTTTCCCGTGACTCCTTTGGCGTCCCACGGCCCTCAGACAGCGACTTCCTGCGGTCCTTGTTGCACCACTTCCAGTCTGGGTGGGCTCTGAAGTGGGCCTCTTTTACCTGGAGGCGGAGGAGGAAGAGGAGGAGGAGGAGAGGGTCTTTAATTTACCGTTGATGTAATTTAAGTTCCTGCAGTCCAGCCACGATGTGTTTCACTACTCAAGAGAACTACCAAATTTACATCATTCAAGTCTGGACAAGCTGCTACTGCTCTGGGTGAATGTGAATGTATTGATGTTTAGCTGAAAACATTCTGATCAATTCACTACCAGAATGTTAAATGCTCAGCATGTAATTTCTGCCACTGTGACGTCTCAATGAAAACAAAAACGTAGTAGTAGACCAAAAATGTGGGGTCATGGGAGTTGTTGTCTTTGGGCTCATCTCAGCTGTCTGTCGCAGGGCTCCAGTCCATTCCATTAAGATGTATTAATAAATTAAAACACCAAAGTTTAATTTTATCACACTTTCAGTGTTTAAAGACCTTCAGGTAGAAATGTTCATCAGTCATTTGTAGACATTGAATGCAGGAATGTTATATATTATACCTCTTAGTCTATCCTTTAACCTCGACAAAGCGAAACAATCACATTTCTTTACCTGGAAGGCCAGATCGTGGTACTGCTGCTTCTCGTTGGGCCCCAGAGCATACCACCACTCCCCCAGGATCTTGCTGACTGTCCGGTTGTCCTGGTTGGGGTGTCGCTGGTGCACCAGGGCGCGATGGCGTTTACTGAAGATCATGAATGCATTCATGGGACGGCGGATGTGGTCCTTCTCCCTCTGGTTGGGGTTTGGCAGAGGACAGAAAGTTAAGACATTTCTGGTGAGCTGCAGGAGTGACATTTAATGAGCACTAATCTGTCTGTTTTCTCTATCTTTTTGCCCTTTCTACTGATTGACTGTCGGATGTCTGACCTTCCTGTCTCCGTCCTTAGGCAGGGCGCTGAGGGACTGTGTGCGTCTCTTCATGGGGCCAGAGGAGGGCGCTGGATCGCTGGCCACACCCGGAGAGAAACTGCAATTCACACACACAGAAAAAGTGAAACTGTGAGTATACATGAGACGGGAAATGGAGGGAGATTCCTGCGAGGGACTTTCAGGAAAGCAACAAGGCTGAAGGGTTGTGAAAGATTTAGAGACGCGTCCGCATTTATTTTAACACTGTCGTATTTATTTCACACATTTGTGGTGTGAGGGTCAATGAAGCATTCAACCAGTGCGACATGTTGTGCTGTATAAACCACACCTGTTATTTTTATTGATTCTGTAACACACAGAGATCACGTCAGCTAACCAGAACTGTCGCCTCCCTTTGTCTCTGACTTTTTTTCCCTTTCGTTTACTGTGAATGTAATCAGCACACTTCTCTTTATCTCCTCAACTGTGGTTGTTATCACTGTGCATGATAACTAGTGAATATTTATTGTGTTAATTCCGCAGAAACTGCTGTTCCTACCACCGATAAATCGCACTCTTCTTGCAAGCCAAGCTTCCAGGAAAAAGAAACCAGACACAGAGTAAATAGAAAAAGCAAATAAAAATGCTGTCACAAACTGGGTTGAGCTTGAATTATCATTGTATTCCAGCCTTTGGAGGAACCAAGTGGTAAAATAGACATTACTTCCTGTGAAATTTCGTATCATTATTTTAATAATACCACAGTTTATATTTGTGGTGACACTTGCAGAGAGCCAAAGAGAAAACATGAATAATGAAGCATGAATCAAGGCTGATACTGTAGACGGAAGAGGGTCAACAAAAATGAGCCAGAAGCTCCCAGGCACAAGCAATCAGCCAGTCGGTGGTTTAAAATTCTGGTTATCTTTTTACATAAAGCGTCCACCACAGCCTTCCTAACTACTGGCAACAGAGCTAACAACTGTAGATAATCAGTGGTGAATAAACCTCGATAAATGGTTTCTTGGCAAAAAGGGCAAAAAAGGCAAGGCTGTTTAGATTTCCAGCACGACGATTATAACCAGCAGAAAAGTCTTTTGAAACCGAGCTGTCAGACAGAACGTCTGACTCTCTGTTAGAGAGTGAACTCAGAGTCAAGCCGTGACTAGAAGCGTATAGCGGGGTTTTGGCCTTCTTGTCTAGTTTTTCAAAATCATTTTCATTATATAGAAATAACACATAATACAGGAAAGATTACATAAGAAGAAGGCAGGAGACGAAGAAGATGAAGGCCATGAAGGCAGACACCGAGCCATGGGAGACGAGCAAAAAAGGACAGTGTCACAATTATCAGCGCAAGGGAGGGAGATTGAGTTTACGTGCGAGTTCAGTTGGGGTCAGATTTGCTATCTGTATGTGTGTGTGTGTGTGTGTGTGTGTGTGTGTGTGTGTGTGTGTGTGTGTGTGTGTGTGTGTGGTGGGGGGGGTGTTCAGCTTTCTTTGTGGTTGGAGCCATCACGAACCATCATGGGAGACATATTATGGTGACAGGAGGCTGAAAGAAAATCTTCGGTCAGCAAACTATTGCTGGCTACGACATACTTCAAGCTCAGTGATGTCATCTACTTGTATTAGTGTGTGGCACTACAGTTACTACAGGGGGAAGTTTCAGCTTCTCAGTTTGTGAGTGCAGAATAGTTAAAGGAACAGTCCACCCAAAATCAATAATACATGTTTTTTCCTTTTCCCTCCTTTTATCTGCAGTGCTGTTTATCCATCTAGATTGTTTTGGCCAGGTTTTGGAGATGATTCTCTCAAATATAATGGAGCTGGTTGGCACTTGGCTTCCGACCATTCCATTATCCATCCATTACCCATAACCGCTTATCCTTTTACAGGTGGCTGGAACCAATCCCAGCTGACATTAGGCAAGTGGTGGGGTACGCCCTGGACAAGTCGCCAGTTCACCACAGCACTGACACTGAGGGACAAGCAACCATGCATTCTCACATTCACAACTACGGGCAATGTAGAGCAACTATTTCACCTCACTTGCGTGTCTTTGAATTGTGGGAGGAAGCCAGAATACCCGGACTCCCAGGACCTTTTTGCTGTGCTGCGCTGCTGCTACACACACAAAAAAAAACATCTGAAAAACTCAACAGCAATGTTTCCAGAAATCTTGACCCGAGATTTTACTCAAGATCAAGATAAAGAGTCTTGCCTGTCTTAATTTGTTTTTTTGCTGTTGCTGTCTTGCTTTGCTTGTTTGTCAAACTGCTTGTTTATGATACTCTTGTTCTTGGTTTGTTTGACAAGTTTTTGTCTGCTGGCTATGTGCCTGTTGCTTGTGTGCTAAACTGTATGTCATTATGCAATGATTGTGTCATGTGCTTGTATGTAAGTAGTGGGTGTGGTTGAACTTTTGGACATTTGTTGCTGCTTTTTAACATATGATATTTTCATACGGCATTGCCTTTTATCAGGCAGCCATCGCAAACAATGATTTGTTCTTAATGACTTGCCCGGTTAAAAAAGGAAAAATAAAAGATAATCTAGAGAACTTGTTGTGAGCAGTTTCATGTAGGAACTATTTTCGTTCAATCGGACTGCACCGGCCATCTCTATCACTGTGCAGAATGAGGAAGGAGGCAAACTAATGAAACTAGATTAGTTTAAAACTAACCAATGCCGCTAGCTCGCCTAGCACGATACTATAGCTCAGCTGAGGAGAACGCCATTCGTCAGGGTTCCTTCACCTTTTCCATAGCCACACTCAAGCACCTTTCAAGCTTTTTCAAGGTACATTTTCAAACTTTTTCAGCCAAAATCATCATTTCACTTCATCACTTTAAATAAGTTTTATTGGGCAAAAAACAACTAAATAAATATGTTCAGGAAAGGCTGACAATTTTAAATAAAACACAAAAACGTTTCAAAATGTGTCAGCTGTCAGTAAGTAGACTTGATATCATATAACCTGGCTGGTCCAATACAAAGCAATTTTTTATGAAAGTCAAGCAGTAACAATTTCAAGCGGTTTTGAGCACTTTATCCAAAATCCAAGCACTTTTTAAACTTAAAAACACAACATTAAAATTCAAGTGTTTTTAACAATTTCCAGCCCCTGTGTGAACCCGAATTTATCATCCTTCACGATCACGAGTCATTCATCAAAGAATAAATCCATGTAGTCCTTCTACTCGTTGATACAGTTGCATGGTGCAACTCGGTGGAAAGATAATAGTTCCTAAATTAACTCTTCACAACAAAATCTGTGGATTATCTTGAGTAACCAGATTTTGATTTCTGGAATGACACATTACTGTTGAATTTTGTCAAACCACAAGCCGAGTGCTATGGAAGGCTGACATCTCTATGACTGATATCTCCACTCTGCAACTCACACCAAAACAATCTAGACACATAAATAGCACCACATGTAAGAGGAATAATATGTATTTTGGATTTTGTGTTGAATTGTCCCTTCAAGAACTACAAAAAGAAAGCAGAAAGACAAACAAAGAAATGAAGATTAAAGTCATATTCACATTCATCTGTCAGCATCCGTAAAGTTTACTTGTATTTGCACAAGCAGAGTAAAACACCTAATAACTGTTGCTCACATCTCGTTAAATGCGTCGACTTTGTTTTTCATTAATGCCTTGAGTCTCTCCATTGAGTCGCAGCCAGATAACAGGTGTAGTCACTGCAACATTGAGCAATTGCTGAAGCATTTTCTCTTTGTGCTCACAGCGATGGCGGCTCCAAACAGAGCCGCCATCACTGTGAGCACGGTGACCCTGAAACAGTCAAAACCACACTACCAGCCAGACAGCCGTCTGAGTCACTCTGAAAGAGCAATAACCCAGGCAGACGCAGAGACGCAGCCTGAGACTGAGTGGAATGAGCAAGCACAGACTGTACAACTCTTGCCAGACACACACACACACACACACACACACACACACACACACACACACACACACACTGATGCAGCTGGTAGAAAAAGTTGTTTGTTGTTGTTTGTTTCTTTTGAATTTCACTGTCAGAGGTGGATTTCAGTGCACCTGTTCTGTGCGTAGCGTCCTTGAGAGTTTTAGAGCCAGCAATTCAAACTACTGCTCGAAACTACATCTAATATAATCTACAGTTACTATCTGCCCTCCACTGAGTCATAGCCAGAGTCGCAGAGAACGAAACAAACACAATGTCAGAGTTGGCTCAAAATGAGTTTACACCATTTAAATACAGCACTTAAACAAGTCAGAATGTTTTTTTAAAGGTTAGCAGAAGAACTTTGTTGACAACATCTTTTTGTTGTTTAGTTTCCCGTATATAAAGTTAATTAAATACAGCTGCAGAAACTTTTTTTTTAAATGGATACCAATACGTCTAGAAAAAGAGTTAAGATAAAATCGGGAATATGTTGCTTGCTTATTATAATTTACATAACAACATAAAATATAAACTAAGTGATTCATCCACTACTGACCTGACATCCCACCGCAGTATTTCAGTAAGTTTATGTGGGGATAGCAGACAGATATAAATGACTGCACTTGGACGTATTCTTGACCTAAATCAGATTAACGTTTGTGTCTGTTTCCTGTGTCTGACTGGTGGACTAGCCTCATTTCACAATGTGGTCAATCTGCCACAGCTCTACATATGAAATTAAATCAAATATTATGTTTGTCCCTTGAGCTTCTTCCCTCTTCATCTCATAATGTTGAATTGACAACCAACACAAAATGCATGGCTGAGGATTACTCTGATGTCTTCTATGTTAATTAAAATTTGTAGCAGGCTTGGGCTGATTAAGAATATTGTATTATTAAATATCGCAGTATTTGCTGTCAAAAGTGAACTGCTCTGATTGTATTTCATTTTTTATCTTAATTCATTACACTGTTATTTCTCACCTGACTGGCCATGTAGAATTTAGAGGGAGTGGGAACCAGTGACAGACAAGCTGCACTTAACATATTTATATTATTACACCTATCTAATTTAAAAGTTGCTATTGTTGTTGTTTGTGCTGCTGCAAAGGGAGAAGTAAAGACGTGAAAATGACTATCTACCCCCAAGTCCTTCATTTATTAATGCTATTCATAGCACTAATCAATATAAATACAAATCAAATCGAATCAAATACTAAATTATATGTTGTAAGAAAAACACCCCAATGACGATGATACAATATCGCGATAAAACTTTTTGGATACACAGAAAACATCTTACAGTTCGAAACCTTAAATGGAAACCTTGATCACAACAATGTTGATAATAAATGCAAATCAACAATAGTCAATTTCTCTTAATTTGACTGGAACCAAAATCCCTCAAAAATCCACCAGACGATGTTTTTCAGGCTGTTGTATTCTGTTACAGCACTGCCTATTGCTGCCTAAAAGGTTTTCAGAAAAATACTTTAGTGAAAGAAAAAGAGAAAAATCCAAGGAAATCTTGTGGCAAGAGAGCTTTGAAAGCCTTTTCAGACATCTACTTCATTTCATTTCTAAAACACTTACAATGAATGTTAAAAGTGAGCTGAGTATCAACCCACGCGTAGCAGTACAAATGGCCATCCTCAGGGTGTCATGCTGTATTTCAGTGGACTGCAGTATATAAAGTTTGTGAACTGGAAGTGGCCACCTGTCCTGTGAAAACAGAGGCTGAAAAACCTCTGATGATGCTGTAAAACAAGGCAGTGCTGACCAAATATAAAAAACGATCGTGTTAGGCATTTATTTGTCGCCTAAAATGTTTTCAGAAAGATATTTTAGTGAACTATTCAGCTGTAATCCGATGCTGTTCGTTAGGAGCCAGACACCATACTGTTTCCTGTTTCAAAATAAAGCACCGCCCCACACGCAGCACGTCACCCATCAGCAGGAGTGTTACTTGGTTTATTGGTCCTGGTACCTTTTGAACAAGTGGGAACACCGCAGCCCTTATTCTCTGTTTTCTCTGGTCATGTAGCACTCACTTCATAAATATTTGTGTCTCTGTGCTCCAAGGGGCATCTCTGCGGCGGTGAAAAATAAGCCTCATAATACACTTAATACTTACGGGTCATCTGTGTCGCTCTCTGTCTCGCTGTCAGCCCCGCCCCTGTCTGTAGGAGGATTGTCATTGGTCGGGGGAGGGCGTGACGGCGATCCCCTCTCGAGGTCCGGGGGGCCAGTTCGCCCGTCGCTCACTAGGGCCACACCACAACGAGGCTCTGAAAAATAAAAGCCAGTTAGAGAAAAGCTTTATGGAAGTATTTAACAGTGCCATATGTGTAAACGCAGGCCTCCCCTGCTGCAGCCTGTTGATGGATAGCTCCTCTATTCTGGCCAACTGAGTGTGGGAGGTGTGAAGAGCTCTGACTACATCTATGTTATAATCTGCTGCAGTAGTAAGAGGAACACTTCATATAGAGTCGAAGACTATTCAGATACAAAACGAGATATTACCTTAAGGGTTTAATGACTTCATCTGTACATTAATGCGGGTTTCTGGTGAAATCACTTCTACTGAATTCATGAGACTGTCCCTGTCATATATATTACTATAGGGCCAATATAACCAGTGATGGAATCCAAGTTAATACTTTTACTCAAATACTGCACTTTTGAGATACGTATAGTATCTTCATCTTCAGCTACTTTATACTTCCACTTTAAAAACATTTGAGGCAAATGTTAAACTTATTCCACTACAGTTATTTGATAACTTTAGTTGCCAGTTACTTTGCAGAGTACATGCTGCATCAGAGCCAAAGAAGCTCATTTTTTAATTAATTAATTTAATCAGATATTAGATAATAAAAACACTGATTAATCAGTCATCAGTAAAATGCTGAATATCAGATCCAATGTTCAGCCAGGCCCACAGTGTACAGTACCATGCTTTTACTAGTACTTTTGATGCTTAAGTACATTTATTCCCAGGAAATTACTTTTATACTATTGTTTGTATCATCCTCGCAGATAAAATGAGTTTTATGTTTTTGATCATACATCCTAAAATAGCAAACTGTCAGTAAACAGCTTAAACGATTAGTGATAGGGATGCATGATGTATCTCTGACCAGCAATTTATCAGGAAATCTAGTTTATCAGCTATTTATCAGTATCAGTGAAATTATAGTGCTTTCATGGACTTAACAAGTATGCCATCTACACACTCCAATATAGTAGGTGTCAGAATGCACCTTTACTTTGTGATCCACCAGTAAGCACAAAGAAGGAGAAGAAGAAGAATGGCAGCACACAATTCATCCGCAAGGGTTCTAAGAGGAGGGAAAAAGTTTATTAGTTTTAGTACATCTAATGTTATTACAGCTAGGGAATATTAAGTCATCCGTTTTAGACTTTCTTGGCCTCATGTGCGCATAAACTGCATGTTTTTTTGTTTTTTTTTAAATACAGAAGTGTGAAATTATCAGTTATCTTAAAGGTAACTGAAGCCGCTAGTTATCAGCTGAAAAACATCCACATTGTACAATCCCTAATTAGTCAATTAATCTATTAGTCGACTGGCAGAAAATTAGACGGCAGATATTTTCAGTTATTTAACAAGCAAAAATGTCAACAATCCACTGATTCTGGTCTCTAAGCTGTGATGTTTTTCTTTGTCACATTTTGCAGCAAACTGAATATCTTTGTCTTTATCATTGCTGGTCCGACAAATTAAGCATTTTGTGGGTTATTAGAGATTTTATCCACTATTTGCTGACATTTGATAGACTAAACGGTTAATCAATAGCTGCGGCCTTCAAACAGATGAAAAAGAAAGATAACTTCGAGCCTAAAATAAAGCTGCTTCAAGCTCTGTGGGAAAGGAAATTCATTTGGATTACGGACCGTACCCTCCAGTCAAAATTAGTCTCTGAATAAATTTTAGCTCTCCAGTCAATAAATAGTGTTATCAACAATGTTACTGGAACTATATCGGTGTGAACACCAACTGTGCTGATTTGCAGTTCAGTCGCAACTGTTTTGGGAAACACTGACTTGGCTGCTGGTATATCCAACCAACATTTGTACTGGCTGTGTACTGGAGTGTTTTGGCAGTCTGTACTTGAGAAACACAGCCATACACAGTATTTCCTGTTATGATTATTTCACTGTGGGAAATACTCAACTATAAAATATAGTTATATATTTTTAGGTACAAGCGGTGAAATGAGTCATCTGTGTCCGTCTCTGGGGTGAAAAGTCATGATGTCACGTCCAGAGAAAAGTAGTGGGGTCATGTTCTACCTTTGCTCTGATTGACAAGCTGTTGGCCATCAGCAGGCTGGGCAGCCGCTCCTGATTGGCTGGGCTCCAGGAAAGGGACGAGCGAATGCCAAGGGAACACTGGCACCGACCGAGGCTCCACGTTGGTCCAAACTGTGGGAACACGAAGGGAGAGAGAAGAGAGTGAGGGAGAGAGAAAAAGTGAAATGTCATCATGTTTATTCCACTCAGTATCGTGGTCTGTAGACAGAAGGTAGCGCTCTGCCCTTTGGCAGCATGTGAAGTCCGACGTGATCGTCAGCCAGCGATGAGCTAAAGCGCTACTAAAAACTACACTTTCACAGAAACTGCCACAGACTGAAGACCATGAATGGAGTTGTGTATTCAGTCACCTACTCTGCCCCTGTCTCCAACACACACACACACAGACCATCCCTCAGGATAATGAGAGTTGAGGGGTCATGTGGTGTGTGATGTGATGAGGGAACCTGTTATTTTATCCACAGAGATTCCAGACTCCAGACTACTCTGTCTAGACTGCTGCCACAGTGCTGCCCAGCTTCAGACTCTGAACTCAACTGTCTCTGCAGCACGAACCATTACAGGTCAAAAGAAGAACACAGAGCACATGTTTAATATGTACACTACTCTGTTACTACAGTTAAGAGATGGGTCATAGGGTTACAAGAAATATTACAATATTAATGTACTATTTTGTTTCAAGCATTTTCCTACACAGGTATGTATCAAAATATGCATGCAAATTAAACTGATAATAAATTGAGAAACTTTAATTTAATGATTTTGCTTCTTGGATAGCAAACTTTGTTGGTCAGTTCACTTTAATGACTTTAATGATCCCTTTACTTTTTATATAGTTTCATCTTCAGGCTAAAATCTTAGTTTGACCTATAATTAAGTTTTTTGTCTAAATACCTGCAGAATATTCCCATCTTCCTCAGCTGCATATTTGGTTTGATAGTAACTAGCAAAGACCTGCTAACTTTCACAAAATAATAGTCACCTAATGGTAATTGCTGATTTTTCAGCCATTGCTGTATAAGGGTCATTGCCATAATGATTGACAGCTGCGTGGACAGGTGTATGAGCGGGACCTGCCATATCGCAGCACCACTGCTTGATAACTGCTGCGCAGATGGCAGCGTTCCTATCTGGGATATTTTGGCTTCCTTTTTGTACAGTAGGAGGAAGTGGTGACGCATCGTGCATCTTTATGTACGGTCAATGATTTGTACACTTTTAAACTGAAGGGATACACTCCTACTCCTAAGCAGCATAAATAAATAAAGAAAACCTGTTGGGTTAACCGAAAAAAACACAGAAGAAGAAAGAAGAAAACAGCAACATGTTTTCTATGCTGGATATACATGGTCTTCACAGGATAGCAACAATGTGTAAAACAATACATTTACTAATTGAGTTCATTTTTAATTATTCTAATAGATGATTCATTTTAAAAGCAGATGACAAACTATGCTCACAGGAAGCTCTACTACTGCTAATAATACAACCACTAATACTACTACTATGACCACTACTGTTTTCACTTATACTACAATCAGTGCTACTACTAAAACTTCAATAATCACCACACGTGCTGCAACAGCTACAACCATCAAGAAACTATTACTACTAATTCCATCACTACAGCACTTTTAGATATTTCCGCTTTGGGCTCATTGGAATAGTTCATGGTCTTATTAAACAGCATTTATTATAAGTGTCGGTACATTTATATAATAAAGATTTTAACAGATTGAGGTTTAAACAGTTTCAACCTCTGACTGCAGTATCCCACATATAAAGTCTAGCCTGGTGGAAATAAACTGGCTATGAACTCCACTGCGGCACTCCAATGTCCAGTTTCCGTTTCCATTAATAATTTTAGAATAAAGTATTAACATGGCCTATTTATAGCCAACCATTCCCCGGCCATGGCTCGTCTAAAATGGAGATCCAGATACTGCTGAGCTAGATGACGGAGAAACTGTAAATATGTCCTGGATGTGCTGTTGGTTTGAGAAGTTCTCTTTTGAATACTGATTGTGGTGTCACATGACAATAATCGCTGTGCTCTGACCTTACTACTTACTGGCAGTTTGTGCTGCTGTTTGCATAAAAAAAGTTCAGCTGGGGAAGTGAGGCTTATTCAAATGTTTTACACACCAAAAGCTGCTTTCTTAAGGCGGGGAAGAGCACAGATAATTCTCATCACATACTGTAAAACACTTGCAAATGATCATAATTGTTTATCTTTACCTACACGGATGCATACACATATTAAAAACTAATATTGGACGATTTTCTCAGTCTGGCTCTGGTCAGCTGTGTGGATACTGTGTGACACAGGTGCTTTGTTTGCCTGAGTGTCTCTGTTCTCGTTAAACCTACTGCTAGGTAGATAAAACAGACTATTAGAAACAAAAACTAACTCCAAAGTTTTTAATATTCTGGGAGGCCACTTAATCATTAATGGCAGGTTATTAGGCTGGGGATTTAAAGAAAACTGAATACTTTTTTTGCACATTTCAATAATGAAAATCAAGAAGCTATGCTTAACAGACTCTTTCAAACTGATTGTTTGATAGTTATGTTACACTTCAAGTACAACAGTAAATGTTTGTATGGTCAACGCCGTAATAACCCTCTCACACATTATTGTATCACTGAGAGTCATAATGTCACCCAGCGGAGGTGCAAAATCAACATTCGTCACAGTTTCCTCCCACAGTTGTGGTTTAAGTACACATCATTACCAGTTTGCTCTGCCTTACTTTCCAACTCTCCATAATACCACTGTGCAATACTTCAATGCTTTTCAATCAGTAAAGTTAAACCTGTAGAAGGCAGAGGAGGTAATCAGGAGGTTTTCGGCCTACACATAATAATAGCCAACATGTTGATTGTGATTTTCCAGCCGCAGCTTGACAATTAAGTTATAACGTCACAGTGTCACTCTACTTCCACTGAATTCAGCAGCGAGTGATAAAAAAGACACAACTAGTATTTTGCAAACGAACATCTGGTGACATTTTGGACGAGAACCACGCTGTCCTGTGTGTAAAATCTGCCTGACAACAACTGAAAACTTTGGTAAAAAAACCCCAACAAATCTGAGGAACCACGTCAGCTTCTTTCACACTGAGATTATGTCTGCAAACAAAACTCTGAGAAAGGCGTTTGTGATGTTTGCCACATTCAGGATGTTTCCTGTCTGCGAGCTCTTGTGTGAAAATGGTATTTTTGAAGATCACATCTCAGTTGTAATGCACTGCAGAAGGATTTAAGTCTCCTTTCTGAGTGTTTATGTACTGGGATGAGGAACAGAGATTACTGATATTGACTGTCATATTATATATTCAGCTTTTTACTTGTAGACACTTGTAGTCTGATTTTTGAAAGGTCTTAAATAAAATAATTTTTTAGATTTTTATGACTGCCTGTATTTATAGATTACAGCAGCCAGTTGTACTAACTGGAGCCTGACTGTTACGTCGGTTCGCATAAATTATCAGCTGGCATTGGACTGTCACAGATATATCGGTATTAGCACATTATGTCATTCTATAAATGCGCAGATATGAAATTATGATGCAAAAAAAGATGCTTGGGGTAATTGAAATTACCTGTGAAGCTCACTACGTGATGTAATTTGAGACAATATTTATTCTGCCTTTGTTACATAAATAAATGTTTGATGACCACATTTGAGGGATCGCTACAAAAAATGTGTGTATATTAGTCAAATTTTTTACACCTGAAATTCGTATCAGCAACAAATATCTGGTGTCCGTCAGGCTCTAGCAGTTATATAGACAATTGAGGATGTGATACAAGATGCATAAAAATATCTGTACATTCAAATCATTAACAGGTGAATCATAATCGCAATCATTGTTAAGCGAATTGTGCGGCCAGTGAAGATTCACACCTTTCCAAGTAGATGCAGTTTCTTAACTTTTAGAGAGAATAAAGCTGGTATTGTTTTATATTTTCTTATTATCGACTCCCACATAAAGACACAGACATCTACACAAAGACATGTTTAGACAAAGCCTGATTTACCTAATAACTCCGTGCAATAGAGCTACACTCTCCAAAAAACTATAACAAACACACCAACAGGCCACACTGTTGGACTGGGTGGCATTGTCCTTACTTACAATAAACAATAAACAGGAGCACTGTAATTTAGTTTAAGTTAATCCAACAAACATGATCCAACTCCTTTAATTACCCTCAAGAACACCCAAAGTGTATTAATCCATCGCTGAAAATAGCCCCCAACAGACGCACTTTTTACTCCTGTTTGAGTAACGTTTCTGAAGACTTTCAGGAAATTATTAAGCTTTCTTAAAAACTGTACTTCAGGCGGATGAAAATAGGTGAGAAAGCTCAGTGCCACAGACGGACTAACACATTGCCGGTTTTTGACTTTGCATGAGATCAGTTGACGGTGAGAAAAAATATAGAATAACGCCAGCCTTATCCTTGAGGTGCTAAAGAAATCTTGAGACTTGAGATTCTTCAAACTTTTAATGGACCTGCTGACACCCTGAAGTCTCGAGGCATGAATATTCTAGGGAAGCGTAGTGGTGAGTTGTGAAAAATAGCAGACAGGAACGCTGCTCGGATATCCATCTGTCTCTATTGGTTTACTTGAAGCGCTGACAGAGAAGGCGGGTGAGAGGCAGCAGTGATAAAGAAACACACCTTCTTTAATGTGAGAAAATTAGGCTACTCGACATAGATTTCCACCTGTCCTACGTCTACACGTTACTACCACTGTGGGTGCAAAATCAATAATACAGCTCCTGTGCTTGTGTAACAAGAAGGGACCTAATCTCTTCTTCTTCACTGAAGGCTGCAGATGTACTCAAAGAGAGCAGTAATGAAACTTGTGATGCTAATGCAGCTGCACTTGAGCTGGGCTATATATAGGAGAGATCTCAGCCGTGGGGCCTCCGCTGCCTTCTGCCTGTGTTTGTTTCTGCGCCCGCTGTGGCTCTAGGTGTTTTTAAAAATGTATGGCAGAGGAAACGTTACGCTACAGAGGCAGGTGGCTGTTAGCAGCAGTGCGAGGGATGTGAGAGGGAGAGAGAAATAAAAGCGTGCTCCGGTAATCAGCTCAGGCCTCAACGCTTTACTGCGCTAATTCTACCAGTGGAAACAGTGTATCCATGACAACACGCCGGCAATACAATTACTCCTTTTTCTGCTGAGAGTGATGAAACACATTCACATCACGCTGGACCTGCCCTTGATGCCCTGTCTGAGATTGTTGATTGTCTGGAACACTGAGAGGAGTGTGTGAGAGTGTGTGTGGGGGGTGGAGGAGGTATCAGCGTCCTTGTTGCTCTCTACACTCCCGCTCTCTAGTCTTGCATGTCTAGACATGTCAATATCCTTTTAAAGTTTCTGTGAAACACCCCTCATCTCTCACTCACACACACACACCGACACATGTGTGAGACCCCCAGTGCAGGCATACTCAATAACTCTGACACACTACACACACTGAGTCACAAATTACACACAATGAGCAGCAGGTCTGGGAGACTGCCTGAGCGACTGATATATCGCATCTTCTGATCTTAGCGCCTCAGAAGAAAAAGGTTTCACTCTTCAGTCATCTTTACTGCTTGAACCAAGAATAAATTATAATTCAATCAGAAAAGAGTTATGAAATATTCAAATGTGGAATTCAAAAATCCCCACAATATAAATCTGCAACTTCTGACAATATTGATGGTTTAAAAGAAACCTTCCGTAGCTGCAACCGTGCCAAGCTCCCTGAATGTGTATGACTAATATACTACATTTTGTCAGTATGAGCTGTGAAACTGAACAACCTATAAATTGCCAATATCTCTCTGCACAAACCCAAATTCCTGTACATTTATTACACTTTCAATTTTCAGATTTAGAGGGTGTTGTGTCAAAATGACACAAAATGAGAAATTGTTCATTTCAAATGGAAACAGTCAGCCGTATTCATATATTCTAAGTAACATTTCTGAGTTTTGGCTGTAATATTGCAACGTTGGCATGGAAACAAGCACACAGTATATGATTAACCCAAACACATCTATTTCTCAGTGGGCAATTTTCTTATATCCAACAGCGTGCACACAAAGCTGAGAAAATATTTTAACAACTGATTTTTGTCCAAACACATACGGAAGAGGGTACAAGAAAGAAGGAGAGAGGGTGCTTATAAGCATTACATCACCCCTTTTTATTCTCCCTGAAACAACACTGTGTTCCTCCTGACATTTACTACATATCCAGTGTTTTAGAGGGTAAGTTGATGGTGTGATTTAAGACCGTAATGATAACCGAGAGGATAATAAACATTGTACATGCATCACACTACCTTGAACATTGAAATCTACACACCAGACCTGAAATGGACTGAAGCTTAACTCAAAAATAAATGCTTTTAAAATGCCATTGATAAAGCAATTGTTTGTGGTGTGCTACTGGAAAAATACAGCTTCACTTGTACAACAACAAAGTATGCAGCTTGCGGGCCAAAGCATCAGAACCTTTTCTTTTCATTCCTTTCATTTGCCACATACCCGCCTACTAAATATGAATAAATAAATAAAAACGCTCCTAAAAAAGGCCAAAGTTCCCTAAATATGCAACTTATGCGATGATACTTTCTCACTCTGCAAGCAAACAATAGTAAAGTGTACATGAGTCACAGCCATAGCACTCTGATGACACTCCTGTAACCCTAGAGAGATAATGAAAGCGAGAAGTACGAGGCGAGAGTACATAAGCTTCAGCCTGCCCTTCCTATTTTACAGTACAGCAGTATGACTTTGTATCTGACGCCAACAAAGCCACAGTCCCTCTCCCAGTCCTTCCTTACCAGTCCCTGGCCGTCCCATGATGATTTGCTTGCGTGGAGCAGGGTGAGGCGACTCAGCTGGCAGTATGAGCGGCAGCAGGGCAGTTGGCGTCGGGTGACAGGCTACTGGCTGTTGCAGCGCCCCTCCGGAGGCGTCCTGGTGTCCCTCGGGTTTCCTCTCCCTCTCCCTGCCTCCGGAGCCAGAGGAGGAGAGGATCGAGCCCGATGAAGTGGGCATCGATCCGGGGGTGGAGGGGCTGGACAGGGCAGTGTGGCCCGCTGTGGCTGGAGCCAGGGACTGGGAGGCGACATCAAAAAGATATTTTTAGTATTTGTAGGAAACTGACTCGTAGCAAGAATAAAGTACATGTACATTCTTGTTTAATATAATATCTTCCATCTGCTACTCAATCCACACCTGCAGCATAATCCACTTCAACACTATTCAAGTTCCAAACGCTCTTCTTCACAACATAGCTAATCGCACCACTTCGAGGTCAAGCTTTTATCTTAAGTGCAGCAGTGGTTTCTAAGGTTTCTAAGATCATCTTGATACATTTTCTACCACGACTCTGGGTCTCCAAGTGCTGTAAATCCTTGGAGCAAGCAACAAACTTTTGAGGGCCAACTTTAGGAGTCATTCACGGTCCGTATTTTCTATTTGATAGAAAAAAGTATTTTGGCCTAGCCCATTATCAGAATTTTTCTGATTATCAGTATCAGTGTTTTTTCTGTCAGATAACAGATAAAATAAACTATTTTAAAAATGTGCTACTTTGGCTCTGATACAACATCCTTTCACACAGTGTCACACGCACATTAATATCTGATTGGTAACACTTCACACTGAATAGCCTATAGACACTAAATAATATGAATCTGTGAAATAACTAGCAACTAAATGTATCAAATAAATGTTAAGTGGAGAGGAGGCATACAGTTACAGAAGAAGGAAATACTCAACCAGAGTAACTTAGAATTAGACTTCAAACATCACTAGAGTAAATTGTGCTGAGGTTCATGCCATCACTGGCGGTGCTAAATTTTGACAAAAGATCTTAATTTTTACTGCAAATGAATTTCAACTCCAAATATCGGTTATCGGTCTCCTTGATTTCTAGTAATTGGTATCAGCCTCAGCCCTGAAAAAGCCATTATCAGTCAACCCCTAGATCGCACACGTTATAATATCAAACAAACGTTCTGAATCAGTGATGGCCGCTTCTACAAGGTCAGCCCGCAACAACAAAAAGGGTTTTTAGGAATTTTATTAAGTATTCTTTTCACTAAAAATATGCAATACTATTCAATGGATTTAATGGATATTTCTCAGGGTCAAAGGCTCAGAAAAGCCACACACTAATTATCATGTCAGTGCCCTTGACTTAGAACTGGTGTTGGCCCCCGGGCTTAACAGAGTTACTGCTGCCCACTGCACCCAGTCTTTAAGATGGGTCAAATGCAGACATTGAATTCCACTATATATTGCACCATGTATGACGGCATGTGTGACAATGAACTACTAAATGTTGATACATTCCATCATATGATGAAGACAATATTTTGTTATACCATTGCAATATCAAGACAGCTACGATACAATATTGTGATCACAAGATAAAATTACATCCATCCTTAGACTGTACATAATCATGTAGCACAGAAACAACACTTTCTTACCGAGCTGGAGGTGACCAGAACAAGTGTGGATGTGGGGTTGCGCAGGAGAACTGCACCGTTGGTGGTGGCCCCGTTGATGGGGACAGGAACCTGCAGGCCTGGAGGAGCTGTGTGTTGGGGCTGGCTGTGCTCTCTGGACCGGCTCCTCTCTCTCCTTCCTAATGGACCATCAGAGAACTTGGCCAGGGGGACATCTGGGTTACGGACAATGACCGGAGAATCGCGGAGGGGAACGATTCGGCGCGGGGAGGGTTCCTGGGGCAACGGGGAGGGAGGAGTGGGGGAGACCAGCATGGGTGGAGGCGTGGAGGCAGCAGAAGATGGTGGTCTGCTGGTGGCGCTACGTGGCCGGGGGAAGGAAAGTGAGGAGGGTGTTGTGGGCTGACTTTGAGGGGAGAGGACTCTGAACGCAGCTGGGCTGTGGCCCAGGAGTGTGTCTCCCACCATCCCTCCCCCTAAGCCCACCAGCTGCTGCTCAGGTTTGGTCTGGCAGTCTTGGACTGCAGGCAGCGGAGGAGGCGGATGGCTGTCGAGCTTCCTCTTGCTGGGGCTCATGGGGACTGTGAAAGTGAGGTTGGTCTGAAAAGTGGGCACAATACCCGACAGGTGGCGCTCTCGCTCAACACCTGGCGTGCCCATCTTAGTGCCACTAAGCTGGCGATGGCGGCGTGGAGTAAGTGAGGCGGGAGCAGTGATGGGGCTGAAATTGGCAGGCCGAAAGCCAAAGAGCGGGGAAGGTGAGGGCGATGGGGTAGGGGAGAATGGCGACTGATTGGAAATTGGGGAGAATGAGGGTGTGCCTGAGCGAGAGCCCCCTAGGGAGACCAGCATGGTCGCTGCCTCACACTCATCAAAGTCAAAACGAGAGAGGTCCTGTGGTAGCAGAGAGGGAAGGACCAAGCGGGGACGGGAGTCTCCTCCACGGCTGCTGGCCTCGCTGCTTTCCCGTGACGTCTCGTCCCAGTCATAGTCTGAGCTGGCTCTCCCACCACTTAGTCGCAGATCTGATGGCGTCAGGGTCCCTGTGCTGCTGGCTCCACCTCGTTCCCGTCCGCCTCCACTGGCTTCCATCTCCTTGGTCCTCATTGAGAGGTGTCTGGAGCAGTATCCTCGGCGCTGTGATTCTTTAGAGCAGCCCTCTCTTGAGCACAGCCTCCTCCACTGCTTCCCATTGAACTTCTTACGTATGCCTGTTGGCGTGCAGACCACATCTCCCTTCTTGTACTTTTGCTGGGCAGCAGTCAGTGGGGTGCGGGAACGTGAGGAGGAGGAGGAAGTCGAACCTGATCCGGAGCCACCACCACCTGCTCCACCGGAAGAACCTCCTCCTGAGGCCTTCTCTAATCTGGAGGAGGATGTGGTGGAAGAGGAGATGGGAGGGAGTGGAGGGAGCTGGGATGTGGTGATGACAGCACCAGCTGCTGCAGCTGCTGCTGTTGCTGGATCAAGGCCTAACAGGACAGGTGAAGGAGGGGGGTGGGGGTTCAAGGCCATGTGTGCAGGGGGGATCCCGATGCCCCGCACCACAGACAGGTGGGGATTGAGGTAGCCAGGTGGGGGCTTAGAGACAATGTGGCGGTGTTGGGGAACTGCCATTGTTTTGGCCCCAGGTATGATTGCCCCCACTGGGACCATGTTAAAGTGGGACACCTCCATGTCTTCTTCGGGGGTGAGTGGCATGTATGGGTGGTGCTGCTGCTGTTGATGCTGCTTTGCACTGTTCTCCCTTTCTCGCTCTCTTTCCCTCTCTCTATCCTGTTTTCTCTGAAGGTCCCTCTCTCTCTCCAAGTCTTTCTCAATTTCCCACTCTCGGCCCGGAGCAATGCTGAGGACTGATGCAGGGGTTACTGGGGAAGTAATGTGGCCCGATGTGGAGGAAACAGGGACCATACCTGGATAGGGGATTCCTCTCCCCATCACTGACCCCACGCCAGGTACCATCCCCCGGCTCAAACGACAAACCTCCTGCTCCACGTCAATCTCTTCCCTGTCCTCCCGTTCCCTTTCCTTATCTCTGAGCCCCTCATCTCCATCCCGCCCTCCTCCAGACGGCAGGTCCAGGTCCCAAGGTGGCACCAGAAGCCGGAGTGTTTGTCGGGAGACCCACACTGCCTGAGTGGGACCAGCTGCCCCTCTGCCATTCTCTTCGTCGTCCAAAGAGTGAGATCTTTCCTCAGACAGCAGGACTCGGTAGCGGTTGGCCACCGCAGGGTGTGTGTCCACCTGGTTCACCACACCTTCTCTGTACCACTGCCATTGGCCCTCGCTGCCCTCCTCATTACCAAATGGTACACAGACTCGGGTTCCAATAGGTATTTGATGGACACCAGGTGGCGGGGCATCCAGGATAATGTCCACCACCCCTGGGGGGCTGTCATGTCGATACGGATAACGCCACAGTGTCTTCTCCCCGTTCAGTTGCACCTCCAGGCTTCCAAACTCACCGCTAACTTTACGGACCACTCCAGCCCGAAACACCAATTCTGAACTCCCAACTTCATCCCTCCTTTCGCTGCCTCCCTCCTCATCAATTCTTCTCCTGAGCTGGCGGGCAAGAACTCGCTGATTCTTCAGCCCTTTGGCCAGGGCGTCAGAGAGCGCATCAGAGAGACTGGGTGGTGCATGTGTAGACATCTGTGTGAGGGGGTGTGTGTCGCTGACTACCTCCAGGTCAGCTGAGTGCTCACTGGCGGTGTCTGTTGAGGAGCAGCGGGGCAGGGGGCTGGGTGACACTCGCTCAGCATCTCTCAACCCTTCACCTCTTCCAGGCCTTTCCCTGTCCCCTCCCAGAGTTAGGATAGGGGGTCCTGGGGAGTTATCCCGAGGCCCCTCCCTGTCAGTCGTCCTGCTTTGGAAGTCATCCATCATGCTCCGACTCTGACTATTGCCATCAGGGTGCGAGACACAGATGTCACTTCCTGAACCCGTTGACCCGTGGTTGATGACCCCACCACTGAGAGGAAGAGGAGGAGGCGTGCTGGTGGAAGGGTTGCTATGGTTACCAGTGATAGATGACGAGCAGTGTTCGGAGGTGTATTTCTTCTTAGGAACGCGGGCCTTGAAGGTGGCTGTTTTTCGGCTGGAGGCGGGGTTCGGGCTGTTGTTGGCGCTTGGTGTACTGCTGTTACTACAACTGCTCCCACCGCTGTCACTGTGGCTGCTCACAGCTGACCTCCCTGATCTATCGTCCGAGGATGTCAACACTTTCCCAGAATCCATCACAAGTGACACTGTCGTCTCTGAGAGCCCTTCTCTGTGAAGCCCTTCCCCTTCTGAAGTGTCTCGTGCTCTGATTGGGTCTACCTGGGAGGATTCTGAGTGTGAATTAGATGAATAAGATGAGGAGGGTGTACGGTTTGGTGGGGATCTGCTTCTGTCTCTGTTCTCATCTGAGTCTCTCTTCTCCCCTCCTTCTGGGGCATCCCCCGCTCCACGGCGCTTCCCCCCTTTGGCCCGGGTGGAGGGAGGAGAGCGCCGGCCCTGCTTTTTTATCGGCTTCATCTTTTCATCTAGCTTGCCTTTTCTCCAAACAAATCTTTTTATTTATTTATCCCAGAGATTCTCTTTGGCGTTCCTCTCTTGCTCTGCCACGTTTTTTTTTCCTTCTTCCCTCTCTATTTTCCTCCTCTGCCGGGGCCTCTCTCTCTCATCCTGTCCTGTCTTCGTTGCGCGACTTCAGCACTTGCCCACCTTATTCCAGAGACTCTGAAAGAAAGGGAACAGGGAGTGTGGGTTACTCATGTGGCAAACACATTCAGACATGCACAAAGCCTATTCACTACGCAAGATAGCGACTGACTGCATGGCTTTGAGAGGACAAGTGACTGACTGAATCAAAATCAAACATCTATGAAAACACTGAAGCTGCATCAAAGTAATTCAAAATAAAAGCACAGCAAAGGGGGATTTCTGATCACTGGAATAATACAAAATAAGCGTCATAAACAGTTAAACATTAATTTTAAGAAATGTATTCGCTGCTAAAAGATGCACAATCGTATGAGAGTAGTAATGAATATGACTCATTTACAATTCATTACACATTAATTCATTACGTAACATGTTCTACTCACATTACACAAGGCCTGCATCCATACCAGGTACATATTGAAAACAGGAGGCGGTATTGTCGGGTAAACACAATTTCGACTTACAACACAGTATGGAAATAGTGAGAAGCACTTTGCAATTTGCCCGGACAAGCCTTTCTGCATGCACTCTCACACACACTCCTCTAACACGCACACTACTTCTTGGCCGGGCAGTAGAGGCGGGGGAATTCCTTCTTCGCTCGCATACTGAAACCCTCCCTTTCTCTCTCTCTCTCTCTCTCTCTCACTCCCTCTCTCTCTGTGTCGACCTTTATCTATGTATTTCAAAGCCGAGTCAATCCGCCCCTACAAACTCCATTTCCTGTGGAAGACCATTACCTAACTTCCCGTTACTTTATTCCTCCCTCTCTCTCTTTGCTACTATTACACTTTCATTCTTATCCCCTGCCTCCATTCTCTCTTCTCTCTCTGATATTGATTTCTACCTCTCATCTCTCTTTCCTTCCTCTCCTTCCACTTAGTCTCGATCCTCATTTTGTGCTGCAGGCATCCAGAGAAGCAGACTTGTTCCGAATAATTGTTATTCCACACCAGAGTCATTCAGTATCGCTCTTAGCCATGCCAGAGTCATTCAGAATATCTCCTATTCCACACCAAATTCATTCACAGTTCTGCCTCCATTTAGAAAGTAAAAGAGATTGATTTTGCTGACTTGTTGAGCCAGAGACTGTTGTCATTTAACTGGTTTGTTTGCTGTGTGGCTGATACGCGCGGGACTTGCCTCAGGTCGTAGCTGCTATGCGCTCTGCCTCATTTCTTCCAATACAAGAGTCTCCACGCAGCTACGAGTGCAGAGAGATGTTCACAACAAGTGTATAAGAGGAAGAGCCAAACATCCCCTATATGCTCTGTCGTCTTTTGGAAATTTCTCACTCCGACTGCGATATTTACTGTCAAAATGTTCTAGATTGATGTCTATCATCCTTCAGTAGGCATGTCTACTTGTCAGCGAATGTTTGACTGTCTGTTAACTTACATGTCTGCCTGTCTGTCTTTCCTTGTTTCTACATCCATCCTCCCACCAGTCTCTCTCTCTCTCTGTCTGCCTGTATCTTCTTTTCCCTTTTGCAGCCTTCCTGTTTGTCTGTGAAGGCTTGCATTCATTCAGGTCCTTTTAATATCTGCCACATCATATCGGCTAGAGAGAAATCCATTTTCAGAGATGAGTGCCGCCTGTCTCAAGGCCACACACACAGCAAACATCTATGTGATGATAGTTGATAGTGTGCACAGAGACGGAGAGCTCCCTGCCATCACTGTGCTCTATGTAAATCCCTATTTAGGACAGACAGCCGTAGAGCAGCCACCATAAAATAATTTGGCAGCCAGCCTTACTTGGTCACGATAGAGGTATGCTACGTGTGTTTACTCAGTAGTGCACTGTGTACAACAGCTGGTGTCAGAGTCATGGGCCTAATGATAACAGCTTAAAGACAAACTGACGCAACTCACACTACCCTCTGTGAAATATGGAGCAAGGAAGACCATATGGGAGCTATAGGAGGCCGGTGTCTCAGGTATACATGAAGTCCAGGGCTACAAGATCAATCATATTTTATTTGCAGAACAGCTTAAGGCCTGTTTTATAGGTTGACATGAACACAGAGTAATCAGCATATGTTGCCTCTGTGCTCACAGTGCTTGTACTGTAAGAAAGTTGAATCTTATCTTCAAATGACTGTAGGCGGTATCGAGGTGAAACAAGGCATGTGAGGTGACAAAAACATCAACTACTGCTTTTCAGGGCGCATAATTCTATTTTGCTATTTGATTGTTGGGGTTTAGGTTGTGGCTTAAACACAAAAAACTGGGCTAAAATATAATACAGTGTTATTTTATCATTAAAATAAATGTTAAATAGCTCTATACTCCAACAGTAATCACTGTTATAGAGTAGCCTGTGTCATGTTCTGGTATCTACACCGCCATAGACGGAACAGGGAAAACTACCAATTCCAGCACTCCTGGTGACAGCTTATACAACAAAACAGGCCAAGAGATGAAAAACACTTGAAGAGAAAGAGGTTTAACGGGGCTGCCTCAAAAAAAAAAGAATGTCATGCAAGTGTGGTGACGAAGAGAGGAGGGAGGGGACTGCTTACTGTAAAATGACGAGGAAGTTAAAACGCTGACAACGTTTACAGCAGCTTTAAAGGTGCACAATGTAAGAATTGACCACCTGTTGAATTCATAAACATAACAAATAAAGGGCGGCGTATCACTGGAGAAATTGCAAACTGCTGCTTACTGTAGCTGGTATTAGCTAGTTGGCTCAGTTAGCTGTGCAGCCAGCAGTCCAAAGTGAGAGAGTCGAAAGAGTTCTGAGAAATGGGGGAGTGTTGGTGTTTACACTACTAGTACAGTAGAACAGAATGGGTCGCAACGAGCTGGTTAGCATGATATCAGCTTTGTAATGCAATACATAGACAGCATAATGTCAGAAGCGTTATTCTCACTGTTGATGATTTAATTTAATTTGATTAATTTTCATCACTCATTTTTTCTAAACGTTTTCACTTAAAAATCGTACATATTGCGTCATTAAGAAAAATGCAACGTAATACAGAAACTTCGGTAAAAAAAAAAGAAGACTTTAATTAAACTTCCTTTTTCATGTCAAAGTAATAAAGTACAGGCTCTGAAATGTACTCAAAAGTATTCCTCTGAAGGACATTTCTACCTGCTTTTTCTGGTCAAAGCTAACTGAAGCCCTAGTCATATTAATGTAATTCAGAGATTATTAAACCTAAAGGTAGAATCAGTAGGATTTGTCCCAGCTGTTCCTAAATGCATCACAAATATAGTTTATTGTTGAGTCTCATTCTTAGGACGTCAAATAGCCACATCTTGGGTTGGTAAAGTGTCCTGAGCAGCAACAAAGTAAGGAAATATGAAAATCCAGGCAGAGAGCTGCAGTGTACGAGACACTAACACACATTTTGTCCGTGCTATGCTCTGGTGGGTTGAAATCAGTCTTGTGATGTTGGCAAGGTGGCGTGCGATGACACAAAACAAAAATAATAGATAATTCTCCTCAAACGCATTAAAACTAAACTGATACTTCTTTGTTTTGCTAGAAGCCAGTCGTTTCTTAGCGGACTCAATATCTGAAATTATGTTGAAACTAACTGAGATGAGGAACTGAAGAACGTGTATATAGTCACATACTTTGTAATGTCGTGGAAAATTCGACCCGAGTTGTTCACAAAGAAAGTCCAGCAACGTTAGACAACTTACGGAATACGGGGAAAAGACAAGGAAGATCTCACTTTCCATGTCACGTCACAATCTGCTCACATTTGGCCCATAAAAACACGATTAATACACGTAATTACTCCCAATTTTTATATACAGCATCTTTAATTCGGCGTTTATAGCATAAACATATAAAACTCCTGCTGATCTCCACATATGTTGCCTACATTTCCATACATTCCCTGTAATCCACTATCACTCGGCTATACAGAGTCTAGAGGTGAACTTGGACCTTTTCAGATGTTGCTAAATCAGTTTTATAAGGTGTATTTTTGACCCAGCACCAAAGTGCATGGTGTTTGAAAGTTTTGTCATTAGCAGAGCACCTCTTTAAAAGGATTACTACGGTTGCCCTACAAACGACAGGCCGGGGGTGTATAAATATACTGACATAATCATATTCCAGAGTAGATAACAGCTGTTAACTTTATCTAGACGAGGCCCAAAGCACAAAATGCAAACTACATGGGCTGATGTCGTCACCTCTGGTTTAGCTGGATAGTACCGTGTATGTGTCAAGCCCTCGTAGTAACGCGATTACTACCAGTTTTACTCCACAACACAGCAGCAGGCCGTGGCGTGCAGCGACCAGGCCTCAACTACACACAAGGCCGCTTGGAAATCCTCTACTCACTGTCACCGGGAAATAACCGGTTTAACGGGCGTATTGACCCGTAATACCACGTAATACGTTGTTTTCGGTGTGCTGCATGACATGTGTGAAATGTCCCGAGCAGATGAAACGCGTTAACTTTGCCAATCGGGTCCACAGACACACACACACAACACAGCGACAAACAGCGGACAAAGTCGGTTTGTTCGGCCCATCCGAGAGTGACAGTCGTGTGGGAACGAAGCTAAAGCTGCCGGGGTAACTTTGCACTGACACTCGTCGTCATTTGCATTTGAGAAAGTGTCACAAAAACTAGTCCAAGAAAGAGAGAGAAGGGGAGAGAAAAAGGGCCCGGGGGAAAAAAAAAAGAAAAGAAAAAAGAAGCACACATTAATTAAAACAGCCACGTTGATTCATGAAAAAGAGGAAGAAAATATGTCAATGTAGGAGCGCGAGGAGGAGGAATGACAGCCGAGGAGTTTTCACACAACGCACGAGCGCAAGAAGAAGAAAAAAATAACAGTTGGTCTCGGAAGTCCAACGGCAGTTATGGCGTTGAATTTATTTCTAGTGGAAAAGTTTCGAGCTCACTATGTCTAACCGCACCGCTCCCTTTTTTTTTTTTTTTTTTCTCACACAAGACACCCAATCCGCCCTCTGCTCCTCTCCCGTCGGCCACCCGTGATATCGGAAAATATGCTGATCAGCTCAACTGCTAACACTGTTTTTTGTGGCCACAGTAAACATGAACAACGTTAGCAGCTCGGCAAAAGCACAACAAGCCCCACTGCAGTGCTGCAGGAGAAAGATTTGTGGGCAGCTTACACTCACCAGGGCTGTTTAGAGGACCCCGGTGTGGTTCTCTGTGGAGTCCGCCGGGTGAAACAGGGCAGGGTGGCCAGGCGTCCGCAGCTGCCAGTTAACGGCCGTTCATGTTTCTCCGGCAAAGCAACTTAAAAGGAGGAAAAACTACTGCCCTGTACATTCTACACTACAGTCGCAAAATGGTGAATGAAGCCCCAAAGCCTTGACAACCATCCCGTGCGGCCAATCGTCGAGCACGAACGGGTACAGTAGCCAATGGGAAGGCGCGGAAAGGCAGCGGGGGCGGAGCTTCGCGTCGAAGTAAATTTGACGGACGGAGCGAAGCGGCCAATCGCAGTGTGGGAAAACACAGAACAGCTGTTGGGAGAGCGAGGCTGCGGCGGCCAATGGGGCTTCTCTGTGGGCCTGTCTGTGACTTATACAGGCACGCAGGACGAGCAGAGAGATCTTTCTCTCTGTCTCTGTCTTCTGCTCATCCCTTCTTCATTTGTCTACGAGCATGACAACAGGCGTAGACACTGAGGAAGGTGTCTGTCCTCTCTCTGACCTTTTCCAGCAAACACTGACAAGGCATCCAATTTAATGCAGATCAATATGTGTTATAACGTAAAGTCGTTGCATATAAAGCAGCCTTGACAAGACTAGTTATAACCATCTGTGTGGGGTTTATTCCACTGTGCAGTGTCTCCACTCTGATCCATGTGAGCCACAGGTTAAGTGTAGTTTCACAGGGACCACAGAGAACACCAACTCCCAAATTCTTAGGCTTTCTCTCCTTCCATCCCTCTCACAAACTCTCTCCCCCTCCCAGCTTATCAGAGGAGCTCCAAGCAGCACAGCACCCCTTAGTCCCGCCCCCACAGCCAATCAGGATACCCGCTGGAGGCTGTACGTCACCAGAGCAGCGTGGGATTGGCTGAGAGGCCCGGGGTCTGCAGGCCAATGACCGAGTGCTGTGGTGAGGTCATTATGCTTGTTGCCATCAGCTTGGCCAAACAGGAAGAGTGAAACCCCAGTGAGTAACTTGGTCCAAACGTGGGATTATGGTTCCTAAGAGAGTGACCCATATACACTGTGGGCCTCTGTGCACGCGCGCGCACACACACACACACACACACACACACACACACACACACACACACACACACACACACACACAAACACAGTGTGTGTACGTGCATGTGTACGAGCAGGTACAGGCTGTAATACACTGAAGAATACAAGATGCAAACAGGCTGAAAAAAATACAGTTAAACATGCATGAGTGCACGCACACAAACACACGTACACACATATACGTGACTGTGCAACACACACACACACACACACACACACACACCACACACACAAGCAACACTGTGGCGTCCCGCTGCGATTTCATAAGACACTAATGGTGTGTGAATTGCTGTAGCAGTGCGACGTGCTGTTTCTATAGCTTACAGGCACAGATGGCGAGTTTGGTCAATGATGATACAGAGATGGCTGGTTGCGGCATTGCAGTCTGCTGGCACACACACACACACACACACACACACACACACACACTCACACACACGCATATGCGCACAGGCGAGCGGGTACACTTACCACAGTCACACACAACTGGGCGTACGCATACAAGCAAGCACCTACACACACATAGCACCGCGGAGTTAGAACATGCCTGGGTGTTACATAAGCTGTACGTGTACTGGAGCACACACACACACACACACACACACACACACACACACACACACACACACACACACACTGCGCCTAGCCCTGTGCAAGCAAACACACACTTTTGTGTATAATGTGCAGCCTCTCTGAGCATGCAAACATACAGTCATGCACTGTTGCACATACAAAGTACAGTTAAGACTTTTTATCAATATTTAGTTTGCACAGGCGACACATATGCAAACACACACACACACAAACACACACACACACACACACATACAAACACACACACACTCAGCTTTTATGCATTCACTGTACACATTTCATGGCTGTTACATGCACAACTTGTGACTCATAAATGTGTGAAAATGCACGCGTACACACACACACACACACACAGACACACATACACACACACACACAAGTAAGAGCAGAGCGAGTGGGATCTCCAGACATCTCCCACACCCCTGATAGTGAAGCATTGCAGTCTCTGTCTCTCTCTAACTGACTCGCTCATTCACCATAGAGGAGTCTGTGTTCAGAAATGTAGGGCGAGTGCTGCAAGCACACAACTTTGAGGGGTGGCTGGTTTCATAAGGCGCCGCCGAGCGACGTTAGAGAGAGAGAGAGAGAGAGAGAG
>CAEMYA010000638.1:73859-84410 GCA_903131615.1 Diplodus sargus
GAGAGAGAGAGAGAGAGAGAGAGGGTTTTTAAGTCTCAGAAAAGCTTTAGAGTGAGACTGGAAATTAAACTGCGAGGGAGACTTTAGTGGTGAAAGGCAGAAGTGACACAGACAGTGAAGAAGATGATGACAGACAGGTTGTTGCTCTGAGAGAGAGAGAGACAAAGAGACAGACATGAGGAGGGAGGGATGGAAACTGAGAGGTAGACACAGATTGACTCTTTGCTGCAGAAGTCGAGCTGTTTGTGAATGAGTGCTATAAATCCAGCTGGTATTAGCACCTCTGAGCACTTTCTAAGAATGAGGCGGAGAGCTGCGGCTAAGCCCCCCAATCCCAGTCACTTTACACTAAATGCATTACGGCCACTTAACTGCTAAACAGCTCCAGGGACCCTGCACCGTACCTGACCCAACACTCCAACACTCTCTAAATCAAGTGTGTGTGCGCGCTTTAAAAAAAGAACAATTGGAGAGGGAGCGATGGACCAGATGAGTCCAACTCTACTCTTCCAACACTTTGAGGTTGAGTAGATGAACAGTAGATTCAACAGCCTGCACCTGCTGCGAGTGATGAAATCTGAGATGAGTGTGCAGTCACTCAACTGCCGGCGTTATTAATAATAATAAAACTATTTTTAAATATCTTTCTGGTGTTTTTAATTCAAAACCCGCTTCCAAAAAAGTTGGGATGCTGCAAACATCGTTAATTAACTTGTGTTTACATCAGCGGTTTCACAGTGTTCCTGAGCCCATGTGGTAACATCCTTTAGCCAATCATGTGTTTCACAAAGCGGTGAACCTCGCCCCATCCTGGCCCGCGAACGACTGAGCCTTTCAAAGACGCCCCATTTAGGTTTATTGGCATTTGCGATTTTTCTGACAGATTGTCAATAAATTAAACTAATTTAAAAATGCACTACGTTGACTCTGATGCAACATCCTCTCACACAATGTCCCGCCTACAACCAAATCTGATTGGCAGCACGTCACAGTTAATAGAATATAAATGAATCTGCAAAGTAACTAGTAACTAAATGCATCAAATAAATGTAGTGGGGAGGAAGAATGAAGTAGTAGAAAATGAATATTGTACTTAACAATACTTAAGTAAATTGTTTTTACTGCAAATAAATATTGGTCCCAATTATCGGTTTCCAGTTTCCATCCTTCCAGTCGACATCTAACCTCTTTCACACCCAATCATGTCACCATCACGTGTTACCAATGGACCCGTTCACCTATGGAATGATCTAAACAGGTGTTTTTGGAATATTACACACATTTTTCTTTTCTTTGTTGCTGGCATCAAATTCAGAATAAGTAGAGATTTAGGCCAAATTATTTTGATGAGGTAAAAAAATAAATATATTGTCATTGCAATGTTTTCAATTGAGCGTACGTCAAAGAAGATTCACTCAGTGTCCCACTGTTTTTGGGATCAGGGATTATAGTTGACATGTTGATCAAAAGCTATGGAATACTGGTGACACTGTTGTCAACTGCTGTTTCCAAGTTCACTGGCGAACTGTGAAGCTGAACTTCCAAATCAAGGCCATAAAGGTGCTCATGAATCATCGTAAAATGGAGCATCTGCATTTTTATTGCAACTGAGCAAACTCTACCTCAAGAGTGTCACTTTGTGTTAAGGCTATATCGTGACATACTATGTAAATCTTGAAAGCACTTCATAAATGCCAGGACAGGGCAACAAATCAAATACCACAATATTTTTGACTACATATCTCGATATTGCATCAAATATTATAGGCATGACTTTTGGTTCTCTCACAAAAAACTAATAACCATGAGGTTTTTGATTAATAATAATGACTAACTGGGTAAAGGTAAAAGTAGAGCCGTCTGGTAGGTTCAGCAAATTACATGCAGCCTTTAAAACCAGTTAAAGACAACGCTTACACACGTTTGGAGTTTTTGGTCTCTAACGACTCCTGAGGGAAATATCTGGCTTTTCAGGCTGCTAAATGCTTGACTTTGTCCTCCAGCTAGTCACTGGCTGTCTGTGGGCTGTTTTGTTCTGAGCAGGTAGTGTTCAGTGTGTGTGTGTGTGTGTGTGTGTGTGTGTGTTTTCTGAAAACGGCTGCTGCCTGCTGCGGCCAAACGCAACAATATTTTCTCAGTGATAGATTTCTTTTGGTTTCTCGTCACTGCCCTTTTATCTCTTTTGTCACAGCAAAGACAGAAGGGGATTTTTTTGTTTTTGCTCCTCACTTTGGGTTGGTTATATGTTGTCATGAGGGTTAAACAAAGTCCAACTACAAACTGAGAAACGTGGCAGTTTGAGTTTTGAGACCGGCAATTTTAAAGTTGCCTTAATTTTGCAAGTTACCAGGACGGAGATACAGTCCAACAGACACCGCTGACGAAACAGTAAGACGGCCTGACATTACTTTCTCTCTCTGCTCTGTATTACTCCAACATGACTGCTGCCATTGTTTGCGCATTTCAGCTGTAATCCTCTGCAAACACGACTGTAAAACAGATTGACTGAAAAATAGATTGTGTGCATTCGTCTCGAACCGGTTTACTATTTATATTTGCTCTGTTTTTTACATTTGTCAGTCACACAAAAAGGACTTGGACCAACATGAACTTGAAGGTTGGATGGTCTGCGTTGTCCACTCGTAAACTCAACAATTCGTAGGCGTTTTTTTATTTTTTCATTTTCAAGGCTATTCTTGAATGCTTCCATCCCACCGACAGGACAATGTCTTCCCAAAAAAGTACTGGAAGTTACGGCCTTCGCTCCAAGGACGTATTTCTATCAACTGTCCCTAAAAGTCTGTACTGAACGTGGCAAAGGGGTATTTAAGTACGCTGCTCCCTCTGCTTAACATCAACCTACCGGAGCTGGTCTCACTGGATGCATTTAAAGTGATTCTGAACGACTTTGAAGAAAGGACATCTGGCTGTAGATGTCTTGAATGTTGATGAAAGTTTTGACAGTCTGTGTCGCTGTTATCTGTCTTCATTTTAATTGTTATACATTCGTTTTATGTCTCAAACATGAAACTGTGCTGCTGACTGCCTCGGCCGAGTCTCTCCTGAAAAAGATATTTCTAATCTCAGTGAGACTTTTTCCTGGTTAAACAACGGCTGAATAAATAAATAAATACAAACAACTGATTTAAATGAGAAACCTGTAATCATGTAACATCCCCAGTAGTCAATATTTGTAGTGAGAGGTGAACTTAACTACTTCTTGGTAAAGATGTGAATCAGTAACAACCAGGCAGGAAAGGGAAAAAAGGTGAGAGATGAGTTTCAATGGTGGGATGTTGAGTTTTATTTACTCGTGCACTATCTGAGTCACGTCTATTGTTCAGTAGATGGCGCTGTTTCCCCTGTGATTAAAAGGCACTAACCTCTGATCTGATCATCTTAGATGTTCCTCCTTTTTTTGGTTGAGTGATACTTTGATTGTCCTTAGAACTGTTTGAAATCTTTTAAAGTACTGTGATATTTGAATCACGCGTGTGAGTCACCTTTACAGACAAATAAGTAGCTTCTATAACCAAAGTCGAGATATATTTTCAAGTTAGAACATCAGCTTTTACAAGAGTATGAGGTTTTTTTTTTATGGTTATAAGCTTGGTTATGGATTTAAGATTGACTGCGAACCGGCTGCACTGCTTGTGATTAAAATACTCGACTTGATTCCTCCAGGTGTTCTACAGGACGTTCCAGTCCCTCATGTTGAGAACATTCGCATTAGCGCAGACCGGCGAGGAAGCAGACCTGAGCAGCAGCTAGTGGACGATCTCTTCTTGTGACTCCCACAGATAATGAATCCTTATTACTGAGGAGGCTGCACTGCCGGCTCACTGAGCTGCGAGGACAATCTGCCTCCAGAAATACACTCACACGCCTGCTGCTGCTGCTCAGGTACTCAACTGTCAGCATGTAATCCTCCTCACATACTGACAGAGCAGCTACCTGCTCAGGCACTCAGTCAGCAAGTCTGCAGTGAGTTCACTTTTAATGAAACCTTTCTTCTGTGTGTCTGTGTATAAAATCTAACTTTAATTATTTAATTATTTACAGTCTTTCTGGGTTTATAACCTTCAATTCAACATGTTCTAACAGCTGTGGGCACAAATGTATGAGGAGAAAGTCAAGTTGAAAAAAGGAATAAAAGACTGGAAAAACATAAATCCTTAAAAAAAATGTATCCCATTTAATTACATTACTATATCTGGAAATAAAGTTACTATTACACTAATTTATCTATTACTTATTAATATGTCTTTTTCTATACTAATAAGGGGAAACCTAAATATAAAGTAACAGGCAAATATTTAGCCAGACACCTAAAAAACAAAAACGATGCACAGATGGTTTTTTTCAGACCTAAACCATATATATTTTTTAAATAAACGATTATTTATATGATCTATTTGATCCAACTAAGCATTAAAATTGAAACTCAATTATCTACATTCATCTGTACATTCTTAAATAACAGATAAAAAAAATATTAAAATTCATATGAAGCCACTTTCTGCTACAATTTTTTATTTAAATCTGATTTTAAAAATGTGTCATTCGTCTTTGTATTAAAGCAAATTCGAGTAGAATAATCTATATACTCATACTGTAAATATCTTTATTTGTTTTTGTTGTGCCACCCTTCACACGTGTATAAAAAACAAAGAAAGTCAGTTTTTCAATCAGAAGGTTAGTATATATCTCATGTGATGAGAAATGTTTTATTAATGGTGCATCTCACCAGGTTTTATACGCTGGAGGTCCAGATCTTTCACTGTGACCTGCTGGTGAGAGTGAAGGCGGAGTCCCAGCAGGAGCCCAGCAACAATGCATGATAATTGGCCTTCTGTTGTGATCTGGTTTCTGTCTCGGGCTCTCTGGACTGTGACCTCTAACCTCGTCCCACAGCCAGACAACAATCCCTCTCCGCTGGAGGCCAAACAGCCCGTCAATCAGCCTCCTTTTAATACGGCTCCGTCCCCTGTTAAGATCAGCAGCCGATGAATGCTTCAAAACAGATTGCAGGGGAGAGAGAGGGGAGAGTGGAGAGGTGGAGGGGAGGATGAGAGCTGTGGTGGTGGTCAGAGAGATGAAACATAAACTGAAATGATTAACAGGATTTTTAAATATGAGAACACAAAGACACTGTAAATGTGAGGGAGGTAAAGCAAATTAGATGTGTAGGTACAGTAAAGAGGTGGTGTTGCAATCAGTCATCAATCAAAGAGCTGCTACATACATAATAACATTTACCACCACGGAAAGGTCTCAAGAAAATCCTGAGTCAATTTTTCTTGGTCAAGTCAAGTCTCAAGTCATTAATTTGTGTCATAATTATTGATATTCCGTGGAATAAAGGTCATAAAGTTAAAACCACTAACTTTACGCTTCTCTATTTCATAATTTCTTCTCATTCAGAAATATAATTCCTCCCACTTTTAAACAGTGGAATACTCAATCTACACTGACAGCTAGAATAAAAAAAAAACTAAAAACTAAACTGAAAACATAAAAAGAAAGTCAAGTCATGAGTCCTTTAATATTTAATATAAATTTTTAGCCACAAACAGGGGAGAGAGAGCAGGAGAAGACCTGCAGCTGAGGGCCACAGGCTGAATTCCAGCCTGGGCAGCTGCAGAGGACTCAGCCTGCAGTGCCAGTTGAGCTATCAGGGCACCCTTTTTCTTTCTTTAAGATTAACTTCCAAGTCAAGTATCAAGTCATTTATTTTCTGTCAAGTCAAGCTACAAGTCAACAAAACTGTGACTTAAATCCACATCCCTGAACAATACAGACTGTCCTGATAGCACTTTTCAAAACAAAGCTACAAGGTGCTTTAAGTAGCTGAAACATGATTAAAAATAAAATAAAAAAGACACGTATATAATACAAAATATAAAGGAATAAGAAACCCAACAAAGACAAGTAAATGTTTGACTATGTTCGCTGTAAAAAAAATGGACTTCCTCATGATGGAAGGTCAAACAAAGGAACAACGAGTTAAAGCTGCTGTGTAAAAAAGGAGAATATTACAGTACTTAGTTTTGTTTTCAGTCAAAAAAAAATATATATATTTTAACGTTTTGGACGTACGGAGAAGGAGGAGTATATGTAGTCTTAAAAGCCAAGGCTACAGCTAGCTGCAGGTTAGCATCACGGTTAGTATAATTTATGCATAAACTACCCTTTGCCCTGTCCAGTGGTGAAAACATATACATATCAACACCTGTAAAGATCACAAAATTACGAATTATGTGTTGGTTGTTTTAAGTTTAATCAATGAGTAGAAATGATTCATTTTGGTTTAATTTCGGTTATTTCTTTGCTAGAAGCAGTAACTTCCCGGAGTCGCCCAGGTTGCCAGGCAACCGCTGAAATACCGACTTTACACATTTTTGTGGATTAACGTGAAAGTGTTAGTTCTACACAAATCTATGAGATGAATCAATTAATTATTAATAACGTTAATTAGTTAACTGTAGGCTAATTTTTTTAAGCCTGTGAATAAAGCTAATCTAGCCCTTTCTCCCTGTTTTCAAGCTACGTTAAGCTAACCAGCATCTGACTGTAGCTTCATATTTAGCATAGAGCCAGACAGTTGAGAGTATTTTAAAAAATGGCTTCTTGACAAATTTGTTTGCAGTTTAATACAAATCAAATAGATTTGATTTCCCCCCAACATATATTTTACGCAGTTGACAAAAAATAACATTTATACACAGCTGAAGTGCACATTGAAATGGTTAAAACATTTTTAAACTGTTATATTTCCTTTCCATTACCTTCCATATCTTCAGATTGTGTCCTTAGAACAAGGCGACAGAAGGGTGACTCATCAGTCTAGTGTGTTTACATTTTTTTTTGCCAACAAACTTCAGGAAAACAGTCAATTAAGAAGCCATTATGGTTTCAGAAGCCACATCGCGAGTCCACGGCAAGTCTCGCGAGAGTTTGAGGAGATGGCTTCAGGGCCTGGTGCACTACTGTGAGCTGACAGCAGGGGGAGCCAGAGCTTCAGTGAGAAACCAGGAGGACATCAACTGTTTTGCCACTGAGATTATGATGTTATTATGCAAGAATATAACGAGTTTTTTCTTTTAATTGGCTTCATGTTTACACATTCAGAGGACTTGTTTAAGTTTGTAAATCTGTCCATGATCCCTGACAATGTTGTCACCATATCCCATTAACTCAACATCACAGCTACTTTTGCACTACTTACATATTCATATTTGTAGATATTGCATATTTATAACTATGCAGCCTTTCTGTGCAATGCATACTTGTATCCTGTGCAATCGGATTGTCTCCAGGCAATTTTGTATTTATTTATATGTACTTTTCTAAAGCACATTGCTACAAACCGTGTGTGTGTAACTATAAGTGCAATTATCATCAAGTGAAATTGTCCCCTTTGGTCATGTCTGTACGTATAAGGCAATGTGTACATAGTGTAATTATTATTATCATAACCTTTTCACTTACTCTTTATATTATTCTATTTTTGTCTTGCTTGATCTGCTTCACATTTTTTAACTGTAACTCAGTCACTGTTCTCCTTTTCCGTCTGCCCTTTCCTCTTAAACTGTTGTAACACTCAAGTGCATGAGTTTGAGTGAGATTTGAGTAAAAAGCAGTCAACTTTATACATAACTTTATCATACCGAGTTATTTAATGTACTTTCAGATTTATTCACATGTTTAAAACTGCAGCCTGAGTTCCCTCGAAGGAGAATATTTCCTTTTTTGTGATTGTGTGTGCCTGAGGGCTGTTTCAGACTCCTTTCTCTTACAGTTAAACTGTGAACCTGTGATGTTTTGGCTCGAGCTGGCAGCTGCTTTTATAATAGATTTAACATTCAGTCATTTCGATGCAAGAACTCACATGTCCCAGTCTCTCTGCTGTGAACATGTCCTGGTTATCTTAGCCTTCTCTGATTGTGAACTGAATGTCTTTGGGGGTCTTATCACCATCTTACCTTCAGGGAAGCTGTGATAATAACTTTCACTACTTTTTTTTTTCAGACGAAATGCCGATCAGTCAAGCATGTTTTAGAGTTAGGGTGATGAAATTAATGAAAACTTCTTTTACTGCAGCTCTAGTTCAGCCACATAAAAATGACTACATAAAAAGAAATCTGAACACCAAACCCTGGAGCATGAATTCTGACTTTCTGCACTCAGACCTTAATCAGGACTACAGAGAATCCAGCACCCAAAACTTGTGAGGGGGCACAAACTTGAGTCTGATTCAACTCATGAGATGAAGCAGAAGATAAACCCACATCGTGTATGGAAGAGATTTGCCAGTCTGGTGAGTAATTAAAACTTCCATGTCGGCAGGAGTAAAAACACGAGGTGGGTGGATCGCTGAGGTGTCATCCGGGACACAATTACCATCACAATTATTAAAGTTCTCGGGGATTTGATTGATGCAATGATGAGTAACGCTGCCGATCTAAGAACTGATGCATATGTATTCTGCGGGTGTTCCCACTCGTCGGATAAATGCGTAAAGATTTGTATAAAATCGTTACAAACACACAGATGATCACATCACATTGTCTCACGCTTTCCCCAAAACATTAACATCAGAGAGAGCAGAAATAACCACGCAGTGAAATCTCAGTATGCTTAACAAAGACCGACAATCTCTTCCAAATAGTTTTCTGCACCTGAACACAAAGTCACAAGGCCGGCCTCACAGAAGAAGGCCGACACAAACAGCTCTCCCTCCCCCGGATTCATTTCCATTGTCATGACCAAATCGCTTCCATCAAGGCCATTTCACAGCACCTGCCTCTAATACAGCGACAAAAAAAACAACCATCACAGGCCAATTGCGAGCAGAAGTGAGAATGCTTATCCCCGGATGGCTTTCTTTCATAAAATGTGCCAGGACTCTGACAAGTACAAAGTACTCCACTTGCCGTCTACATGACTTGAGTCATGAAGCATTCAGAGAGAGGGAGAGAGGCTGGCGAGCACGACGAGGCTGCAGCTTGTTGAAAACAAAATCACCAGAATTAAAGAGAAAGAGAGATTTGACTCAGTTATACAGGCCAGCCAGAGAGGGTTTGTTTTTGCCAAAACAGCTGATATCTAGATGTAAACTGTCCCCTTTGGTGAGCGATCAGACATGCAACTCATTATTTTGTTGTCTGCAATGAATCTGTTGCATCAGTTTTCTGAGTCTGTCTATAAAATGAAGCCCATGCAAATTTAAAGTTGTATTTTAACTAATTGTTACAGCTCTTTGGCCGATGACTCAGTATTCACAATGATGAAGTAACACCCAGAAGTACACAGAGAATAATACTATTCATCAAATGAAGCCTGAAGGGACGAAGCAGGTGAACAAATGAGACAGAATCTGACATTTCTCCATTTTTACCTTTTTTAATGAACCCTGATTATTGTTTAATTACAAATGAAGATGAACAGATAGAAGAGAAACAGAAGTACAGGTGGTTCCTCCATGATAAAAACTAAAGTCTCCGTCCCTCCTCTGGAGTGACAGCTCACCGTCGAGGTGGACGTGAGAGGAGAGACAGAGGCGACCAGAGAGAGGGGAGGTGTTTCAAATAATACAATGGTTAAACAGTACAAAGCTCTTTTTTCTTACAGAATCCTCCAAAATGGAAAAAAATATATATATACACAACATCAAAAAAAATGAAAACAATTGTTTCTTCCCCAGCTGTATATCATGTGGGGATAATGTGACCCTCCTCTTGTCCATGGTAACATGGTTATAAAATCAGCGTGAGTAGAAAAAATAAAGACTGCACTGAAGCCAACTAGCTGAAGTTCATGAGAAAAGAGTGCAAACTGGAACAAAAACTCAGAGGAAACCAGGAATTTCATAGAGAAGAGACCGGGCCATGGCAAGAGGGTACAAAATAATCAAAAATAGTCATGTTAATAATATAATAATTACAAGAGTAACAGTAATATGTCTGAAAAAATACAGAAGAAAATGATAAGAACAACATCGATGAAATCGAGGGGTGAAAGTATCAACCCGGCGGGGAAACAGTTATTCTCTTGTGTTTGAAGCCACGACAGGTAAGGCAGCACAGGTGCAACAGTTCAGGTTCAGCTCTGTGTTGGTAGTTTTCTTTGCTAGACACGTTTTAACTGCTACATCTGTCCTCCAAGGTCAGTTAAATGTCTTCCACTGACGATTAACAACGAGGACATTTGAGCATTCTTTAAAACTAAAGAGCCAATCAGAGGGACGGATGTAATAGTTTTCAGTGCCTGGCAAAGAAAACTAAAATATAAGATACACATGAGACTGGAGCTGGTTGGACTAAATGAACCGGGACTTTATCTAAACTGTGTTCAGTAGGGGTGTGTGTGTGTAGATGGCATATCCATAGAAACCACACATTCCCACACACACACACACACACACACACCGAGCAGAATGAGCGAGTCAGATTATGGGAAGTCCCTCTCTCTCCGCTGTGCTCTGAGGTTTGTGATGCCATTTCCTCTGTGTGTGTGTGTGTGTGTGTGTGTGTGTGTCAGCGTGTGTGT
>CAEMYA010000638.1:84451-146903 GCA_903131615.1 Diplodus sargus
GTGTGTGTGTGTGTGTGTGTGTGTGTGTGTGTGCGCGCAGTTTCTCTGGTTTGCCGTCAACTCCAGAGAGACTGTGGGGGCGTCTGATGTCACGTGTGATGTCATGTTTCCCTTTCTTCTAGCCACAGTAAAGCCTCACTCTAACCAGGATGGTGTGTGTGTGCGTGTGTGTGTGTGTGTGTGTGTGAAGGGTTCAGACGGCCCCGTACACACAAAGTCACTCAAGTCCACAGTCCACATTGGAACTGAAGTCCAGCCGTATCGGCAGCTGTTGGCTGTGTGAGGTCACGCAGAGCTGAAAACCTGCCGTGTGTGTGTCGTCCAATCAGAATCAGCGCTGTTACAACCTGCACCGCCACGTTTTTTAAGCAGATCAGGGTCAAACAGTTGCAGGTGGGTGGAGTTTACCAAGCAGAACACACACAAAAAGGGAATTTAACCGAGGCTGCAACGCTTAAACGATCTGCTGTCAACTACTAACCTAATCACCGATTATTCTGATGATTGAATAATTGTTTGAGACATTTTTTTAAAGATTAAAAAAAGTCCAAATTCTCTTATTTCAGCTTCTTAAATGTGAAAATGTTCTGGAACACCGAAAAAACAAGACATTTAAGGATGACGCCTTGAGCTCTTAGACACGATTGACATTTTATAGACACATAACTAATTAATTCATCGCGAAAATAATGTACAGATTTCATAAAATTGATACTGAAAGTATTGTTCAGGAACCAATGTCATTTATTTAACGACAGCACTAATTGAAAAATAAATGTTAGTTGCGGCCCTAGAATGATTTACCTTCCTGTGACTGTGTTTGACTCCGTCCTGAAGTGGTAAACCCCACCCGTCAGCTACTTCAGCGATGTTAAAACAAACACACCCACTAACAAGGTAAATACGATTTGACCCAGGTCTCCTTAAAGGTTTCTAACTCATGTATCCTCGTCCCGTCACACCCTCCGTCCCCTGAATACACAATAACTGGAATTTCTTATTTTTACAATATAAATATAAAACTCTGACGCCGGTGGCCTTTGTCACTGCAGCTCAACGGTCAAGAGAAGGCAAGGGTGAGAAGGCAAAGGCTGAATTATACTGGTAATAATATGCCCATTAGAATATATACATATCTTTACCTTTAAAAATAGTAGGATTTTCCTGATTTGTATCAAATGACCATATTGAAATATAATATTTGAATTCAATATATATTTGAATAAAATATATATGTGTAGATTTACTTATTCTGTATCTCTCTTTTACAAAAAACAGAAGGCATGGTGGTACTGAGTGTGATCAAACATTTTGCTGGGGGATAAAACTCGTGTTGGCTTAAAAAAGGCACAATCTCGTTTTTTGTTTGTTCTTTAAAATGGGCGTTAAAATGACGTCTTGTTTTTGTTTTTTTAAACTATGTGAATAAAACATCATAAAAATAAGTTGTTTCTCAGTATCTCAGTGAAGGTTTGCCTGAGTTAACCTTGATGCTCGACATTCACTACATGGTTCCTGTTCTCGCCAAGACAAATCAGTTCGCTTCGCTCGCCGCTTCTCAAAACATCATGTGAAACAGATTCAAGTCCTCAGTCACTGCAAATGCCCTACAATACTGTCCATGTCCTCGTGAGGCACACGCATCCTTTAACAGAAGGAGCACAGTCTTTACAAGAAAAACAATAAACGGGGGGAATGCAGAAGAGAGCTGTTGATCTGTGAGTTTGAGGGGGAAAAACACAACGAATGCCCTCAAACCCCTGAACTCCTCCAAAATTGTGTGAAGTCAAGCAGGGACACGAAGGAGCTGAGACACCGCCTGCATCCTCATATTTGTTTTTTTTACACCAGCTTTGGGTCCATACACACATTCAGAAACAAGCGTGTATATAATTACAGCCTCGCTGGGAGCTGCTTCCTTGTTTCCTTGACAAGCGAAGAGAAAAGGAGATAAAAAGATCCAGAGCTTTTCTCAGAGATCCTGCTGGTTTTTCTGTACAGTGGCGTCCGTTCGCTGCCCGGCAAATGTCCAACAAGCCGTGTGACGGGTCAGAGGTCAAAGTCAGTTCATCAAATCTTCCTCAGGCTTAGTTTGACACAATTCCCCGCTCATTTCATGTCTTTATACACTGTAGTGACTGAGCTGAGGAAGAAGAGACCTCTCAGTCCGGCCCTGAGGCAGTCTGATAGTGTCTGAGTTGTTTCCTGGAGAAAAGACCGTGATTGGAGAGTACTTTCTAATCACCATCCCTCTTCAGTCTGTAAGATCTGTCAGAACAAGGTCTAAGGTTTTGAGCTCACTGCCCTCCATCTTGTAAACGACTGAACGGTGATGGGTGCAGACAGAGAGGCACTTCTGAAATCTCTATCAGGGCTGGTCGAAGTTCTTTAGTAACATCAGGATCTGTCTTGTCCGTTACAGTGAGAAGAGAGTGGGAGTAAGGAGGAAATTCATTCAGTCTACTGCTGTACAGGTCAGGCTGCCTTGGTGCTCGTTAGGGTGAGAGTGATTCGTTCGACTGTACCAGATGAACAAATTAAAGACATAATCTGGGCACAGGTGTGATGTGAGGCGTCCCTGGCAGACTTATGGCATAACTGGCACCGCGAGGGAGAGGAGGCATTAAAAAGGCGATGTGCAATTTCTAAGAGATATGAAAATAAGACAGAAGTTGATGTACAGACTGAGTTTGGTTGTCTCACAGCAGTCTGCTGTGTTCATGTTTGATAGGTTACCAGGGGCACAAAGGTGAGGCTACACAGGCACATCCGTGTTTCATAGTTTTAGATAAGACCATAATGTCTCGTAGCTGTGAGCTGACAGTACGGAGCACAGCAGGGTACAAAGTGACAGGGAACTACGTTTACACACTCATCTTGTTCTATACTTCCCCGTGAACATGTAGAGGTTACATATGTAGGGAAATTTGTTTAATGTTGAGTAATTTAAGGAGCTTGTGGGGCTGTGAGGTCAGTGAAAAGTGCCCAACAACTCCTTTAATTATTGCACAAAAAATAGAATTTCCTACATATGAAACATGTACATGTTCAGATAAACGAGGAAGAAATAAATGAGAGTGTGTTTCCAATATTCAGTTTTCTTCTGTAGAGCAGCAATGATTATTCGACTGCCAGCTATTTGAAAGTTGATCAAATGTTTCAGTAATTTTTGCTGGTTGCAGATTTGCTTCTTTTCTATCTCGGTTATTAAAGCAAATGAAGAGTCTTTGGGGTTTTGAGCTGCTGATTTGACAAAAAAAGCAATTTGAGGACGCCATTTTTGGCTCCGGAATATTGCGATGAGCATTTTTGAGTATATTAGACTATAATGGATTTACCATCAAAAATAATGGGCAGTTTAATAGCTAGTTGCAACCTGTCACATTCACTTCTGCTGGCTGACACCACAAGATGTCATGGTCGACTGGAAACTATCACGTTTGTTGACGAGTGTGTCTTCCATCTACGTAGATTCCCCTGTTTGAGTATGAGGCTCAGCAGCCAGTGTTCTCCAGAGACAGCTGTGCTGTAGCCCTCTGCAGCTCAGAGCTGGCTCTGCGCTGGGTGGGAGCCGGTGGCAGCATCAACCCCAAAATAACACTTCCTCCTGCTCTTCCTCCCCCGTTCTCCACCTCCGCCACTCTCTTCCCCTCAACCTCCTCCTCTCCCTCTGCCCTCACTTTCTTGTCCTCTGCCTCGTCCCTCTCTCCGTCTGCCTCCATCTTCTGGTCCTCGCTCCAGCGGCGTTTGAAGCGGAGTTTGAGCGGGATGCAGCGCGTGCCTCCGGGGCTGATGGGTGCCGCCTGACCCGGCTCGGTCTTCAGGTTGAGCAGAGGGAATGCCGGGCTGCCAATGGGAGGAGTCGCAGGAGTCTTGAAAACCTCTTCATCATCATCAGGGTCGTCATCAGGGTGACTGTGGGGAGCAGCGGAGAGGCTGCTACCGTTTCCGTTGGCTTGGTGATGGTGGTTGAGCTGATTATGGTGGCGACGGACTGTCTGCGTGTAGTTGTCCCCTTCCTCATCATTGTGATTGAGCTCATCTTCCTCACTGATATCAGTCACCTCCACCTCTTCATCTGACTCGTCTGATATGGGCTCCACCTGGAGAGAAGAATTTATTAGAACACAATTTATTTATGACACGAAACGTTTGGAATGTGTTTCTGGAAACCACATCATGTGTGTGTGTGTGTGTGTGTGTGTGTGTTTACCTTGATCTTAGGCGGCCCTGCGTTAGATATGTGACCAGACCCTGAGTACGAGGAGGCCTGGCTGGAGGAAGAGGAGGCAGCCACTGAGCTCCCTGCTTCTCTCTGTTTGCGCCCGAGTGGAGGCGGCTGCAGCTTGAACTTGAACGGTGATGGGTGCTGCTGCTCATCCATGCTTCCTGGATGTTGCTGGCTGAGGGAATGAGAGAGCGGCAGAGGCGGGCCGTGGAGGTGATGGGCCGCCGGCTTCTCCAGGGTGGGGCGGTGTGGCTGGGGGATGATGATGTTGGGGTAGTGGAGGAAGGCTCGGGGGCTGAGGTGGTAGTTGTAGACGGACTGGGTGTGGGCCTGCAGGTAGTGCTTCATGTCCTCCGGGTTGAAGGAGAAGTGGGACCCCATCATGGGGGAGGACAGGGAGGGAGAGGGGGTGTAGGGCAGGTGTGGGGTGGGGGTCATGGACAGGGCTGGGGACAGAGTTGGGGCCAGGAGACCCCCTGGGCCAGGCAGGGGGGATACAGGGAATGGAGACAGAGGGTCTGGATGGACCCTGTGGGTCGGTCTGGCAAGCCCTGGGTTGGGGCCTCCGCCGTAGACCCTGAAGAGAGAATCATGAGGCAGGCGGGGAGGAAGGAGGCCCCTGAAAGCCCTGTCGGGCCCTACTCCTCGCTCATCGGCCCCCACAGCCTCCTCCAGCTCTGAGTTGGTGGAGGTGCCGTCACTGCAGTCGCTCACAGAGCCACGGGCCATGCGGCGAGCCACACTGCTAAACATGCCCGGGCTGCGCAGCTCCTCGCTGGAGGAGAGGACATCCGATGGCGTGGAGGGGGGGAAACGGAAGTGGGAACCTCCGGTCGGCACTGGAGGGGCACTCTGAGGGACCCGACCTGTGAAGGAGAGGAGAGGACGATGTTAAGATGACGTTACGGTTTGAGAACATCTCTGCATCTTATTAAAATTAAAATCAGATTTTCAGTGAGCGCAGAGAAAATGTATACTTTTAGCAATGAATGTGAAAACAACATCAAACTCTGGAGGAATAAACATTTGAGTTGAGGGAGAACTTTAGATTCTAAAAGACAACAAACTTCTGTTTCTAGTTTTTGGATGAACCAGCCCTTAAACATTTAAAGAAAAAAGGAAAAACTAAATAACAAGAGTAGGTCACATGTCACCCATAACTCCAACTATTTAACCGTGAGGGTCACAGGCACACAGAAAGAAAACACTGGGTTACACAAAGCCACAAATTCCCTTCTCTTTCAACCCCTCCTCCCTCCCTCCCTCCCTCCTGCCAGAGAGACTGTGGCACTGCAATAAATTCTTGGCATCTGCGCACGTGCCAGAATTAAATATTGGAAAAGTCGCTCCTACTGCCATCACAAACATGGGTTGGGTTCCTCTGTTTTTTCCAGTACCATCGACACTGTGTGTGTGTGTGTGTGTGTGTGTGTGTGTCTCTCTGTTTAAAAAGCACACATCTCACAACAGTGTGTGCCAGAGACGATGAAGAGAAAAAACTGTGTGTTTATCCAGTGTGTAAGTTTTGCGAGCGTCTGTGCTTGCGGATCGATCCAGATTGACGTGGGCATGTGTATGTGTGTGCGTAACCATCGTATGAAACCATCATATCACAACATGTCAGTGTGTGGGCCACATCACACGGAGGCTATAATTAAAGTTTCGTGCTGCACTTATGTCACCCAGGATCCAACGCTCCATATGGGCTGTGTTTACACTGGGTGGCCGGGACCAGAACAAGAGACGACTTCAGAGGAGGGAGGAGAGGGATAAACTGGGACGTGGCACACTCATGCCTCAGAACACACACACACGCACACATTTGTGAATATGATTTGTTCTTCTACTAGGATGGTATCAGATTGAGATTTTCTGCACAAATTAGATGGAAATACTTTGTGTGAATATGCCGGGATCGTATTCAATGCAGTATTTAGATTATGACCACGGCTGACACACAAAAGGTCCAAGTTGTTAGTGATGAGATTTATCTTTGGAGAGTAAATTAGCGAGTCGCTCACCACGTAGAATGGAAAATCTCTGAGACAATAACATCTGAATGTCTCAGTTATATACAATCTTTAGGTCTTTCCTCAAATGCAGACGATTGCACATTTTGACGCAAGATATAGATTATGATTGGCTCGCTGTGACGCTACATAACGTGCAGTAGCTTCTAAACCTCTGTTTGAAAGAGGATCTCCGACACCAACTGTGGCTGATTAAATGCAGCAAAAAGTCACACACAAAGAGATCTTAAATTCGGACAACTGAAGACTTTTAGTCTGTCTGTGAGCTGGCACTCCTTGAAGAGGACCTTGAAGTTTGGTCTCATTCTTTTCATCAGGAAAAACAACCAAATTCAGTTGCCAAGGGATTCAATTATTGTCATTCCTAAGTTTTGAGTGTGTGCGTACCAGAGCCCATGTCGATGAACGGGTAGTTGACGAGCACAAGTTTGTTGAAGTTGAACTTGTAGGTGAACCTCTTCCCTTTGGTCTTGTGGAGGATCCTCTTGTTGTAGTAGTATCTAAAGACAAAAAGATGGACAGTGTTACATATTTGTGGTACCATTTTTAAACACTTATTGTGGGCACATTTTCAGGCGACCATCTTGAGTTTTAGCTCAATAACTTGAATTGTGAAAATGAATAACCATATTTATGCAAATTTTTCTCTCCTTCGGGCCACAAAAAGACACACAGTCGCGCAGCCAGCGATTATTCACAGTGAGACTTTGACAGTTGGCTCATATGTGGACATTTAGCAACCTTGCTGGCTGGAGTTGAACACAGAATCTTGGGTCACCAGTCATTAAGAGCCAAAAGCTCCAATGTGAACTTATTACTGTACAGGAACAGCTCTGCATAGCAAAGCAAAATAGATGAAGCGATTATAAAAACCACTGGAGGGTTGTTAAAATGGCACTTTTTGTTCAGTAAATAAAGGAGCACAGGTCTTGTAGACAGAGTCACCCAAACACTGTGAACCCTGGGCGAAAAATCGATTCACATTTTAAACTGCAACTTATAGACCATTTTATTTCCCACACAGTATTTTGGATAACGATGGTATTCCTAGGTGCTACTTTGCTAGAGAGATAACATTTAAAACAACACATTGGAGCCGTTGCTGCTTATTTTCCTTTTCTGCCCTGCACTCCACGACAAACACACCAACTTCTGCTTTATTGGTCAGAAAATTAGACTTGATTTCATTACAGGAAGATGACTGTAAAATGCATCCAAGTTAATGCAGTTAACTTTAAGATGACTGTAGATTCCGACACACTGCTAACGTCTTTTCTTATGCTATTTAGACAATCACACTCAGACAAAAGGTTTGGTTTGGCACACGGTGCGCTGCTGTAACAGCCAAGATAAAGAGCCTCACTTTGTTTTTTTATTGAATCAAGCATCATTTTGAGTCGGGAATTGATTCTGAATTGAATCTAAGACAGAGGTTCTGAATCAAATTGAATTGTGAGACTGCCAAAGATTTCCACTTCTACTGAAACTCACTGATGAATATAAGTTACAACACAGTGTAATATTACAGAAGACACGTGAAACCACAGTGTCACTGTACAAAACACTACCTGCATGCTAATTCTACATTAGCAAACAATATAACAAGCTGCTCACAATGTGAACACACAGCTAGATTCAAAGTCTCACTTATCTAAAGGACGTCAGACACCCGTTCTGATTTAGTCTTACCCAGGCGGCTCCATTAATAAGAGCGCATTAGTCATCGTCAATACACAGAGTGATGGAGAGGAGTGAATAGCGAGCCGCTGACAGCTCATCGAAAAGATAAAATGGCTCCCTGTGACTCACCGACAGCCTCAGGACAAAAACACATTCATATTTCTTTACATAAAACCTCCAAAATAGTGTCTCTCATTCAATTCAGAGTGGACGCTTCATTCTGGGAAATGTCATCGGTTATTCATCATTTTCCAGTAGAATAGAGCGAAGATGAGGTCAGTGTATAAAAATATACGCAAAAATACCGTATAGCTTGAATATTAAGTTCTAACATGTCCCTTACTGTAAACAAGTTATATTCCAGCTGCAGACAAGTATAAAATCATTCCAGGTAAGCAATGAGTGCCTGTTACTTAACCATTCATCGATTGATTTCTCTGCATACAGCCATCCTTCTACCAAAATCAATAGTCTATTTTAGGACGCATATATAACATAATATAACATTACAAAAAAACATTCTGTCCTAGAAAACAGTCGAGAAGTGAAGATGGTAGGATTCTTACAATACAGTATAATATTATTTCCTTTTAATCATCCGCACTCGTAGTGATAGTTAAAAAAAAACAACAACAAAACAATCGTGGACATATTTGTCATATTGAAGAATACGAGCCCAGCTGTACCTCTGCTTCAGTGCGATTTAGCGTATTAGTCACTGGAGTTTGGTACAACACAGAAGAGCAGGACTGTGTGAACCAGGAGCTCATCCAGCCCCTCAGTGACTCAATGAGTGAAGGGCCTCTTCTGATAGAGCCGACTACTACGCACACCCACACCATCACATGTCAAACACACACACACACACACACACACACAAAAACATAAACTCACACGAGGAGCAGGCAGATCTACAGTGTCAGAAATGACAAAACTACTGAGCAAATAGTGGTGGAAAAGGTTTGAGATGAACGACATCGATCACAGATAATTACCCGCTTCTCATGGCTGATACCAGAAAATATGAGCGGTAATTTTTGTGTTTTAAAAAGAAGTTAATAACCTTCAGTTTCTGCACATCTGAGGGTATGAAAGCCTTCAATGTCCATGTCAACAATATCAGGATGCGTGTGCAGTATCGGGGACATGATGCTCACAGAGATGTGAATAGATGAAGGACACTTTGAACGAGGCGGGGAAAAGGACACGCACGTACATGTGAAAGGAACCAACACACACTCTAACAGTACTGAATCAATACAGGACAGCCGGTCTCACATACTGGGCCCAGACTTGCTCCAGGCCTCCTGCTCTTTGAAGACCATTTGAACTTCCTTCAAATAAACTAGAAAGCACTTTGACTATATTGACGCGACCTCAATGTATTGAACACACAGACGCGTGTCTACACATACATACTGTATACGCATGAGTGAACACACACATGTGTTTATCAGTGCAAACTCACTTCAAAGACGGACAGCAGCATCAATCAAAGGCTTCACATCTAACGGAGAACTTTCTTCCACAGACTTCAGAATGAATTAACAACCCTTCATTCATATAAAAGGTTTACAAACCACAAGACAGACATCACAGCGACGTCTGGCTCCAGCAGCTCGTTGACGTTAAAGACTGAGACCAGAGAGAAAGTAACTGAACCTGCAACAAATTGACTGTTGATTTACTGTTAAACTTCTGTGGGCTTAACTCCTTCTGGAAGATACAAGTCTTTGGTTTGGTTCTGTGTGTTTGTGATAAGTTTGATACGTTTCAAATAACTTGACTGTGATTGATGACTTTCGGCATTCATGATATAATGTTTGTCAACGAACCATCTGTTAATCGTTAACGAGGTGGATGCACCCAGTTAGTTAGACTCTTGGTTTCAGAGCCATGGTCGGACTAAAGACTGTAACTTCCACAAACCTCAATCAGATAAAGGATCAATGAGTCAAGCAGACAAGACCGACACAACAAACCCCACGTCTGAATTCTCTCTGCTACTAAATTATTGGAAAGGAATAAAATATTAACTTTGTGGAATAAGTTACACAAAGATACTACGATACGGCACCCTTTTTATTTTATTTTTTTATTTTATTGGTTTATTTTAACAGGGACAGTGTACATTAATTAAACATTCCTGAAAATGCACCATAGTTAGCCAGAAAGCTATTTTTAATCTGTTGTCCCTTTGAGCTTCCTTGTAGTTTTTGTAATTCTAACTATGATAAGAAAAATGTATAAGGCACACGTACCTAGTCAAAATATTATGAACAGCCAGTAAAATCCTATCAGACGTAAACTGGATTGAGATTGCTCGGATGGAAGAAAAGTGGAAGAAATAGACTTATTGAGGAGCCAAAATGTGACTAAACCGAGGAAAGGACGGCTGATTCAGTGGATGAAACTGAGAAAATGACTCCCACACAAAAAATTTTTCTTTTCCCTTTGTTGTTGTTTACATGTCTCATCTACTGGTCCCATGGTTTTAAATACTGAAATCATCACCAGACACTAAAGTGAAAAAAGAAACATTTTCATTTTTGTCCCTTTTCTACATTGAAATGCCTATTTGAGTGATATAAACTGAACGCTGCATGATATTCTTCTTTGCCTGATAAACGCATGTAACTTTTGTTATGAAACTTTTTTATATATGGATTTTAAGAAAAAGATCTTCAACAGTCTCCTGAATAATTATATGAGGTATATAAATACTTTCATCTCTAACCCGTTTCAGCTAGAAGTCATATATATATTTATTTATTACATCTGTTGCATTGTTTCTCCTTATGCAACAATGTTTATCCGTATTTTCCCTGTTAAGTGAACTAACAAACAAATAACGCAGTAAAATCAATGTGTTACATCAGCATCATATATAACACTTTAGGATCACATTCTGATCCCTATACGAGTTCAGGAACGGCTGGGCGTCTTTAAATACGATGATAAAAAAAGGTTTAAGCAACAAACAAGACACAGATGGGCTGGAGGAGGACTGACATATAACAAGGTGTTAAGTGTATGTGTGTGTGTGTGTGTGTGAGAGAGAGAGAACGTGTGTGTCTGGGTGTGTGTGTGTGTCTGTGTGTGTGTGGTGATGAGGCAGTGTAACTAGTCATCACCATGGCAAACTATAACCCACACCAACCTACAACACAGGAGGCGACACTGATGACTACCAGTGTGTGTGTGTGTGTGTGTGTGTGTGTGTGTGTGTGTGTGTGTGTGTGTGTGTGTGTGTGTGTGTGTGTGTAGATGATTATGGGAGAACAGACTGGCAGCTAAATAAAACTCTGCAGCATCCCACATGTGCTCTGCGCAGGGTGAAGGTGTGTGTGTTTCTAAATCTGCTGTCACCCTGGAGTTTTTGCACGTAGCAGCGAGATGCACATTCAGACGAAGCATCAACAACTTCTTTCTGTCTTGCACGTTTGATACCTCTGTAACAAAGCTCTAATTAATCCCTGAAACTGGAAAGATGAGATCAAACTTGCACATTGTAAACATTGCACATAACCAATAGTAATCACTTTTCCCTTGATTCATTAAAGACTCGCTGCACACATCTGTGTGGTACAAAAAAGCTGTAACTCAGTAAAAAGTAAGTAAAAACTAACACAATAAGTCCTTTGAGTGTGACCAAAGCCCTATAATGGTTGGGGAAACCCTACAAATGAGGGAAGTGAAGCTTAGAAATGTTCCTATGAATCATTATTCAATGAAAAACAGAAGCGTTTTTTCTAAAATGTAAAGTCTTGTAACTCGACAGTATCTAAATAAGGAAAATGGGTCACGGTGAAGAAATAAGATGAAAGCTTCATCACCACTCTCCTCTTCTTCTACTGTTCTGCTTCCGTTTTTTGAAGTGCCATTTAAAGATTGCTTTAACACCATGTACAGTTCAGACTGAGACAGAACAGGCTGAGAATTACTTAGAATGTCATTTGAATCCTTTTGAGTGTGCGGGATGTGTAAATGGACACGCTGCTGCATTGTTATCTTACCCCCTAACAAATTGGATTATTTTAAAATCAATCATGTATGCTTCAGAGAGTTTATCGCAGTTCATCTGGAGTTCAGACCAACATGATTCCAGTTCCTGTAACTTAAGATTGACTCGTCTGGGCTGTTTGCCATCATCTGACTCCTCTGGTGCCGATACCTTCTCCGAGCACATGACCTAAATATGAAGCTACGTATCAGCGTCGGTACAGACTTGCCTTGCTAAGGATGGGCAGCACTTTTCAATGAGCCAGTGTTTGTCACGTGCTGCTATCAACAAGTGTCATCTGACCTAGGTGCTTACTTTCAACAGCTCAGTGATCAATTAGCAAAGCACGGTTACAGACGCGTCATCACTTCAAAATGACAAATCGGCCTCGGATCGATGTCAACATTTCTGCAGATATGATAGAGCGATAAGTTAATGCTTAAATTATGCACATGCTACACAAACCGTTTACTAGGTTGTTCTTATTTTGCTCTGGCAATGTGTACGTTTTGTCTGCATCTGCCAGCGGGCATCAGCAGGCATAATAATATGCTAATTCCACTACAGAAGAGACTTGATATCCTCTGCAATTAGGTGGAAAAAATATGTTTATATGTATATCGGCCAAAATGATACGGAAAATATTTGTAGACTGGTAATTAGTTTTGCTTCTTTCTTATTTCTGTCGTGTGATATGTATCCTGTGTATCCTCACGGACATGTGCAGACGACAACATTTACATGGCTTAGATTCTTTGAAAGTATCGTTCAGTGTTAAGTTACAGAAGGCGTCATCCTCCATTTCTTTCACCCCCTATAGTCTCACCTTAGCGCTCGGCTGAGCTTGTCGTAGTTCATCTGTGGTTTACACTTTCTGGCCCCCCATAGGCGGGCAACCTCATCTGGGTCCTTGATGACAAACTCCCCATAGTCTCCCTGCCAGGCAATGACGTCGTGGTACTCTTCTTTCCTCAGCAGCTCCAGGATGAAGTGCCATAGCTGGATCTGTCTGGAGCCCGGGCTCGACTCGGGCTTGTAGGCCCATTCTGGGAAGGCAAACCCTGAGGGGACAGAGGAGAGAAGAGAGGGGTATTCAGCACAGTGGAAGGAATAAGAGACAGGACGTAAACAACAAGACAAATCTGGGTTTGTCCGGGTTTGTGCACTGCTTGTAATAAACATCATCTTCTGCTGCTGTTCTGATACCAGGGTCGACAACACAATAGTGAAAAATACTTGTGTTTACAGCCAATATTGGTCGGGATTTTGCCACAATGTGTATGGCAAATATTTTGTTACTAAAAGACATATTGTGTTTTGCAAAAACACAGTCAACTGGCATCCATTTTTGTGCTTGAAGGTTGTTTTTTGTCTCATTGGAGATAAACATAAGGCAAAAAAATGTGTCGGAAACTGGTTCCAAATTTTTCCACAAGAGAAAAAGGAGTCTTTAGTGGAGACAAATAAACAATAGAGGAGAAATAGAGAAACAACACTGATTCAGGATACCAGACATGAGACTGAATCACAGAATCGAGGATGGGAGCTTGGATGAGACATGCAGCTGATATCCAGCACACATTTTGGTGTATGACTTTGGTGCGAAGTGGATCTCATGCCTCAAGGAAAGCTGATGACGAGCATTTTAACTAAATCCGTTCCCACAAACCGCAGTCATATCAAAACCTCACTGCTATCGCCATCAAAGCTGGAAAATCAGCACTGTTACAACAGATTAACAGGCCTTGAGATATGTGCAGACAAAATATAAGCTATGGTTTTATAACTACTATCAGAACACGCACTTGCGCAGGCACACACACCATTATCCAACAGTTGAAAGTATAGGCTTTGAGTTGTAAAGCAGTGGGTGGCAGTAAAAGACTCGACACCACTTCAACACAAGGCCAGGCTGAAAGGCTGAATAGCAAAGGCATAGTGACACACACAGACACACACACACACACACACACACCTCATTAGGACCAGATGTGCCTTGGCAATCAGGCTGAGAAAGCGAAGGGTGGGAAACATATGGCCGCAATATAACAATGCTGAATTTGGTGTGTGCATGTGTTTATGTAACTGTAAAGAAACACACACTCCTAAATACCAGGGTTACAATCAGTTTCCCACACTCCAGCGTGTCATATCTATATAGCATAGACAGTGAACTGTTAACTATGATATGCTCAAGGCTGAGAGACTATAACACTGACACAATGTAGCCCATTGGCCCAAGTTCCAATGACCGTACATGACACAGTTGTGATAATATATGACAGTTGTGGCACCGTACTCGATGAGAAAACACCGCCTGAAGTATCCGTGTACAGACCCGCTGATCTGACACATTAAACGGGGAATTGTTTAATTTTTGCAGCACTTTATTGCCTTGTCAACATTTGATAGGAAACCGCCTTGGGGCCCGCTCCATAAAACCAGACAAGAAACACACAAAACAACCACACAAGAGAACAAAAGAACTGATGAAAAACAGATAACAGGACATAAAAACTGAAAGGAGCAGTTGTAAAACTCGTTTAAAAAAAAAAAAAAAAAGAAGACACACCTGGCAACTAAATCCAGGGCTAAAGTAAACTGTATCTAGTCATGGTGCCCAGATGGTAATTAAATCAATTATAGATCTTCCATTTACACAATGTGTGCTCTCATTGTCTGCCCTGTGTGCTTATGAGGATTAGATTCATTTATGAATAAGCAGGGAGACAAAAAGCAGGTGTCAGTGTCCTAAATATGATGCAGTGCACTTGATATTTACTTTTCAAAACAGGGTGTTCTTACTGCTCGCTTCTTCTGTGAATGCTCAGTGGACTGATTCACAGTGACTCAGTTTAAGGAGAAACAACTGGCGGAAATGGATCTCACCACTCTCTTCGTGCAGGTGAGTGGATGACAAACTCCACAGTGAGTCACGACATTCCTACCTACTTGGGTGGTGCTGTCTCTGAACACACTCCGAGCGCTGAATTATTATGAACTGGGTGAACTCGGCTGATACGAATCACAATGCGCTGATTTGTTCTATCAAATCCTGAGCACAATGATGTGTGCGCCTACAGCCGGACCTTCACATGTGTTTCCCCTTATCCTGATACAGATTTTAATAGCAGGTGTAAATGGAGTCAAAGCGAGTCATGGAAAAACTGACCAAGCCAGACACGGAGAAGCCAAAGTCCAATATCAGGTGTGCAAAGTGCAGCTATTAGTAGTATTAGCGGTGGAAGTAGAAAAAGTGGTAAACAGCTGACAGTTTGTGCACTGAGACCTATAACGATGCCAGAGAGAGAGAGAGCCGCAAAAATGCACTTTCAAATGTAATTCCTAGCGTTTACAATCAATTGTCGTCACTTTACAACAATGTTCTAGTGACTAAGCACTGGAGGCAAGTTTTTAATGGATTTTTTTGTCCATACTGTCACAGGAGTTTAAACTTAGCAAGCAGCTGACCTCCAAGTACTACACGGGCACGTTGCCTCCGATATTGCTGCGAGCTCCCTCGTGGCCCAACAAAAAGGAGAAACACACACAAGTTGAGAAACTGCAATCTGTTTCTCTCTTTAGCATCGATTCAAGAGATCCATGCGCTGACTTTTTATTGTCAAACAGATGCTAAAATTTTGCAAGAACTCCAGTGGAGCAGAGTTGCATCCTCTCTTTTCTAAAGTTGATTTCCATTTTTCATAATTCCCGGATGAAAAATGTTGATACTTTCATTCCCTGATCACTTGCAATACATGGGATCATTTAATAGATACAAGGGTCAAACTAGGGGTGAGCCACGATTTTCAAATATTCATTAAATTGGAAATTTATCTGAGTAGTTTAAGCTACTGTGGTTTTGTCTGAATATATTCCATTTGTCTCCCTTCTCTTAGGTTAGGATTATCAAAATCTGGTTAAACATGAGTAGCACGGTCTTACCACAAAAGGTCAATATAAGGCTGTGCCACAACGTAAGTACATACAAACGGAAGATCTTCAAATGATCATTGAATAGTTCCCAGTGACTATCAAATACCAATTTTGCTTGAAATGCCCATCACTAGTTCATACAGCTTTTTAAGAGTAAAATTCAAGTGATTTTTGAGCATTTTCAAGGTACATGAACAAAAGATTTCCAAACTCTGGAAGCTTTTATTATCACATCTAAAAAGATAAATAAAAACAAAATTCCTTTACACTCACTGTATATTGTTTCTTTGTTTATATTACCAGCTGTTTATACTGAATTTGTTTTGATCATGATTATTTAATGCTTGTTTATTTCGATGCCAGGAAATAAAACGATAAAGATGGGATCATTTTATTTCAAATATTAAAAGGATCTTTGGTTTGCGTGAGATGTTCTGTAGATAAAAGACCAGACTGTGTTGAAAATCAAGCATTTTTAAAGGATTATATTCAAATTCTAGCGCAGTACAAGTCTTGAAAACACCGGCAAGTTAAAATTCAGTATTTTCCAACCTTCAAGACAGAATATATAACCTCCAAGCTAATGCTTTTCATTGGAAATTCACAATGTAACAGGAGACGTTTTATGATGTTAATGTGATTGAACCATCTCTTTATTTCACGGCATAATGAAGCAACAAAATGCGTGTTTATCAATAGATTTCTAATTCTCAAATAGTGTGTGGGGAGATGCGTATGTCTTTCAAGGACAGATAATGATTGTTTCACATGGGCACGTTGTGAATTTTTAATCAAACTTATAAAAATAACCCCTAAGGAGTGTGATGCGTCTTCTTGTGTTTTCAAGATCTTCTATTAGAATTTATTGAAAACAGACAATTTGAAATATGAGAAAGATTTGCTACGTTCACTCTATAAATCGGCAAATATGGACGATATTTACTTTCCCGACCTGGCACTCAAAAAAACAAAACTTACAAAACTCATATTAAAGACAAAAATATTCTGAAAAACAGACCAGTTCCCGATGACTAATAAACCGCATGGTGCCATCTGATCGGCCATGGCGCTCAAAAAGTGAGCCATAAGACAGACAAGCTGGCTCTGATGGTTGGTAATAGCCATTTGAAGGCAGATTACTAATGGGGTACAAGCATATGATTCATGCACAAGACAATAAGGCTCTTGTCACTGGGGACAGGTTACACGTTGTGACACAGACACAGTGCGCTGCTTTATAACGGGGTATAGAGAAATACACATGTGCACATGTACACACATAACAGCAGTGGGTTAAATCAAAGTGGGCGAGCTAATATCTCTCTCACACACACAAAGTACACAGACACACAACACAGGTTAGTGGGGAGAGGTAAGTGGGTTCATGCGTGGGTGCACAGAGCACACAGACAAAGAACACAGGAATAGCAACCATGCCCACTGCATGTGTATGTGTGTGGTGCAGATGTCCCTGCTGACTCATAGCTTGTTCGTTCGTCGTTCAGCTTTCACAGATTCCGCCTTTCTCCCCCTCAACACCACTGCCATCGCTTTCCTTCTTTCTTTTCTCTTTCATTTTGTCCCTCCCTCGCTCAGCCTCTCCTAAGACACACTGTCTCCTAGCAACAAAAGCTTTTAGCTCTAAAAATAAAAGGCAGAGTCACGACAGACAAGACAAAATATGATTCAATTACAGAAACTTGCCAAAAGAGTTTAGAGTTTGGGCACGGATCCAGAGAGCTTCGGTGTGAGGGTGTGATCCGTCTCAGGCTGCCTGACCAGCAGAGACCTCTCGCTGCAGCGCCAGCTCTGCTGTCACACTGTGTTGCAACACCAAGGACACTCTGCCCTGCCTTGTAAGTACCGGAGGAGCAGGTTTTCACCGGCATCCAGATCAATCTGAGCATAAACTCCCGTAGGTTAATTACAATTCGCTTCTGAAGCCCCCTTCATTCACATTTGTGGTTTTTCTCTTGAATTGTTTTCAGAGGCAGCACACTGATTTTCTGTATCCGTCTCTCTTTTCTATCAGACAGCACAGCTGCTAGTGTGGCACTCTGACAGATGCAAAACTGAGGAGTCCAGTTGGAGATGCATCTGCTGCAGCTGGTCCATAATGTAATGTGAATTAAAAACATATTGACAGATGCCAGAGAGGAGCTGGACAAGGACAGGAAAAGTGAAGTAAGACCAAATAAACAGGTAAACTTTGTTGTTGCACACATAATTAGAAGAAACTTTCTGTGTTTGGGGATGTCAGCCCTGAGGCAAAGACAAGGGGATACCAGCAAAGCTCAGCCTAAATTTTATGGTATGTTTGTAAAGCAAGCAATTCACCATCTTTGCAGAAACTGGGACAAAAGTCAATTTATTTCCCTTTTAGTCAGACGTTTGCCAATTTTGTTGTCCACGAAATCTTTACATTTCATGGGTATCTGTGGCGACTAGCTTCTGCTATTAATGTAACCACAAAGCTTGCATGATATTAAGCATCTGGCACGTGAGACGAGGCATCACAGAAATGTTATGTTAATGTATGAGGCGAGAGATTTCTGACTTGCCATTTCGTCCTCAGCGTGGAGGGAGAGCAGTTCTCTAATTTTGGGTCGAACCAACTCCACCCATTTTAAGCAAAATTAGGGAAGCTTGCAACTGTCAAATGTGTAGCTCTCTTTTCAGGATACTCAGTATTTTTCAGATACATAGATACCAGATTCATATCTCCTGAATAATATGAATCTTATCGCAAATGTATATCGTTTCCTAATAAAGTTTATGGGACTCCTTGAATAATAATAATCATCAGCATCGTTCTCAGCCCTAGGAGAACTACATCTTATCGGTTCATTCAGTCTCTTATTCTGAGTTTGCACGTAAAACATTACATAAAGACAAAATAATAATATTCTATGTGCTTTTTCTTGCGTTGTTCATTTGCACTTGAGCTGCGTAGAGAAGTGTAACAGAAGGGTGACTACTACTGTAATTTTCAAACATGATTTCAACATGTAAATCTGGCAGAGCTTTTGCAGACTACAGCTGCTTCAAATCAAACTATGACACCGGTCGAGTAGTCATCAGCACAGGAGGTCTGGATGTGCCGCAACAAATCCGGGAAAATTGACACAAAAGCAGACAAACAAACCCGAAGCCCTTTGTTCAATCTGGCAAGCTCCTATTCCAGACAGGAAGAATTGAAAAGATTGTCAGGCAGAAGTGAAACACACCATTTCAGGCCTCATTAGATTCTATATATAGCAAAGTACTCGGTAGAAAAACTAATTTACTACTGGCCTCCAGTCCCAAGCCACCTGTGTTCTCCTTTCCAAGAGAAACATAGGATCCGTGCAGCCACAGCCGGTGTTTCAGGGGAGTTTAACACGCAGGTCTGCTTTTCTTAGGGTCTCTGACGTCACCACAGTTGGAATAGTGCTTGTAATAACCGATAGCCATCATTGGGGTATTGTCCAGAAGGCCTGCAGCCGCTGAGACTAAACACCACCGGCCTCCTTGTCGACGTCTCTCGTTCTCCGTAACAAGTTGCTTTAACACGCTGTTCCATCTATCCATCTATCCCCCCGTTTATTTTTCCCTCCCTTCCTCCCATTCTTTAGTGGCTCTATATTTAGCCTTTGGAAAGGTCGGTGTGTGTCTGTCTGCAGGGCAACGATTCAGGGGCGCGGAGACCTACGCACAGAGGTAACAGGCCAGGCTAAACGGCCGAGGGCTGGTGGACTAAATCTGGATGGGGTTTATCACGGATGGGATCAAGACAATACAGAAAAGCAGGAAATTAATCGGTACAGAGCAGGAAAAGGGGGAATCTCCGCTGGGCGTGAGCGCTATTGGCATGTTCAGAGTCAAATTCTGGGGGAAAATACACAAAGTTAGCACTCCAATCTTAATGAATTTAGTTCTTCAAACAATCTCTGGAAAAATGGAAGTTCAACTTCCAATCTACTAAGTTTAAGATGATGAATGTGCAGATCTGGTTGTCTGGGTTTCCATTTCTGTCTCGCAGTATAAACTACCTGTCTACAACACCGGGATCAAAACAGTCAATCTAACACTGCTTTATTGAGGAGTCCTGAGCCTCAAACTACTGTTTAAAAACTCTCTGCGCCTCATTCAGCTGATCTCATAATTACCCTTAAAGGATGGAGTTAAGATTTGAGGAGCCAGTGGCTTAACGCTGGGGAGGAGTCAGAGAATAAGACGGGACGAGGAGGAAATCAGGTGGAAAGGCAGAGAAGTGGAGGAGGTAGATAAGTGTGCAGAAGGGGAAAGAGAAACACAATCTAGCAGAGATCAAAGGAAAAAAGAGGATGGCCATCTGCAGGTGCATGGCGTGAACCTTCACCTTGGTTCTCACATGATGCCTGTTACATAACAGACAGACAGACGGATGGATGGGTGAACCGTCAGACACAGACTGGGAGAGGAAGGAGGGAGGACAGGGTCAGACAGAAATAAGTGTCTACCTAAAGAAAAGTTTTAAATTCTCAATCAAGGAACAAAAACACTGCAACACTGTACTGCAAGTCCATTTGTGCCAATAATACTAAGTAACTCTAGATTTGTTATCAAATATTCTTTTGCCACAGAAACTTTAAGAAGCCATCAACCAACAGACAGTCAGGCTCTTCTGCTTTCCATCTCTCTTTCCAAATTGCTTGAGCTGTGAGCGATGCCTTCCCGTAGTCTGCGAGCAGTCCAAGCTAAACAAAACCTCACCATTTGGGATGAGCAGTTTAAGAGCACAGACACCTGTGTTCTCAAGTCTGCAGAAAGGAGTTAAGACACAGTAGAAAGTAGGGGGTTTGACCGTTCGCCTGTGCAGTAAAGCCTTGTGACTGCAGAGTGAAGCCTGAAAGTGTATAAACCATCTCTGCTACAACCGAGACAGCTGAGCCACTCTAATCTGTGACACAGCGGCCGCCCGAACCTCGCCAGACAGAAACCTGTCACGTCCCGGAGAACTCTGCAGCACCTAGGAGGCAGCCAAGGCTGTGATTAAGTCCGCCCTGGGTTAGTGTGTGTGTGTGTGTGTGTGTGTCTGTGTGCAGTGAAGAGTCACTTATTATGCTCTGACATGAGGGGAAGCTCCTGTTGCATTCAGCAGCGCCCCCACGGTTTTTATAGCTGAATCAAGGATGTCAAAATAATGTTACTGTGGTCACTTGCCCATATCATTTAATGAATGCACCCAGGGTCTGAAATTAACACCCACTGAGCGCCAAATGTGGGCGGATTTCTGTTTGGCGGTTTTAATCTCTGAAGGCTATCTGCCACACTGGTGGGTAAATGTTTGTACGAAAATAGTCATGTAGTAAAAAAAACTATGTCGAAATTGAATTTCGGTAATATTTTGCCGCACTGGTTTTGTCCTCTGCTGTAAAAACCCCAAGGGAAGATTAAAAAAAAAAGGCAGATTTAACGCATGAGAGGATTTTTTACTGTTGTGTTAATGAGAAACAAAAGTTAAAACAATCACATCAGTGATGTGATCTTAAACTTCTATCTCCTTAATCTGCAGCACTTCAGCTAAGTGGAGGCGTGTGACGGGAATACAGAGAGGAAGAAGAACACACACGGTACATGCATGTACACGTGCTCCAAAACTCGTCTGAGCGTGCTTTCCTTCCAGAAAATGACAACCCTGTAAAACATTCAGCTGTAATGAGCTCCTGGCTACCTGACTGCCGCGCTACAGACTTCAAGCTTGCTTCCTTCTGCCAGGACGGAATTTGTTTGGAAGAAGGAGCTCTGTGTGTGTGTGTGTGTGTGTGTGTGTTTGTGGAAAATGACAGCAAGTAAGGGATAAAATAATTCTCAGAGACAGATTACAATAAAGAAGGGAGAGAGTGAGATTTGTCTCTATTGTCTGTAAGCTGAGGGCCAGTACTGCGTTTACATGGAGCCTGATTATCTGGTTTTAAAAGCCCAAACAGAATAAAAATGTTCCATGGTAACACCTCAGTCAGAATAAACAGGCTCAAAATACAAACTGTCCCATGTAGTCGATACAACCTGATTTCTTTTTGTCTGTCGGCTTTAGGCATGCTGACCGTCTTGATGTAAATGCATAATAAGACAGACGATTTTGATACTGACCAGAAATCAGAGTGAAGAACTATCGTCCTGTAAAACGTAGTTTGTGAGACGGCACAGACTTTGTTTATCTGTTGCACTGCAGCTGACACTTCTACATGTTTATGAAACAATGTCTGTCTGCAGGAAATAAGGCTGTCTGACATCCTGCAGAGTGAAGTCAAGTCAAGCAAAGTGTTAAACCCAACAAAACCGCCAGCAAACACAGTCAGTGCGGTGCTTTGCTGATTGATTACATCATCACGGTGTCCAGAAACATAGTGAGGCGCATCGTTTCAGGAGGAATTAACAAAAAACGAACAGGAAATGTAACCATGAACTAAAGTTAATCTCTTCTTACTAATGTAAATACATGTAATCTATCCAAATGGCTTTTCCCCACAAGTACTGCATAATCAGATAAGGCGTCCTGTACCTGCACCTCCGTCCGTCTGACAGACGTGCCCTGAAATCAGCCGTCCATAGACAAGTGCTCCTTGCTACTAGACTCCTATCCTGACCATGAATAGAGAATAATCTATATAAACACAACTTATAAGTTGTCAGAAGCTGATAGAGGCCACGATGGAGCTGGAGCGATTAACATTGCGGTGGTGTAGTAGAGGGGACTTCAGAGCAGGAGAAAAAGATGATAAATATCTGCGTTTAAATCTGGCTTTTATGTTGTGGTTTGCTCGCCAGACTACTTTCATTTTCCTCCAACACACACATACACACACACACGCACAGTGGCTAAAGCCAACAACGAAAATTTGGTGACTTCAGCTGTTGGATGGGACCATGTGAACAGTTGTGTGCATGCATACGCACACACAACCACATACATACACACATACACGTGTCACCGCAGCCCAGAATAGGCCCGCAGCTCCAAATCCAGGGAGCTGGATGAGTGACTCATTCTCATACTCACTGCCAATCAAATTTCATCTGCTCCTCTCGCCTCTCCCCCCTCCTTCTTTCCCATAATGCCGCTTTCCTTTCAGCATCTTTCCACACAGACAAAGAGGCTCCACTGTTGATTACAACTAGTAGGACAAGCAGCACGACAACGTTCGAGGTTCCGCTCAACGAGAAAGATTTATTTCAAAAAGTCTGTTCTGCATTTTTTATTATAAATACACTCTTGAGCTGCAGAGTAACCACACAGCGACTTTTATCATCGAAGTGTGTCAGGAGCAAATATCAGACAGGAATGTGCATATTTGTGCACTGATTAACGCTCTTGGCTAGGAGAAGTCAAGTCACTTATTTATACTGCATAGTCCAAAATCATAAATTATGTCTTGGAGGGCTTTACGACATACGACACACTCAATCCTTTAAATCTAGATTTGGAAGAAGAAAAAAAACTTTTAACAGGGAAAAAAGGAGAAACTTCAGGAGCAACAGGGGACAGAAACGTTTTCAGGGCGGACACTTACTTTAGGTGTTGTCTGAGAGACACAGAGGAGACAGAATTAGCAGCAACTGTATTTAAATATGTAGAAACTGAAAGCACCAAGCTAACCTTGTCTCTCCTTATCGAAATCTTTATCTCTCACTCAGAAAGCTCAGAAATATAATGAACGTACAGTAGCATGTGGCCAGGGGCTGAATGAGGAGCCTGCTGTGACTGAATGAATGCAACTCATAGTGGTAAAACTGAAATTTTATAACGATAACGGCAAAGTTAGGCCCACAGGCCCTACATTGGGCATCCTTGGTCAAGACATTACTCAGTGACAGCGCTAATAATTAAATCTGACGCTTTAAATACGTGTCCAATTAACCTCCTTTTCACTTTCTCTCTGTGGGAACTGTTGGAGACTCAAACTGGAAAAAAAAACAACCCACTTCACCTCAAACTGTTCCCTGAAAATCAATCACCATTGGCACCGTGTCTCGTCTCTTCGCTCTGCATGCTGATGCTAAAGGTGGCTTTCTAACAGAAAGAAACTTCTTGCTACATTTTCCTCTAAACTCAAACATGAATATTTGTTATCAGTGCCAGAACACTGTGGTGGTTCTGAGCTGCTACTTTTCAACATTGGCTCCTAATATTGTTGATCTACCACTTGTAGCTTATGGCGCGATCACAGTGACAGTAATTCGCACTGGATGAGTGTGTAGGAGAAATTCATCAAATGTAAAAAAGAGCCAGAAAGGGACTTTTCTACATGTGTGATGTCTGGGTGCGTTAGTCAGCCTTTCCTCATTGGCAGGGCCACCGCAGTCTTAATTCCTCAGTCTATTGCATTAAAGCTGGATCTTCCATTCTCTAGACTGAGTGGCTCGCTCCCTGTGTAAAAACATTAAAGACAGAGGCACGACGGCGTCACCGCAGGGAGATGGCAGCCCAAATGAGCAAGCCACGCTCGAGCATAGCTGTAGTGAGAAAATTAAAAGAGTGTGTCTTGTGCCTGTGTGTGTGTATGTGTGTTAATGCAAAACAGACATACACCATTTTCATGGCATGTGGGGGGTCCAGGCCCCCTAATAAAGTGTGCATGCTGTGAGTGGGCGAGATGAGTGAGTGAGTGTCTGAGGGACTAAACTGACTTTCATTCCTCGCTGCCACTGGCTCGGCGGTTTCAAACAACCAACAGGGACAGAAAATGGGTCACACGAGTTAGCAAATGAACGAGGGCGGCTTTCAACTTAATAAATTCAACATGTAAAGAAATAATCTTATTCATACGTTCATGATTCTGCATTCTTTCTCATTCAGATCATCATATTCAAAGCAAATACGTACAAAACCTTTAAATTATGAAGATTTTTACAGAATTCAGCTTAAATTTAGTCTATATAAAGACTACTGGTTGTGTGTGTGTGTGTGTGTGTGTGTGTGTGTGTGTGTGTGTGTGTGTCCTGTGGGTGATAAAGAAAGGACAGGCAAGGAGACTTAACTTTATGGCCGACTGCTGGCGCTGACTTGATCAAATGGTGCCATTCTTATCACTAATGTAATTTATGGCCTACCTTTGAAGCAGCTAACAAGACAAGCCTGAACGCTACTTTCTATTTATACGTTTTGGCAGCTGTTACTTTAAATCATTCCCACCTAAAGAAGCGTATATACCTGTTGAGATGTGATTTTTATCTCACGGCTTGCTACTAATGTTGTGAGATACAGCCGGGGATAAATAAAATATATCACCGACATGTGTAGATTGGCCAAATGGTTTATTCTAGACCAAAATGAAGAGCCACATTAAGCGCTGAACGCTTCTGTTGGATCATTGCTAAACAATTTACTTACATACAGTCAACAATGTTGTGTGGCTGGCTGGTTGAAACGGACTGTAACCTTTAAATGCCCCATTTTCTACAGATCCTTTGTGTTACATCTGCTCCTCCTCATCGACCCGTCTCTTATTTGATCAGCCCGGAGGTGAGACGCATATATAAGACGTGTGTGTGTATCTGTTATGGGGATAAAAGTGTTTACCAAACTTCTCTGCTCGTCTGAATGTGGGTGTGTGAGACGGCGAAGGCGTGTGTGAGAAAGAGAGAGGGTGTGAGTGTATGTGCTGCGTGTATGTATTTGTGTGGTTTGGGGTGTGAAATCTTTTTCTTAAGGCAATTGGCCTCTAGTCAACACAAACTTTTTTATGTATTTCAGGTATGAAACACACACAGCGCAACGTCAAACATAAACACACCACACAGAGATACCAACTGAGTACTGGGACAAGTTGCAACAGCCTTAAAAAAGAGAGAGAAAAACACAAGATTCCCAGCAGACCGGGGACACGACAGATAAGAAAAGGCTGTGAGCTGCTGAATTTGTGTCTTTTTCTTGCTCGCCGCTTCACCTCCAAAGACTTAGACAGGTTTTCTTGACTTTGAAGATCCAAGACAAATGACCTGCCAGCAAGACAGGGAAACCTTCTGCAGCTTTGTTGAAACATTACATCACTCACCTTTGCTTCCATCCAAGGCATTTAAACACTGCACCTTGCAGGCAACAATAAGAACACAGCCTCTTGTAGTTCCTCCAGGTAATAGACTTTTCAATTTTGTCCAACCAGCACAGCTTTTCCACAGATGTGCCCGATGATAGCAGCCCCCCCCATCCGTGCAAAAACACAGAGATATACATGTACGTCATCAAACTTAATTCCTTGTTTCTGGTAGTGAAAGTGCAGAAATGTGCGACACAAACATCTCGCATTTACTGACAAAAATGACTGCTACAGACCATAGCAAGGCAATTCCCTGATGTTTGCACGAAAGCGGCAGGAAAACTGTTCTGCAAACACATTTCTGACGCACAACACACCCGGAGAAATGCGTAAGAAACAGACAGGACAAATCGGCATGATAATCCATATTTGTTCCAAGTGCTGGGGCAATCAAGTCGAGTTAGAAAAGTATGCAAGAGTATAAATCAGAAAGGGATAGAGGCAGCCTGCCTGACAAACCCAACCATCCCCAAAACATCCTTTGAAAACCTGGAGGGAGCGATCTGGCAGTGAGATAGGTTTGATGAGAGGTTTATCATATACCTGCCATGTCAACTAGAAAGCCAAATGCTGGTTTCTCCTCTGGGAATATGGAATGGGTGCTCAACTAAAGTTCGGGCGTGGTAAAAAATTAACCAACTCGTTCTGTTATGCATCCGAAATCAGTGAAAATCAGCTGGAGGAAACGGCCCCTTTCATCAGTTAAGAAATCATCCTTTCAGACAGCGTTAAGAGCCAGCTGATAATGTGTGTTGGCTTTGGATTTAATTAAAGTGGATATAAGGACGCTTCTTCAAGTAGCAATCTTTCCTTTCAACCCGTTGCCTGCAGCCACTGTGATTACTTGCCACTTTGTCATGCACATGCATTCTTGTGAAAATTACTTTAGAAACCTTTTCACGCTGCAGAAAGTGAGCTGTATTTACCATTCTTCTTTAAACCTTAATGGAGTCTGAACGTAAACGAACTGAAGGTACATTCAGAGGAGGTGGCAACAGAGTGGAGTTTGTTGAAATTAGTATTAGTAGACTCGTATTTGTGTGAATATGAAAAAAAAAAAGGGATTTGGATTTTCAATCAACAGTGTGGGATAAAAATGCAGGTGCAACGCCAACAAGTGTACAGGCAGGAAAAGTCTGGGCTGGATCAACCCAGACTGAACAACCACAAAACCCAAACTGGGCTTTTTTTCCCCCTGCAACCTGTTGGCGGAGTTTTTCCCTCAGTGTCGCTTAAGGTGGTCCGTTTAAAAAAAATAAAAAAGGGGCATCTAATTTATTTTGCATCATTTTACAACTGGTTTCTAAATCAAGACACTTTTTACTTACTGAGGACTTTCCACTGGCATATTAAGACACTGCCAACAAACGCCACAGTTGCATTTTAGTGTGTGTCGGTGCTCTCATTTCATTGTAAAAAAAGAAAAAAAAAACCTTATAGCCTAGATGTTGCCACCTCCTGTTTGTCTCTCTAATTGCCAGAACACAACCTGGCAGGCTACATCTAACCACTCCTCTCAGCTAAAACAGACTCCCTAAAAACATATGGCATCTGGTGGATATTTCTGCTCTGACAGCAACTTGGTTGTAACTACTTTAGAATTGGCAGTGGCAATGGTAATGTGGGCAGTGTTATACAGAGCCATACAGGACCACACCTAGTCTGTCCCCATATCCTTTCTGCAGCAAATAAAAGGCTCACTAACATGTTGATGGAGGCCTCGCTCAAACCTTTTGGCCATAAATGACGCCAAACCAACCTGTGCATCTCTCCATGCAGCACAGATGATAGTCATAACATGCAGAATGTCTCCCCACACTTTTTTTCGGCAGGGATGACTCCAGACAAAACAGCTACAGACAAAAAGCAAATCTACCTCTACACCTTCCGCGTCTATCAGCCTTGGTCTGATTCAAAAACCTCCAAAGGCCCTCCAAGGATAGATGTAAAAAGAAAAAAACTGTCTGCATTTTTTCATGAACAAAAGCTTCTCTCAGAAGGCCAGCCCGATAGATCGACTAGTCCGATGGCAAAATGGTTCAGGCGAGAACTTTTTATTCCGCATTTGATCGCAACGCTGACGCTGGAAACCCACCATCCTGTCAGGTGTTGCACAGATACATGTCCTGCTGCAGAAGTCTTCCTTATCTGCTCAGTGAAGCGAGTTGCTGGTTCCACTTGACCTGCTCTGTTCTTTCATCTGCCCTGCTGGGGTCGACAGTCACAGAGCAAACGCAGATTCACTCAATCGTAAATACTTAGAGATACCAAACGAGCAGGCCGGCTGACAGAGACGTGAGGGATGATGAGAACATGAGGTGCTGTCTGTCCTTTACAAATGACAGTGCACAGATAAAGGAGTAACAAGCACTTTGCCTAAGCCAGGCCTGTATTTCTGCTTTTTCAGAGGTCTAAAACGAAATTCCACATAGGGAAAATATATATAAAGATACAACTCAAAGCGGCTTTATAATGTGCTTTCAATTTCCAGTGGTTGGGCAGAGAAAGAAGATAGTTTAGATGAAAAGGGGTAGCTTAAAACTAGGGGTGGGTAATAAAAAGACAGCGGTTGCAAACATTACCTTTTCGAGATGAACTTGAAGTAGACCACATAGGTCACAGTGGCACCAGCCGAATTGTCACCGATACCATCAAGTATCGAAAAAGGTCTTGTCATTTAATACCAAATTCCACAACCAAAGTAGTCAATCTCGTAATAACTCAGTGAGTCAATAAGTGCGCGATACATTGCTTGTTGTGGCAAGATCAAATAGTGCTGCTGATTGGCTGTCTTGAGGCATCCAACACATGTACGTGTAATGTATGCTTTTGTTAAAATGGATTCCATAAAATATGTTTCAAATGAAATTAGCGTTCAGGAACTGCTATCAAGGCATCAGTACCAGAATAAAAATTACATGTAACAAAGTTGATTAGCAGTATCAACGAAACCAGTCGACCAACACAAACGCATTGCAGCATTAAAAAACTTTGACAACCTATGTGGTGAAGCAAATGTTTAATCTGTTGAAAGCGAGAGAGAAAAAAATATATCGCCCTTTCATATCTTCTCGTTCGGTTGTGGATCGAGGAACATTCAAAGACTCTCCTAACAGTTATTGGTGGTGTGCTCTTCTTTAATATATATGTAGACAATTTGGCACGACAACAAAATGTGATTCAACCATCTAAAATATCAACTTAAGTGTCAGATTTTGGTGTCAGCCTCTCAATCAAAGAGCGAGGGCTTCTGTCTAAACTCAACACTTTGAGAGAAATTCATTATCAAAGAAGCAGAGATAGTTTCAAGTACACTTCCAAGTTGTATTCCAATTAGTTTGTGGGATGCAAGAAATGTATTCCCCCTCTGTAAAGGGTTTTATCTATTGTTATTGGTTTTCCACTTGCATGTACAGCCTCCAGCATTTGAGTATTCTTAAAAGTCATCCAGGGAAATGTAGGAGATCCGTACTCGCAGCAGTGAGTAAGGTAGGTGTTCAGTGTACACAAAAGAATGTAATTACCACACTTCATCAAAAATAACTACTGTGCTGCAACATTACAAACTGATGACTCCTCACGCTTATACAGTGTAAGAGGATTGATTAAGCTTTTAATCAGATTTAGTGTTCAGAATTTGCAATATGTCACCTGATTCTGTGTACCACAAATAAACTTGCTTTACAAAGACAAAATGAACAGCAACAAATTAAAACCACCATTTGAAGGACAAGTCACAATGAAACTCTGGTGTAATTGTACCAATTTACAAAACTTCTACATCTCAAAACCTAATTAAAACTGCAGGTATGGATGTTTATCAACACTCGACTCCCGGGCTGGTTGTCAGGCTTTCCTGCGCGTGAGGCCCCAGTGTTTGTTTGGCCAGCACGTCCCAGCTCGTGCAAACTGTTGTCTATTCTCTTAGCTTTGTACGGGTCACCAAAGCCACTGTACACACACTTCCAGGAAAAGAGGGCTGCCGTAACATCGAGAGATGATCGCAGCAACACTGACCCGGGCTGCCACTTTGACAACACACCAGAGAAATGCTGACGTCACTCATCTGTACTTTTTCCAGGGTCTGCTTGCCCGGGCTCGGCTCAGTGGTAATCAGGAATGTGATCAGGTCAACCTTTGCACTGACCTGATCACTGGCCGTCACCACATAATGGGGGGAAAATCAGGGAGAAGGTACATCCTGTGAGCAGAGCTGGCATTTAGGGTTTTTTTTTTTAAAAGTTGTGGCATTTTCCTGCTAAATGGACTAAATGGATGATTTACGATCTATCGGGGGGACTTGACCCTGGCTCATACTCTCATTTTAATGGCCTGACTGGAACTCACAAAAACGATAGACTTGCACATTGTAAAGCACAGTGGCACAAAGCACAAATAACATACTTTGCGCCAATAATAACAACATAATGATAAATTAAGCGTAGAGAACAACTGATACATGATTTCTGTGGAGTGAAAAACACAGAATATATACATAAATACACATTCTTTGCAACAATCTCTAAAATGTGGTGATAAAGACTTGTGATAAAATATGCAGATAATAAAGGCAGGACATTTTAGAGTTTAGCAATAAACTTTATTGTCCAAAACGAGATCAGTGTTGTGGGGACTGTTTGATAATTTATCTCAAGCATACTTCACTGCACTACTTTCTGTACAAATCAAATATCTGTACATATCAGACAACTTATAAACAGATACCGATGAATCTGTGATAGGCCAAATATCAAAAGATACTCAACTAGCAGCACGACAAGGCAGCATCTGTTTGTCATTTATCAAGAACGACTGTCAAAATCTTGCTGGTTCCAGCTTATTTAATGGGCTCTTAGGAACTTCTGTGTTGTGCTGGAAGCTGGTCGTTAGTTCACGTTAGCGGACTCAATTTCTAAACCAACGTTAGCTACTGTTGCTCTCTGTTAGCGGAGCGGACAGAGGCGCTGAGACGAGGCGCTCGAGAACTTGCCCCATTCTGGGACCATGCCAGGAAGTCCGACCCAAGACCTTCATAAAATCCAGTCCAGCAGCATTAACAAATCATCCACAGGGTTGTATAGGCAACAGAGAGGCGGTGACAGTCCCGTTTTCACATCGCATTACAATCCATTCACATATGGCCAATAAAAAAGTGATTAATACATCAATCACTACAAATTGTTACATAGAGAACCTTTGCTAAAATATGATTTGCTGCTTTTCTTTGTCATTTATGACATTTATGACATTTATCTTTGGGTCTTGCCATGTTGGAAGACTCACTCCTGGGCTTGCCGCAGTTAGATTAATCAACAATAGTTGGTAATTGCACCACTAATCCCCACTAAATCACAGAGAGACATGGTGTCTAAACCACCACATCCCTGTACACTTCAGTCACCAGCACCTACCTCTCAAAACTTTCACTGAGACAAACACGCCGGCTTCAACTTGTAGTGTAATTGTGTCGTCTCTGCGGCGGGTGCCAACAGCATAATTCAGTATAATGGTGAGACAGTAACACAACAAAGTCCTGCCCAAAGGAAACTAACTGTCATTTTTTTGTTCCAAAACGAGCCCTTGCTTCATTAGCGTCGCTCTAACCAGTGTTATTAGAGCTATTTCAATCTGCATAAAAGACGTCTAGTTGCCTTTCCTGTAATTACAATAGGCTGAGTCAACTGCCCACAAGGCAAATGGTCTTCCTCAAGGGCAATTTGGTCTCGCTAGTAAAAGTCAAACAGTGACTTTGTTGTGACCACATCAATGTCAGGTAGGGATACGCAGTGACAGACATATGGGTGCACACGTGCACACGCACACATTTACACTCACAAACACATAAATACACTCAAAGTCATAAACAGCAGCCCGGCCCTCACCAGACTTAACACCAGCTAATTGCTCATGTATGGCTCCTTTCACTCCACACACACACACCCACACACACACACACACACACACATAGAGAGTGCAACAAAGCGTGCTGACTCGCTGGCCGTCTACAGCTGTGACGTCTCACATGTGGCTCTGTGTTGATATAAGGAGTAACACAAGTGGAAAATTGGAGCTGGTGGGGCCAGACTGCTGACTTCCTGATAGGAAGAGAGTGGAGGGTGACCCATATATACATAAAGTAGTCAACAGGCTCCAACACCACGGGGAAATACAACAAGGACAGACAAAGGGTCTGTGTAGCTCCATGCATAATGTAATGTGGATACAGATCAGGGTTACCCAGAGGGATCCTTTGATATTAACACGAGTCTCCACACAAAGAAGAACCTTATTAGCACTGATGTCACTGCAAAGCTACACGGCTTATTTTTTGAGTCGTGACCACTGTAATAAAAGTAACAAGGGAAGTTGGTGTGAATCACACAACAAATAGGAACTGCTGAAAACTTTTTAAAAACGAAGCTGACTTTCATTTAAAAAAGCTGAGCAAAACACATCAACAACGGTTTGAACTGTGAGCTGAAAAACAGCAGAGCCAAACCAGCAAATAACTTATAAATAGACAAAAGGAGCTGTCGCCTGCTGCGTGACACGAGGCTAAAACGAGGCTGTCCGATTCTAAAACTGAAAGGAAGTGCAACATAACATTGCTAATCTGATCCTCTGGATAATGGAAGCCATTAGGAGAGAAGACAATGTGTGGATGTCTGAAATAGGACATAATGAAGCGTTCTCTAAAAATGAAACGGTAAGAATATCCTAAAATTTAATTATGGTTCCGACCTCAATAACAAAAACAATAGTGGACACCGGGGATGTGCAGTTGGCCGACGTCTGCTAAGGATTTTCTGCATGATGAGCTCTGCGGTCGTGATCAAAAGAGGTTGTTTCCTGGGTCACGTCAAACAGCTCTACTCTCAAGTTCTGTGGTGTTGAGCCACACATAAGCACCCTGAAAACAAAGAAATGCACAATCCAAAAAATCTGGTTGTTTGTAGTTATCAGTGCTGCATTTCCCCCACGAAAAAAAACTGATATTTACAAAAGTATTTGGCTGCAGAACATGTGACAAATGAGACGAAGAGATGAAAACGTTTTCTCATAATTGTTTTGGGTCGTAAAAAGTTTATCTGCAGCAGCGCAGAGATCTAGAAGTCATATCTCTAATTATGATGTTGTGTTGTGGTGTGGCATTCCCCTCTTAAAACATCCATTATGGGTACTGGATCTTTGTCTGCCCAAAATTACCGTACAGGGCTTCTGACTAAACTGAGTTTAAGTGTGCTGAAATGCACAATGGAAGGGGGGGGAAATCATGAGTTATGGATGGAAAATCATAATCATTTCAATGACAACAAAAACGGCTGAAAAAATGAGCGGAATTCGAAATAGCGGAGCCAAAGAATTCAGAGTTTGTAATCCGTTTCAATCCCTGCAGGGGTTTTGTAACGTTGATAAGACCTTTCTCGATATAAAACCCTCGCATGTGTCAAGGGTCAGAGAGCTTTACTCACTGAGCAAACACTGGGAAACAAAGAGGCAAACTGTATTTCCTGATTTAATTTTAGGGCCTCACGCATCTCGGTGTGTTATCAGGGGAGTTTAACCATCTCGGTTCAACTCTTATCAGCTGAAATGGCAGTTTAGTTCCCAATCCAATCAATTGGATTCACTTTCTACCTTTCAGTGGGCTCTGATGTTGTGATAGGTGGACATCCAACCACATCTCTATCTCCTCTGGATGGTTGATTAACTGCTTTCCTATCTCTGTTCTTACATCTAACCCATCTCACAGTGTCATCTTTGAGATATATATATTTTTTTTTTGCAAGCCTGTCTCTCGCCTTTCAGCTGTATTGTGGTTGCACTCGAGGCTCTGATGCTTGCAGCCACACATTAGTTGCTACATGTGGTTGTGGTTGAGGCAGAATTGAGTTTAACCTTCTGTTCCACTAAATTTAGTTTAGACCTGTTTGGTGGCTTCAGCTGAATCTCACAGTTATCACAGCCGGGGTCAGTGCACTTCGGCTCTCCCAGTAAACTATCTTTACTGTAAATAGTTAAACACTGTAGCTTCAGATATCAGCTTTAAGTTAAAATGTCGTGTAAATTAGGTTAAATGAAACAGTTTTAAGTGCTAGAAAAGCAACGTGGTCGTGAGCAGGACGCACTTTTCTCTCGCTTTGCTGAAACAATAACAGGAGCCTCGGATGGATCCACCCCAGCGCCATAATTTTGTCACACTTTCCCTGGAGCGGAGAGTTTGTTAGCGTGCTAACCCCCGCAGCTAGCCGCCGAAGCTAACGCGCTGTTGTTTTCATTTTTATTTTAAAAGAAAACAAACGGCGGCGACTCGGGGAAAAAAGTGCGTTTTTAAGAAGCGTGGCCGTCAACTTACCCGTGTCGCCCGGGGTTTTCATCTTTGTTGTCGTCTTCGGCGTGCTGCTTCGGTCACTTTCCCACGTCGACTCGTAACTTTAGACGTTAGTTAGCTAGCCGTTAGCCCGAGTAAGCTAGCGAAGTTAGCAGTGACACCCCACTCCTTCCTCCGGTGTTGTTCTCACAAGTGGCTCGTTAGAAAGAACCTGCCGCGACTCTAAAAAAAAAAAAAAAAGTTTGTGTTCACATGAGCTTCTTTGTTTTAATCTCGACACACGCCGGCTACGTGCTGTAAAAACTTTTCCGCCGGGGTGTTTGTTTTTTTGAGAGCGGGGCTTCTGATGCGAAAAAGTTGCCCCGAGTCTCGGGGGCAGAAATCCAGCCGCCCGGGTCTGAATGGCGCAGGTCGAAGTTTGCAAGGAGTCGTGCCGCCGTCGGTCGGTCCTGGAGCAACGGAATGCGACGAGTCTAAATGTTCATCCCGTTTGTTGAAACGATGTCGCATGGTCGATTCCTCCTCCACATCTTCATCATCATCATCATCATCATCCTTTATCACCGACAGTCAAAACAGCGGCGGCGCTTCTGAGAGAGAGAGAGAGCTCGCAAAAAAACCCAACCAAAGCCAACTCTGTTCTTTCTCTGCTCCTCTCGTTCTCCGGCACGGACTTTTTCTTTTTCCACTCACTCACTCACTTCGTGTTCTCTCTCTCAGCCCCCCCCACCCCTCCTTCCTCTGGCGGGGTGTCGTGTTTCGCTCTCCTCCTGCCACACGGGGCCGCCCACGCTGACCCACGGAGGGAGGGAGGGGGAGAGAAACTCAACGCCCACTTGTTGCCGAAGATCGTCTATGATGTGAGCTGAGAGGACATTTTAGACAGAATACTGTTGTCTCACGGACCAGAGTTCAGTGTAAGTGACATGTTTTAACAATGGCACAGCTTAGACATAAAATAAACTACAAAACATTAAAAGATTTAAAAGGTTTATTTGCTATTTGCACAAACATAAGACAGTCCAGGTACATTTGTTTTGCAGAGCTCTCGTCAGCAGTCAACAGGCATTAGAAGAAACAAAATAAATTATATATAAACATGATAAAACACTATAAATACACACTAAAAACACTGTTGCTTTGTTATGAATAATATCACATAGTCTGCATTTATACTGCACAGTGTCCTGAGAATGTATTGCAACAATTGTATGAACTCAATCAAATCAAATATTTAATGATAAAAAATAAATAAATAAATAAAGACACCAAATCTGAAGATGAAGTGGCTCCTCACCATTAAATTTTTGGATTACACATGAAACAAAACGATAAATCAATATATCAATAGCCTATAAATTATCTGATCTGCATACAACTTTTTAGGCCCTAAAGCTTTTATTGCCTGTTAAACCAAATCAGCCTTGTTGATCCAATAAAAAAAGAAAGACAAAAACAGAATAATATAAAATAGAACAATGACAAATATTGCTATTGCTAAACTATTTACACCTTTGGCTTAAAGATCTATCTTCTTATCTTTTATCTTCTTATATTTAAATAATTTTCTTCATTTTCATAAACCATCAGAACATTCCTCTCTCTAAGGACTTTAATATCATAGAAAAACACTGAATATGGACATCCACACATTTATTACAACCAGTTTTTGCTTAAAAAATATGAAAACTGACTTAATTAATACAACTGAATCATTTATTGTTTCTGCTATTTTACATATTTGAACAAGTGACAAACATGGATCCAACCAGTTGAATATAAAGACGTGCTGTAGCTGGTTTATTGTTTTTATTCTCGACCTGTCCATTTTTATTTTACTGTCTGAGTGACGCATCGCCTCAATAGACGATCTCGGACGAGCACCGGCCGCTCGCTGCTGCCTCCACCAGTTTGTCGCCCCGCGCTCGCTCCCGGTTGGCGCGTCACGGCGTTGCTGTGGAGACCCGTCACCGCCGCGGGTGATGGAGGCGCCGTGTTTACCTGTAAACTGCGACAGCGAGGCAGCCAGGGAGCCGCCATCCGTCATTTATACCCGGGGAAGGGACGAGGAAAAGGCCAATCAACAGGTGCTCGCTCCCAGTGGAGAGGATGGTGGCCGGCGAGGCTCTGAGATTTACATACGCTATAATTATAAGAGGACATAGCCTGCAGCCTATCAGGCGCTTATGAGCATCACACACACACACACACACACACACACACACACACACACACAGCTCTTTCTCCCACACTCCTTTCTTCCTCTCTAATGAAGGGCCCTTCAGCACTTACATCAGCTCCGAGGAGGCAGCACAGAGAGGGAGTTGAAAGAAAGGAGCGGTAATTACTCGAGAGCCTGAACTGGAGAGCAGAGAGCGGGCTGAGCTGAAGAGCGGCTGGAAGGAAATGAAGTGGAGGGAACAAGTGTGTGTGGACTCAAGGTAGCCCTTTTCTTTCTTTCTTTCTTTCTGCACAATCAGACATCCCACTGTACTCTCCCTCCATCCCTCCATCCATCCATCCATCCATCCCTCCTCTGCTCCTGTTCATTTACTCTGAGTGGCAGTGTGTGGGAAGTGAAGGCCAGCAGGTGGGTGAAGTATTTCATGTCACACTGTCTCACACACACAGTAACGTCGACATTACAACAGAAAAAAACCCTCTCATTCGCTGTCACATCGCTCCTCCTCCTCCTCACGGTACCCCCATACATTACACTCCTACTCCTCTCCTCCGCCTCGGCCCTTCATCCTCCTCACTTCTCTGTACCTTCCATCTTGTTCTCCCTCCTCCTACACCTCTCTGCCTCTCCTCCAAGTGCTCTCTTCCTCCTCAAGTTCCTCTCACCTCCTCCTCTCTTTACCTGAGCCCTCCTCCTCCTCCTCCTGCCTCCATGTGGTGTTTCATCGCCGCCTCCACCACGCAGTCACGTCCACAGATTCATGTGGGCATACATGACTTTCCTATATTAAAGGAACAGTCTGACATTTCATGTCTGGTCGGTTCAATGCTACAGTCAGCTGCTGGTTAGCTTAGCTTAGCATAAAGACTGGAAACAGGTGGAGACAGAGAGTCAAAGCAGTCAAGAAGCATCTCTAAAGCTAAACTTAATATCTGCGTTGTAGGCAGACTTGTATTATCTTTATTATGAACCAAGCTAGCTGTTTCCCCTTATTTCCAGTATTTGTGCTAAGCTATGCTAACCGTCCACAATCCGTGAACTAGCAGCATCAAAAGCTGACTGTTGCGTCGCCTTGTGTCTCCTGTGTCTGGGCTAGAAAGCTGCACTATAATACACTGCAAAACAATTAATAAAGGAATATCTTCATGTACAATGTTTGCCGAATTAACAAGAAGGACTAAACAGTTAAGAATTTGTTGCCGACATTGTTTCACAAAGTTTATAAAATGTCTCGTAACGTAACAACTCACAAAATTCTGTGATTTTTTAAGGGAGTCTGGTGATTTTCTCCATGGAGGTCAAAAAGTAGCCTTTGTTAGTTATAGTTTATTCGATTTGTAAAAATTGACATGCTAACCATCAATAAAATGTCTTCTTTAATAAATTCAGTGCAAACATTGAAATCAGTTGAATCAGTGCTGGCGGGTAAGATGCACTTCAGGAAGATGAAGATGCCTTGAATTTTAAACTGTACCTTAAATTTTTTTACACAAATAAAGAAATATGTTCATGTATAACGTTTGCCGAATTAACAAGAAGGCCCAAACAGTTAAGAATCTGACATAGACGATGTTTCACAAAGTTTATAAAGTGCCCCTTAACTCCACAACTCACTAAATGTATTGATTTTCTAAGGGAGTCTGGTGACTTTCTCCATGGACGTAAAAAAAAGTAGCCTTTATTAGTTACTTTTGTGTGTATTTGTATAAATAGACATGTTTACGTCCTTTTTCATAAATTTAGTGTAAAAAGTGAAATCAGTTGAATCAGTGTGTTCACACAGTTGTTAATTGTTGGTGGGTAAGAGGCATTTCAAGCTTTTCCTTTAATCATTTCATCATATAGTCGTTAAAGGTCTGATAATTATGAGAGGTCACGTCTTCTTCTTTTGTGTGTGTGACCAACAGTTTTAAACCCAGAGACAAAGAACACAAGCAGGTATTTCAACATTTGTTTAAATGAAAACTTAATAATTAAATGAAAGAGGGCCGAATTTCCTCCTGGTGTGTAATGTGCATGCGGTCACGCCGTCATGGGACACTTTAACAGAGTGGACTCATCACTAACGTCATCAGTGACACTTTTCCTTTCTCTGCTTCGACAAGTCTGCTGCAGAAAAAAAAAGGTTTACAGACTAATTATTCCAGCTCGTGCATGTCGAGAGCGTTGTCACTTGTCCTCCCTCTGCACTGCCGCTGACCTTTTGCTCCACCTGAGGACACGTCAGAACAAACACCCCGAGGGAAGCGAGGCGTGAACGGCCCTGTAGAGCCTGATCTGCTGAGCGTGACGACATCAGAGGGTACGACGTGTCTGTGAGATTAACAGAAGGGATGTTTAGACCAAACATCTTCCCTCGGCCATCTCAAAACATTCACGTCTGATGCCAACATAGAGGAAAACAAACTTCCATTAAGAAACAGTTGTTTTAACCAGCAGAGAGTCTACAAAGTCTTTAAAGTCTAAATTTTAAATATACTCCTTGAAAACGAGTGAAGAAACGATCCTGTCTTCCTATTTGGTTGTTTATTTTTCCTGCCGTCTAAATCAGCAGTCATTCGAATGTGTTGCTGTTTGAAAGCTGTGAGTAGACGTAGTTGAGAATATTAAAGTTGGGACACTAATCTTTATTTAACCTGATTCTGCCTATAATAGGAAGCCTTCCTTGTCGCTGTATTAGATAAGAGCCGCCGTGTTTACCTTCCTGCTTTTCGTTTACAATTCCTAAGCAACGGAACAGATTGGGGAAAAAAATGTCACCCTCTGTCGCAGTCAGACTTCATCTTCGGCAGTGTGATGAATCTGGTGAGTGTCTATTTCTGTTTCTAAGCGCAGTTCTTCACTCACAGCAGAACTTCAAGCAGAGCTGCTTCCACGCCGTCTCGACACTTCACCAGTGGGAATAACAGTTTGTGGAAGAAGCAGGAGGGACGCAGGGCGAGTGTCTGACGACAGGCCGGTCGGGGTGGAGGGGTTCAGACACCGGCTGCATGTGAAAGCAGCGCTAAACAAAAGCTCAGCGGGAGATCTGACGACTGCATACGTGTGAATTGGGGGAGTGATTGCGGACTAATTGATCACCAGAGTCACTATCAGTTCATTACCGAGGTGGTAATGACCCTAATCAGTAAACAGGCGCGATCAATCATCGGTGATTGGTTAATGATGAAGAAATAAAAGGATTTGAGCGTTAATGAAGGATGCTTTAAAACATCTGAAATGCTGCTGCACGACAGAAATCACTGATTTAAGTTGCTTTAAGTACCAAACGTGGCCACCTGTTGCAGAAAACATCCACGTAGACGTCAATCTTTTATTTTTTATATTTTTTGCACATTCCTGTACGGCTCCTCCGTCTTTATTTATCAATCATCTTGCACCCTTATGTCTCTGTCTGTTTATATTGTATATAAAACAGACAAATTCCTCGTTGGTATAAATCCTTCTTGGTAATAAATCTTTTCTGATACTGATTCTGGAAAAAATTGGGGAGAAGCATGTCACAACAGGTTAGCTCAGTTAGCCGTGCAGCTAGCAAACCACACTTGGAACAGTGAGTCATATTATGAGACGGGACAGGCTTATGCTAGCTGGTTAGCATGCTAACGTCAGTAGACATCTCTGTAACACGTAGACATCTTTGGAATAACATCAGAACTGTTTTTTTTAACGTTTGTTTAACATTTGTTTCATATTGCACCTTTAAAACTTTTACGCACTTTTACTGAAGTAATATTTTGTCATAATAACTTCGCTTTTACTCAAGTTTGACTTTGTTAGTTTGGAAATAGAACAAACATTGATATAAAAATGTTAGCCGTTATTTTAAGTTATTTTACTCGGGTTCATTTTGACCGCAGGATTTTAATTGTATAGGGGGAAACGTGTTAAATGCACCTTTGTGTTGTGAATAAGGCCTGAAATCTAAAATATTGAGTGAAGTTAAGGTATTTTTTCACATTTTGCCCTGTTAAAAAAAAAAAGAAGCCCCAATCAGGGCTGCGTTCACCTCTTTGTTTCCTCTCGCTAAGTGTTTTCTATTCGAGGAAATCTGGCTTGTTTTTAAAATGGAAAACAGGCCTGAGGGGGCAAATGGTATCCGAGCCACACCCAGAGTGAGCAGCAACACAACTGTAATGGGAGAGGCCTTTTCACACCAGCTCCATCTGTATGCATAAGAAAACACTCTCTCACACACACACACACACTCAGCTGTCGAGTCAAAATGAGGCAGCCGAGTGTGTTCGTGACAGCAGCAGCGAGCGTCTGAGTGGCCGGAGGGGAAAGTTTTCTGCTGCTCGTGTTTGGTGCTAAAGATGGATGTGATGAGGACATTTTCCATGTTGTGTTCCTCTGCGCTGCACCATGACCGTATGTTTGTGGAATAAGGAGGCCCTTGTGTGTGTTTCTGTCTGTCTGTGTGTCTGTCTGTCTGCCCCCTGGCTGGTCAGATGATGTCTGTCTGTCTGTCTGTTTGTCTCAAAGCAGGACAACAGTCTTGGATGTGGGGACAGACGGTTGAAAACGGAGGGAAGACACACACGTGGAGAGGTTTTAAAAAAGGGAAAGGGATAAAAAAAAAAGTATAGAGGTCAGGAGAGGAGAGCTGAGGAGAAACTACAGAGGATAAGTGGAGGGGGAGGGGGGGTGAGAGAGGGAGAGAAAGAAAGAGTGAGGCAGGGAGAGTGAGAGGGAGTGAATGGGCCCTTTGTGATCAAAAGGCTTGTTTATTTTCTTGGCGCTTGAACTCCTCAGGAGCCACATTGGGCCTGTCTGCACTGTCTCGCTCGCGGGCCTCACCGGCTCCCCGACAGCCCAGCAACTGGCCCTGAATCACAAAGAGGAGCCGGGCCGCGTCAGAACCAAAACAACAAGCTGAAACTACGGACAGCGTCGCTTTAAAACTTGTGACAGAAGAGGAGAACATGTCGTCGAAACAAGTGCTTTTTATTCACCTTCATCAGATTCAGAGGAGGAAAATGTTACTCAGGTATAATTCAAAGGTTCTTTTTTATACCAGTTTGTTTCCACCACAGCTTTCGCTCCTGCTCTTTCTCTACTTATTGATACTTTACATTAAAAACATATGATGGACTCACAAAGTGTGATGCAGGGAAATAAGCAACTGAATATAAACAAGCTCAAAACAGTTTATAAACAACTACAACATAAGATTCAGGGATTATCTCCTCGCACTCGTGCTGATGGAAGTCTCGTTGTCCACAAAACGTTTCTGGAGAGTTTCTCGTCTAACTGAAGTAGTTGGAAACTTGTTTTAAAGCGTAAAAAACAACTGATAAATCTGTCTGGTGTTATCTACGTCTCCGGAGATCCTTTTCAATCAGTTTGGGATCTCTGGGCAGACTTGGATTACTTCAGACGAGCTCCAGAAATGTTTTACATACATGTAGATAAAGTAAAAACAAAATGTACTAATGTTCTGTAATTAAACACGTATCCCGGTATGTAACATTTAGGAGGATCTATTGGCAGAATTAGAATATAATGTCCATATTTATGTTTTGGTGTAATAAAACCTCAGGATGTTTCTACAGTCCCAGAATAAACAAACCAAATATTTGCTGTGTGTTTTTAGGAAGCCACTGTTTGGAAGGGTGAGACGAGGGGTATTCAGTTGGTCAATCTGCAATCGTTAAGTGTGACCTTTGAGCCCTAAACATCCATTTTAGTTATTTTTTTGAGGGAATATTAAAACTGGACATTAGATAATAGTCTTTTGTACGGAGAGTATTTATACATATTTTCTCTAAATTCCTCCCGACAGTTTTGATATTTTTAAAAACACACAGGGTAAATTTTGGATCGACAGGTGCGTAGGAGAAGACGAAGAATTTTAATGATGTTGTTTCGGTGCTGATGAAGATCTTTGTCCCGAAACATTGTCATTAGGATTCATTCTTGATTGCAGGTGAGCTGAACAGCGTGCACTGAAACCTAGAAGAGAGCTCTGTGGGTTCAACCACAGGTCAGAGGTTTCACACTTTTCTAGAGCTGCAACGATGAACTGATTACTTGTCAACTATTGGTCATTTATTTTGAGAAAAAATCTTCTTAAACGCGAATGTTTTCTGTTATTTTCCACCTCTCTGACTGTGAATTGAATATTTTGGTCGTGGACAAAATAGAATATTAAGTTCCTCATTTTGGGATTTTTGGGAAACAGATCGTTGTTTTTCACCGTTTTCTGACATTTTATAGATCAACAACAAATTGATGAATCGAGAAAAGGCTCGACGGATTAAGTATTTTAAATACTACCAACGTGAATGCAGATACTAAAAGGATTCACTACTTCTACTAAAAAATCTACATTTCTAGAGTCTGTGTGATGACGTCCTCCTCTGCTGAGAACTGAAACACTCCCACACCACGCTGTCATGTACTGCATGATATTACTGTAAACGTCGCTGCATCAGGGGGTTTTGCATCAGGCAGTCACAGCCGTGGAGTAAGCAGTCAGTCACGCTCGGACACAAACACTCTCTGTTCCCGTCTCCCCCTCTGCCTCCCTCTCTGCCTCCCCCCTCTCTCTCTCTCTGTTTTCTGTCTGTCTCTCTCTCTCGCCCGCTCTCCTCCAGCTGGTATTCACACATGTAATGGGATTAACACGCTCCTGCTCTCTCCGAGGACGAGAGGGAGAGGGGGGACAGCAACGGAGGAGAGAGGGGAGGATGAGGCCATGGAAGAAAATGGGGGAGGAGGAGAGAGAAGTGAGAAAGAAAGAGGGGGGACCACAGAGGGGAAGGTTGAGGGGGAGGAGAGAGCGGGGTTCCTGAAAAGGAAAACAAATGTGTAGAGGAAAGAAAGAGGGGTGGCAGAGCTCTTTCCTTTAGCTTGTTATTAGGCTACGGGAGGTCACAGGGGACATTTCAGGCTCATTTGAATTTCGGGGAGGAGAAGCTTCATCTGCATACAGTCACACCGACACGTATCAGCATAATGAATAACTTCTTCTGTAACACAGGTTGTAGATCAATCACCCCGAGTTGATCATTGGTGGCGGTTTGCTGCAGCAGAATCAGCTCTGTGAGGACGTGCAAGTTCAGACCGGTGAGTGTGTCGGATGTTTGGAGCTCATAAAAGGTGTTGAGTCACCGCGGAGCAGCGCTGATATTACTTATAGTGATGTCGCTCTTTTAAAGGGGCAGCTTTTTAAATTACCTCCTTTAACCTTTCGATTGATCAGATATCAACATCCAGCAGCCCGACACCGCGGAGGTGAAGGGAAGTGTGATTTTATTTTACCGGCCTCAGTAAATAAAGATAATCTACGGGGCACCGCGGAGGCCGAGGTGTTCGCGTGGAATTACATCGCCCCTGGTTTGAGTCCAGCTGGAGCCCAGTACTGAATCTACCTCTCCGTCTCTTTCCCTGTTGATTTAATGTCGCCTCTCTCTCTTGTTTTATTTCCCCAGAATATACTTCCCTTCATGAATCACCTTGTTTCCTTGTTAAAAGCTACAAAGAAACAATCTGAGCTCAGTTGTGAATAAAAAGCTGCTGGGAGTGAATCTGACGGCAGACTGAGGAGTCGGAGTTAATGCTTGATATCAACATGTAAACTGTGAGGCGTTCACTTACAGCTGTACGTAATAAAGTGCATTTTAATGAGGATACGATAGCTTAGCAACGGAACAAACTACATGCTGGCATTCACGCCGAATCTTTGAGCTGGACTGCAGTGATCTAAACAAACCAATCAGTCATTTCTATTTTATTTAATGTATCAGAACAAAACAGAACATTAGCTCACGTCATGGTCAAAACACAACAGGTAGTACTTCGACAAAGGAAGGACAATAATGCCTCGTTCAGACGGTTTGCTGCAGAAATCTCAGTGAGGATTTTCTCAAAACTCAAATAAAACCAGAACTATCTGCGCTGCTACATACCACAGATGTTGTTTAGAATACTTGACTCGACCCAAACTAATGACATCCACTCTAACATTTTTTTTTCTCGGCGTTCCTCGAACGTTTTCAGACCGACGACCACTTAAACCAATAAAAACAACAACTGAGAGACACAGTTTTAACTTCCCAACATCCCCCCAAAAAGTCAGTCAACCTCACCGGGATGTTACAAATCATATCATCGCGATCAGATGACGGTCTGGCAGAACAGCCGAGCCTGCTCGCTCGTCATTGTCTCTGTCGCCGTCTTAATGTGACGACTGGAGACATCAGTGTGACAACGTCTGGCTTTAGTCTCACGTACAACCAACGGCCGATTGTTTTGGACATTACATCGTAAATGTGTTACGCGGGCAGCGTCGTCAATCTGACACAAAACGTTTGCCCAACACTTGATTTGCACTTTGAGAAAGGCTGGTCTGCACTGAGCCGATGTTTCTGAGGCCGGGAAACTGAGTTTTTTCAATAAATTGTCCCCATTTTGGATTTACTGGAACAACGAGGCCTTTTGCTTCAGTGTGGACGAAGCAGCAGATCTCCGTTTTTCAGCTTTCCGTCATTTGTTAAACAATCTGTGGGACAGAACGGAGGTCCAACCGGACCGTCTCTTGATCGGATGTTGTCTCCGAAATGGAAGAAATCTTTACCAAAACATCCCGCAGAAGCCAGTGTTGCCGCTCTTTGTTGGGAGTAACTTACATTATGAGATTAGCGAATTAAACATGGATGTGTTTAAGACCGAGTGCACTTGAAGTCAAGAACGAGCGCTTTGAAACTCGCTCTGCGCTCATGAATCCGCCCTCATCCTGATTAGCAGGCTGATAACCACTCCAGCGATGTTTTATAACTCATTTCATAGTTTTTGTTTTTTTCCCGCGCTAATGAACCAGCCGCAGACTGTTGCACTTGCATAATGAATTACGCTGGATATCCTCAAACGCTCACTGTGGCCAAGTGGAGCTTAAAAAAAGAAAAAAAAAAAAGTGAGCATTTAATTAGGTGCAAGTCAGAGAGAGACGGCGGAGTCACATCCAATAAAGCTTTAATGTGGAGAGAGAGGAGGGAGATAGAGGCCACATTCAGTCCTTGAGGAGGAAGAGCGACTGCGGAGAGGAATGTGAGAGTTATATTTGACCTATTTGCGGCCCGGTGCCAAGTCTGTAATGGAGAGAGAGAGAAGAAGAAGAAGAACATGAGTAAGGGAAACCCGAGAGGGAGAGTACGCCGCCGGAGAGGAGCGAAGGAGAGAAGTGTGAGCTGGCAGGCCGCAGAGCGAGGTATGTGTGGAACGGTGTCAGTCTATATAGAGCGCCGTGTCTATGTGTTAACAGTCTCCTCCGTCTATCTCTGGAGGAACTCCCTCTTCCTATTCCTATTGGCACCACGCGCCGCTTCCTCCCATAATGCACCCCCCCCGCCGAATACCCAGACTGCTGCGTCAACCCCGCTCGGTATAGAAACACGCCGTCTGCGGTTCAACGGAGAACTCGCGAACGTGTCACTACGTTTCATTCATCAATCACATGAGCCTAGAGGTCGACTTTTTTTTAAAGATAATCTCCAACATCTCAGAATTTCTCTCAGTTGGACCTCAGGGCAGAAGGTTTGAACTCTGCCGAGGTCAATCAGGCCGGTTTTATGCAACGACGTCGTGTTAAATCTGGACACGGCGTTGGAGGCAGGCCCCATTTTCGAAGCCAAGAAAGCTTCCCGGTTATTAAATTACCCCGATCTTCTGCTCTGTGGGGCCCGTAGAGACTAAAGAGTCTTCTGCTAACTTGAATGGGGTTGAATAATTCAATCTTGCAGCTCGTCTAGACTTTCCAAATTTTATTGGACCGAATGACTCCAGTTCTGTCAGTGAAACGAGTAATTTTTCCGGGTTGCGACGTTCAAAGACACGTTTCAATGTAAGCTTATGGACGTGGCGATGTTATCACGCGGTTTGGTCGCAACGAAATTCAGCTTCAGAACACGGCGCTCTTCCTCTGGGCTTCGTTACACGGTAAACAAATACAGCTTGTTAGCCCTGTTGCTGATTTAAAACTTCGTCAATCGATCAATCGTTAGACGGTTGTTGAGGCTAACATGTTAGCAAACATTAGCCTTCATCACAATTTAGCTGAAATGTAGCTACGTAAGTATCTCACGTCTGTTCTAGCGACCTTTTTGCTTTGTGTGATTCGGTCTCCACCACAATTTTTAAAAAATCAGAGTATTAGGTCGTCATTGACCGTCATTAAGCTAAGCTACCTGTCCAGCACCTAACGGCGCACAGAATTAGCAGCTAGCTGATGAAAACAATGCAGCATTTAGCAGCTAACGACACAATTGTGAATAACAGACACGACTGTTTAGCTACTTTTCTCCGTATATGCCAAATGCGTCACAAATGTCACTAAGTTCACCACCAGTAATACATCACTGTTGTGTTTACAGCTTGTCGTGGCCAAAAAATCTGTTATAGCAAGTTTAAAGCTGCATCTAGTCGATTGAGGAGGAAAACAAGCTAACAGACACACAACGTTTGCTGTTGTACGGAAACCATTATAACCCACAAAACATTCAGCGGACCCAACATTGTGCAAAAAGAATAGGAAGCATAAGAAAAACGACGCCATCAAGCACCAAAATTAGCTCAAAACTCTTCCGGTGAAGTTACATTCTTGGACTCGACTGTTCAGGAAGCTTCAATTACGTTAAACTGACAGTAAAATCACTCCCAAACTGAATTAGACGTCCGATTTAATTTAGTGGCGATAGTGATGCGAACGGGCTCGCTGCCCTCCAGAATCTCACAGTGGCTCATTCATACGGTTTTACTGTCTGTTGACAGCAGATACAGAGGAGAGTGTAAAAGTCGACAGCACTAACACGCCGACGGGCCAATGAAAATACTAACGAGCTGCTCAGATTTGGTTGAGTGTTGATCTAAAAGTCTGTGGTTTGGATTGCGGAGCTGCAGGCTGCAGGGCTGATTTTCCTCCGGCTTCACCGCCTCCTGCATCTTTCTGTCCGGACTCTCTGCCGCTCGCTCCTCACTTCCTTTTCTACACGATCTTGTCCTTTTTCGTCTGATCCTGTTCTTCGTCACGTTGCTCCGTTTCCTTCTCTGCGCGTCTCGTTGACGAGAAAACAGATCTGAGATTCAGCAGCGTCCTCTCCCCTCATCCTCCTTGTCTTTATTGTTTGGACTGAATGTATATATTTACACTGACATGTATAGTCTACTGTCTTTACTGTCCGAGCGACCTGAGGCTCTGTTATAACACTTGTCTACACCTGCGTGTCTCAGAGACAAATTATAGTTTCTGTCCTGAGGGATTAGGACGACTCTGACTCAGAGGACATGTATTTTTATAGGAGAGACTTTCTGCTTTTACGTTTCTTTTCCTTTCCTTCAGTGTTTATATGTTCTTGTGCATGTAAAAGATCTTGAAAGATAAAAAGGTTAAAGTCTGCACCAGCTGACGCTCCTCTTTCCCACAGAAAGCTCCGCTCCTGAACGCCTCGCCAGTTGCCCCACCTTTAATTCACACTACGTCACCATGTGGCATATTTGCGTAATTTATGCCAAGCAGCTAGTTTGGGACGTAAGAATTTAGTTAGCGTAGCTGCTCTGTTGTTGTTAGCGGTGTTGACTCAGGCGTGTGCGAGCTGACCAGTCAGAGCAGACCGGGTACTCAGGAGGAGGGGCTTAAAGAGACGGGAGATAAAACAGATTGTTTCTTGTTTGAGCATTAAAACAAAACAAAAACAAAACCAGGTTCAGAGTAATAAAGAGATAAAATATAGATAGAAAGAATACAGGGTTATGATTAAATCAAAATACATCAAACATTAAAACTATAAAACGATCAGACGGCTCATAAAAGCCAGACTAAATCGATGTGTTTTTAATTATTTGTTTTCAAAGTATCAACAGAGTCGCGACAAGAACGTTTTCTGTCCAACAACCTGAAATAAAAACGTGGGTTCGGTTTGCCCGCTTCATTTTCTCTCTGCTCTCTCTTCCATTTCCAGTTTTTTGTATTTAATTTATTGTCTTTTAAGTCTCTTTTTCACTTGTGGTTTTGCCACTTATCCAAAGTAACTACGTCTGAGTGGCTGGTGGTTCAGTGAAAACACTCTGACAGCAGACTGACAGACGGATCACTCGTCGATACGATCGAGTCTTTGACCTTTCAGTTACAAGACGCTCCCTCCGCCCGCAGGCCGATCCTGCCACCTACGATTAGGGTGATTTCTTCCACTGTTTGCAGTTATAAATCACTGTGCAGGGGAGTGTTGGCTTGAACCGGGTCTCCAGGATTGAATATCAGATGTTGGGTTGGGGCAGGGTGGAGTGTGGCGGGCTTGGCTGCACACAGTTACGCTCCGATGGGTTTGGATTGAGACTGAGTTTGTCTGAGTCGGGTTGAGATTGGCTGGCACCGTGTTTGTGTAGGTTTGGCCCAGGCCGGCGGGGTCGGCCCGGGCGGGAAGCCGCCTATAGGCTCAGCAATGTGCAGGATTCCCGCTCCTTTTGGCTGAAGTCGAGAGCGTGATGGCAACAGACATCACACCAGGGCTGCGGTGATCAGCCAGCCCGACAACGCGCCAACCAACCAGCCGCCCAGCCGACCACAAGCAGCCGGCCACCTACCACACGGCCCGAGCGCACAGTTCTGTTTCTATAGCTACAGAGCGACTGTGTGCATCACAGCGGTTAGCAGGGGACGTCGAGTCTGGAGGTGTCTGGATCACAGAGACAGTCGAACGTCAGACGCAGATGTGGTGTCGCGTTGGCTCGTGTGTTTACATTTTAGGCGCGCAGCCACGAGCTCTCTGCAGAGTCTGGAGGCCCGTCAGCGCCGAATATATCCGTCCTCACAGCCTGTCAGGAGGGGAAACCCTGAGCCGACGGCTCCTGGATCAACAGAACCAGATCATCTACATAATTCTGACACTTTAACTGAACCAGGCTGCTCTGATTGATCTGTACAACTGATTACATCAAACATCACCCGGGTGGAAAGTGGTAGAACTTTAACAGAGTATTTCAGTTTGCTGTTCGGCGTTTCAGAAGGAAATATGACGCTTTTTACTGCACTTGGTTTGAATCAAAGCTGAAGATATTTTCCAGTTAACGTTTGAAGCAGTAAGTATCACGATTTTGGGTCGAAGAAGCCAATCAGTGTCTTTTTAAACTGCAGGCGGCTTCAGCTGTGGTCCAGTTGTGACGTAAAAACAACGCGGCAGCTCCTACAGAGGTTAGCTTAGCTGCTATAACATCACATATATCAGAGCTGGAGGGTGTTTCTTAAAGGAAAAGTTCACCCAAAAATGGAAATACAGACACGATCTACTCATCCTCGTGCTGACGGAAAGTCGTCTGCAAAACATTTCCACCTACTTCAACAAGCCAAAGCGAGGATCTTTGGGTTATAAAGACTTGGCGAGCACATCAGGTGCATCAATCAGATTTTACTCAAAAATACAAGATTCAATTAAAAACATATTATTAAAGAATAAACCTGACGTTCCTGATTTTTTTCCCCTTGTGACTCGTTATAACGACAGAGCGTAGATGTCTGTGTTTAATAAACAGTTTCACCAGCGAGACGTTCCTCCTCTAAACGTCTCAGACGGTTTGATTTTTGTATAAAATGATCAAAGAATCATCCGAAAAATGTATATTTTGTGTTGCAGGACTTAAAAATCACCTGATGACCTGTCAGATACATTGTGACCTTTTGGAGCGTCCAGACTTGTGACACCTCAAAATAAGTTACATCTCCAACATGAGCAGCTGCAGCTGTAAAACACATCAGTGCTAACAATTAATTATGACTTAAATAATAACATGCAAGCCTTTATTTTCAGCAGTTCCAACAGTTTTACTCTGAATATTCACGTACATTTCGCTGGTAGTGTGTGTGTGCTTTTACCTCCAGACGAGTCCCGAGGCGTCAACAATCGTCTGAGTCGTGTCAGATGAAGCAAACAGGATTTGAGGGTTACCTTAAATAAACATCAGCGACTAAACAAATATTAAAATCCACCGCCGCGGCTCATGAAAGCTTTAGCGAGAGCTGTTTTTCATATTCATTCAAAAAAGAGTCAAACCAGTGTGACGCGTTTGTACCGGCTCAACAGCAACGACACAGTTTAAGTGTCGGGACAGAATTTACATCTGAAACGGAGCAAACGGCTGATTTACATGGATGATAACAGACTGAGAGGAAGAACAGGAGTTTGAGTACGTTTACTCAAATAAAACTGTATCATATCACCTGACACGTCACGTCACGTCTTTTCGCGGTTTTCCTGTTTTATGTTGAAAGTTCCTCGTGTGTGATGTTCCACTTCCTGTCTTTGTCTGCTTTCTTCGAACAGTTACTCACCCCATGAGTGTTGTGATTCTTCTTTTTTTTTTCTACCTCTCGTCTTTGTGTATCTGTGTGGAGACGTTAAACGGAAACAATGACGCCCATTGTTGCTTTCTGCGAGCAGCAGCTCCGCCACAGAGTGAATCACCTTTTGCTTTCGGTTTCTGCGCAGCACCTCAGCGACGCGCCAGCGAGGTGTGAAATCAAAGATAAGGAGATACAAATCACATAACCGTCCTCCTGTCGCGTCTCTCCTACGTCTGCTGCCTGGTTTCTGCTTTTAGTTATGTTTTCTTCTAATTTGCTGCCAGGACCTTTTGCCTTTTCTTTTAGAGATCGGGCTCATTCTTTCACCCGCCCGCCTCTGAGCGTTTCATCTTGGCGCCTCACCTCCGTTTTTAAAAAAACAGAACTGTCTGAAACGTCTCATGGGTTTTTTTCAGCTCCTCAGGTGTGATTATTTGCTGCTGTTCACCTGGAATGGAACTAAACTGAGTGTGTGTTTTCAGATTTGGACGGCTGGTCGGACTACACTGAACATCTGAAGGTGTCGCTTGGAGCTCTGGGTCGAGACTTCAACCTCTCGTTTTTACAAAACAAAACATTCATTAAATAATCAAGCAGAATAATCCGTAATTAAATGAATTCATCTTAAACAATGCACCATGTGGGTCGGATGCACTGTCTTTCACAACACATCTGCACTGTCGTAGAGATTTTAAATGTTAGACTTTTACGTGGTATCAGTACTTTCACTGAAGCGAAGTATTTAAATGATTTCTCCTCGGCTGCTGATGGGTTTTTAAACATTTCTCTTGAAGTGTTTCTGCTGCTGACTGACGTCAAACATGAAAATCTACCAAACTGACAGTTTGAGGTTCAACATGAAATGACTTTTGATGCTCTGAACCAAAAACTGACAAGTGAGTGAGACGAATGTAAGCAGGAGAAATTCAGGATCTTTGTGACATCAGACCGACGGAAGGAATCTGATCCGCTCGGCCTTCAGGTGAAGGTGAAGAAGATTTGAGAACACATCGACTTGTTTGTTTGAGTCCTGATGGCGTCATGTGAAGTAAAGCTTCTCGCTTACGTCTTAAATCAAAGGTCCTGTTTGTGACAAAGTCACAGTCATCACACTCTGACGCTCAGCGTTGGGACATCTTACACATCGGTCCTTTAAACGAGACAGTGAGGAACATCTCTCCTGCATCTCTGCGCGCCTCCTGTGTGAGTCTGACTGATGTAAGTGAATCTAAATTAAAGCCACATTTAGGAGACAGAAACATACGATCAGCACTTCGTGTCCTGCGGTCCAGATGTTCGTCAGAGTCGAATGAAAAACAAGCTCGTTGAAGAAGAACAAGGAGGGACGTGTTGGTGCTGCTGGTGAAGTGTTTGTGTCTCTGCTGCCTTCAGGAGGTTTTTGTAGTAAATGGCTCCATCTAGTGGTGGACGAGAACACAACACGTCCCTCCTTCATGACCTTTAAAGGAACATCTCACCTGGTCTAAAACACAAATCAGAGACACTTTAACACCTCAATACAGAAACTATAAAGTGACTCTGACTCAGATTGCTTATTTAATTTATTTGTAAAAGTTTTGTTGACCAGTTTCACAGTCGAGATCGTTTTCTGTCCCACGATCTGAGATAAAAACGGAAAGTTTGGCTGCTTCGTTTTTCCTTCCACTCAAAAACAAAACCTCCTCGTCATTTTCTAGTCATTTGTATTTGAATTATCGTCTTTTAAGTTCCTGTTAAACTTGGATTCACTTGTGTTTTAGACACTCGTATCCAAAGTTATAAAAACAGACCGAGTGGTTTGTGGTTTGTCGTCTTGTGAAAGCACTTTGACAGACAAATCACTCTCAAAATACGATGATTCAAATGGAAATTCTGGAAAATTTGATTCATTCTTAGTGTGGAAACTTTAATGGAAAGGTTAATACTGAATGTAAATGTTTAATAATAAAGTTTTGGCTGTTGGCACCAGTCTTAAAGTATCTGATATTGAATGTAAGTATCAAAAGTAATTTCTTGAGGCAGTAAATGTACTTAAATATCAACAAATTAAAAGTAACTTACACATATCGTTATGAGTCAGATCAGATCTGATGTGTAGAATCAGAATCATTTTTGTTTTCTAATCTGATTGCCAATCAAATAAATCAATTAAAACATGAGCTGCTTCGGCTCTGATGCAGCAGGTCGTCTGCAAAGTGACTCGCGACTAAAGTTGATCATATAAATGTACAGTAGACGAGGAAAAAGGACAAGATCTGCATCCAAGATGTAGCAGAAAGGAAGTGTCAAGTATCAGAACATGTAAATACTCAAGAAAAGTACAAGTAACTTAAAATGTTTGAGTAAAAGTACTTGTGTGTATCCTGTGTGTCGTGGGTCCGGCGTCCTCGCCGCTCCGGCTGAAGCCGTCACACACCTGGTGTTTCTGTTTGGTTTCCCTCAAAACATTTTGGGCTTTTTCACATCTGGCAGGCAGAGTGTGTGAAGGTGCAAACACAGAGATCCATTCACAGTCGGACGCAGTTTCAGACGCTTTCGAGGCGGACTGAGTTAGTTTCTTCTTCCTGCGAGCGCGGCTGAGGCTGCTCCTCCGGGACCTGTGGGTTACAACATGTTGGTTCCCAGAAGAGAGACTGGGACTGACTGGAAAACACACACACACACACACACACAGACGAGGCCACCCACATCTGAACCACCCAGGACCACGAGCAGCATCATTACTTCATGAGGGAGGCGGCTGAGTGTCAGAGCGACACATCATCAGTTTCACACAGAAGCCTCCGATCTGCTTTTATCTCCACCACAGCTGGCAGCAGCTGGAGGGAGAAACAGGGTTCATAATGCCCACCGGGACAAAGTATCTGTATCTGAGGTTTACCAGATTCAAAAACGGGGTGATATTCAAAATGCAAAACTCTCACCAAAATGCAACCAAGGGTCTTTTTGTGAATGTACCCGAGTCAAACGTTCACTTAAAAGCATAATTACGACGAAAGCGCCACTTTTAAGATTTACCTGTTTTCAGGTCAAACTCATTTTCAGTCGGAGTGTATGGGGCACTTTTACGATAGCATCAAAATCTCTATTTTTAAAACACTAAGAAGTCTCGACACAACATGAAACTTTGCTCGTAGTATCACCAGGGTCTCTACACATGAACACGAAGAACGTTTTTGAACGACTCACGTTAGCGGTAGCTTGTTCCGCTCGCCGCCGTCCTGCCAGCTGAGAAGTGTCGATCTCAGGACAGTTAAGGTGGAACGCTCCTTAAGCTCAGTTCCATATAAATGCACGGATAATTTGTTGTTTTGTCGTTAGCGAAGAACAAAACCGACCTTGAAGTTGAAAAAGGAGCCTCATATAAGAAACTATACTAAAATCAAAAAACGGAAAAGCCGTTGCTGGCAGGACGGCGGCGAGCGGAACAAGCAGCTGCTAACATGAGTTGTTCAAAAACTCTCTTTTTAGTAAACTGTGTACACAAACAATGTTCTCAATGCTTGTGTTCATGTGTAGAGACCCTGGTGATACTAGGAGCAAAGTTTCATGTTGTGTCGAGCCTTCTTAGTGTTTTAAAAATAGCGTTGTGTGTTGTGTGTTTTTCTGGTCTCTATGTCACCGAGTGCCACCAGGAGATTTGTTCCTCCGGCTCATCGTCCAGTCGTTTTCTGGACAGAGAACTGAGCAGCTTTCTATTTTTTTATTCTATTTTTTTACCCCCGAGGCTTTCTGTATGTGGAGCTGGATGCACAGGCCGTGATTTACTGTGGATGGCAGGAGCCGTGTGGATTATGGTTTGGCTGATGTGTGACATTACAGAGCAGCTAACAACTCATGAAAAAAGAAAGAGCGAGGAGAAGACGAGGGAGAAGACGAGGGAGAAGAGGAGGAGGAGGCATGTAGAAACTGCAGTCTTTGGAAAGAAAACAACTTCGATCTTCTCTCCATAAACAAAACAAAAACACCTGCGCGTGTGTGTCGAGGGTCCACGAGCGAACAACAAGAGCACCGGCACATGAAATATCTATAATCTCTGGCAGGTTTCAGGGCTCCCGTCCTGCTCCGGGCCCCCTGAATGATTCAGGATTCACCTCCCAGATGGCACCGACTCAACATGTGGAACTGCAGGAATGTAAAGAAAAGTTGCATGTGTGCTGAAAATAAAAAATCCTGCTGCCGTGTCAGCAAGTCTCCACGAAACCAGGAACTGCGAGGAAGGAGAGCGAGAGACACGAAGACGGAGAGGAGAGAATTTCACCGTTACGTTGTTTCAGCTCGACTGTTTCCACTGGACACGAATCTGCTGAAAATATCGATTCCGCGGTTCTGATAAAATATTAGTGTGAAGACAGACGGGTTTTAGTCTAGAACTGAACCAGCTGGGTCGAGTTCTGTGTGTTATTCGGTTTCCAGTATACAGAAGAGTCAGCGCGGTGAAAAGAGAAAGTATTCAGCCACTTCAGGGAGCTTTTATATAATCAGGATGATAAACTTTGTGTCTTTATCAGAGTCGCTGTGTGTCTGAAGAGCGTTTTCTTTTCTCCTCAAAACTTCGTTCCTCCTTCAGATTCCTCCAGCTGACTGCGTGTGAGACGGACTGAGCACCTCTGAATCTGTTCTGTGTTTGAAGGACACATATTCCTCGTTCATGTTACACTGAGTTTGATTCACTCTTTCTCTGTGAATGTTTATTCCTATTTTCATCTAAAGTGGTGATTGAAATATTATTTTCGCAGCAGAAACAAAATTAGCACCAGCCTGTGTCTTCTTTTTCTTGTTCTCGATGACAACAACATCTTGACATCCGTCCCTCTCTGGTTTACTGTCCGGTTTGTTTTTTATTTGACATCGGGGCAGCAGAGCAGGGAGGATGTGCGTCCATGTTTATGATCAGTTGGAGACAGAAATATGATGGAAAAGGGAAAAAGAGCCACGGTGGCAGTAGATTTTTACCTTGAAGCGCTTCGAGCGGCTGCACAAAAAAGGCAAAGTGGAACAAAATGGGCCCAAACGCCGCACAAAGTTTAAATGGCAAATGTGTTTGAAAACTGTTTCCTATATAGTATTTATATATATATTTTCACAGCTCGACAGCATCTATTTGTTTCAGGAAGTGACACACTGTAGGTTTAAGTTCGCGTGACGACGCCCTCTGGTGGCTGCAGGAATCACGACGGGAGCAAAGGAGGGCGTGACCACTTTGTTTCCCAACCCGCTCACCAGAACAAAATGTTGGCCTAACATTTTTCTGCAGATCACGGTATGGTATGTTAAGTTTGTACGTTTCATGTGATCCATATCATAATTTCTACAATCCTCATCATATCAGGAGGAGGAGAGGAGGATGTTGGTGGTGTGACATCAAGGTGAGATCAAGCAAGATCAGTTCAACTGGTCAATTTTAGCAGCTGGTGGGAACTTTTTTTTCCTTTATGGAGCTAAAACGAGATATCTTGACTTTCTGCAGTCATTTATTTAATCAACATAACAGCTAGTTTTGCCGTCTGACACTAACGTAAAAATAAATACTATAAATTATAAACAATAGACATATTTATCAAAAATAACTGAACCATACTGACCTCTTCGGCATCTTTACAGCCGTTTGAATCCTTTTGAAATATTTAAAGAATGAGCTTGAAACTTTAAGCTGCCAAACTTCATTTAAAATACTCTCGAAACTTTCACACTCATGTTCATACAGCAGAAATAAAGCATCATGTGTTGATTCTGTGACATGTTCTTGGGTCATATCGTCATTCATGACTGCAGCACAAAATAAGAAACCAAACAAAGACACGGGAGATGACTTTGGTCTAAATTCGCACTTTATTCCTAACACTTACAGGTTTGTTTTGTCCCCGTTTCCCTGGCCCCCAAAACAACAGGCACACAGATAGCGATGAGTTAAGGGACAGTAGAGAACAGTTTCAAACCCAAACGTTTCCAACAGAATCAGGTTATAGAATCAACTCAGACAGAAGAGAGCCTCGAGGTCAAAAAACAGCATATCGTAAGCAATACTTCGAAAACAGAAAAAAGGACCCAGAAAACAGATACTGAAGCTTACAGAGCAGATCATCTTTTCATCATCATCATCATCATCGTCGTCGTCGTCGTCCTCATCGTTAGGCTATATTAAAGAATACTTTTTGTTTCGAGTTTATCATAAAAACGTGGGCGTTGTACAATGCGGAGAGAAAAAAGAAAAAGCAAGGTGTGAAGATACAGTGGAGCTCTTTGGTTTTCACTATTGAGGTTTCTTTTTTCTTTAGCAGTAAAATCTATCTTCGCTGTCCTCTTAACCTTTGGATTTAAGCTGCATTGTAGAAAAAATAGAAAGGAAAAACTTTTTTAAAACGTTCTCCTAAATAAATGAACGATAACACGGGGCAAACTATATCGACTGAAGTTATTCTCTCGTTTTTTTTCTTTTTCTTTTCCACTCTGTTGTTAGTTTTTATTTTTTTTACATTTGGTGTTCTCAAGGCCAAAAAAAGGGAGTCTCTTTTATGTCACGGTGACTTGGAAAGTTGAGCATAGTAGTAAAATTAACATTCACAGCCACAGAAGAACTACAGTAGAAAACTGTCAAGGCCTGAAGTGCTCTTATTATCCGACAGTGTTTTTATATTAACGACAGGCGCTGGATACCTTTTTATTTTAGCAGTTACAGTCCCTAACAAGAATCCTGAATGCTTATATACACATGGAATGACCGTGAGTGTGTGTGTGTGTGTGTGTGTGTGTGTGTGTGTGTGTGGCGTGTTTGTCGTGCAGTGTCTCGCTGCGGAGGTTTTTTAACTTTGGTATTATTCTCTGTCCGCCGCAGCCGAGTCGGTCTACACAGGCACACGTACAGACGGAGCTGCGCCGCTGTCGGAGAAAACAACACGCCATCGTTACAAAAACATAAATTTCTATTTTTTTAAGTTGAGTTTGGTGCGAGCGGTGGATCAACCCAAGAGGGTAAATTAACAGGTATGTTTCGAGTACAAACACTAAACCTGGAGTTCAGGTGTTTTCCTCCGACAGCAGTGATGACACACACACCTTCCTCTCTACACAACACGGCCGCTGAACTCCGAACAGCGGACGGACGTGTCGGCGCGCTCTGTAGGTTAAAGCCATAAGAACAACTGGTTAATGAAAATCTTTGTTTCTTCTCCATCAAACTAACTTGCTAGGGCCAGTTTCACATCCCTCACTCCTGAGTTCAGACAATTCACGTCTTTTTTATTTGTATTTTTTTTTGTCATTAAAGCTTGAATGTCTATTTGGTTTCTTTTTTTTTCATGAGAGTATCAGAGGTATGAGTTAAAGCCCTCGTTCCTTCCTGAAGCGGGACCGAGGGGATCAGAAAGCTTTTTTTTTCTTAGAGAGCAGAGGAGGAGACGTGAACGGAGGAAAGTCTGAAATAATCGGCAAAAAGTTGAGGAATGTGACAACGAGTGGCCAGTTGGAGTGTGTGAAACTGTCCAGTGATTGACGGTTTCCCAGATAAGATAAATTTTGCTAAGTTTGCGTGCCGATTCTTTCAGTTTCAGACAAGTGAAGTATCGCGTCAGGTTGCACCTTAAAGAAAATTCATAGTCTCTTTAAATATACTGAAGTAATGAGAACATCGGCTGTGAGGAAACATCTGTAGCACCATCTCATCAGGGAGCCCGTTAGCATCACAAGCTATTAGCTGTGTAACAAAAATAATGGTTTACGGGCCTTAACTATACGTCAAACTTTACTGTTATTGTTTGTAAATGTATGAAATCTGCATACATGAAGAAATAGTTTCAGAATTTGTAGCATTCACATTTAATTATGCTAATCTAACAAAGCTATTTAGCTACTCACTTAGTCTGTCTTAGTGTGTTTTTTAAACCAACTTACATTTGAACACACTTATAACACTTTTTCAGGTTTGCTAACTACTTGTTAATCTCTACGGCTAATGTATTAGAGAGCTAACGTTTGTGTCTTCCGTTACCATCAGATCTGTTAGCTGGCAGTCGCAGGATAGAAACATTTTGTAACAAATGATCTCTAGATCAGATCCAGTTTCTGTGGGACAACCAGTATTAATGTGTAAACCTCTTACTAAGTAAACAAGCTAAGCTAACTGTGAGCTAACAAAGATCTGGTGCAACCTGACAAAATACAATAATTCAGTAAATCAGTATTACTGGGTTGTAAAAATCACTGACTGAAGATGATAAAACAGTCGCACACACTCCAGGTTCTGCATGATATCCGAATCAAAACACAACTTTTTCATGATGATCATAATTCAAACCCGTCATTTTCCTCCGTCACAGTTTCCCTGCTACTTTCTCTCTCTGTCTCAGCTCACAACAGTCTTTAGGTTTGGTTTTTTTTCTTTGAAAACATTCGTTTGGCATCTTCTCTTCTTGTCTTGATCTCAAGAACACCCCTCTCTGCAGACACAAGCCTCACAACAACCCCTGAAAAAACTATTACAAAGATCCAGAAAGACATAAATAGAAATCCAATAAATACATAAATAAGGAATCAATAAATAAACAAGGTGAGAGACAAAGAGGTTCATAAATACAAACGGACCGTTTTTCCCCCCAATCCCCGAAAAAAGCACACACCTCCCTCATACAATAAATACAAATATTTTTTTCCAACAAAGAGCCCGTGAGAGATAAAGAGTTTTAAAGCTTTTGGTTCTTAAATCAAGTCATCATCTTCGGTCGTCATCATCAAAGGATAATAGTCCCAGCCTTTTATACATCAGCAACAAGTAAGAGCAGTTGAACATAGATTATTTTCCCCCTACAAAAACCTAGAAGAACTAATGGATACATTCCCTCTAAAAGTGGACGTTAACAGCCTTTAATCTGTCTCAGACGTCAGCGTCCGTCCCCCCATATCATCTTCATCATTGGTTGCCTTCAGTGCCTGTTAGCAAAGCTCAGCTCTGTTTTCAACCTGGGCCTCGTCGTTTTCCTCCGTCACTCATTGACGTTAAGCTTGAAATCAAATGTAAAATCAAAGTATTCCGCTGCGTTATCGAACTATCAGCACGATATGAAAGTAGACTTTTCTTTCTTGATCACAGTGAACATTTTTATAGGCAAATGTGTTGATACTGTCCCTTTAAAACTCCTCCTTGTGATGCATTCAGGGAAAATTTAAGATTTTAGAGTCGACTTAAGATCATCCTGATGTACTTTACATACAACACTTGTTTGTTAATCAGTTAAAATTGACCTATTCTGTTGACATTACAGTAATTTAACTTGTTGAGGTGACTGATTACCAATTTCACAGCAGAATAAAATGTTGTTGTTAATGTTTCTGCAAACTTAACAGTGTTTCAACATTTGTAAGCGTCACACTACTGGATATTTTTAATGAAACCTCAGGACAGTTTTTGTTTGTCGAGAGAGTCGGGACATCTACAGGAATGTTTGTGGCGACAAAACCACGTTTTTAACAAGACCTGGGGGCATCGTAGGCCGTGTTTGTGGAGACAATTTATGATGTTTTTCGAACACTAACCAAGTGGTTTTTAAATTTCAGCATTTCAATGGTTTGCAGGCACATTTCCAACATTTATCCTGGTGATTAGGTTGAATTTAAAGAATGCTATGCTCGTCTTTTACTCGTTAATGTCGAAATAAATAGGAACCAGTGGCTTCCTGTTAAGTAATAAAACAATTGGACTTGATTCAGTTTAATAGAACTGATCATCAGTGTAATTATGGAACTTTCCTCCTCTGGTTGTTTTGAGACTCCTCACTGTGTAACTATGAAAAGAAACGTCTGTTAAAACATATGAATGACAGCCGACTGATATCTCAGCTGTTAGCTAAAGCAATGGAACAATAAATGATGAAACGTATAAGAGCATAAATAAACTAATATACTAAATGTCAAACGAACGTCGAAGAAGCTGCTCTGTGTGTTGATCTTTCTTTGATCGCTTCACGTTGGAGACGACGTGTGTGAAACAGGTCCAGGTTGAAAATGAGCCGAGTTGAACTTCTGAAGCATCGAGCGACATTATTACATGTTTTTGTAACAGAAAACAGTGTTTTGTGTTTTTAGTTTGTACGCAAGAGAATTAACGTTATACCGACACATGCTCACACAAACACACACACACATACATGCAGGCATACACACACACATACACACACCCTCTCATACATACACACACACACTAGCTGAGCCACTCGTACAGCTTGTGCATTGGTTTGGTTGTTCTATTTGGTTTGGTTGTATGTCTAAAAAGTTTTGGTTTTCAGTTTTGGCTTTTTCACAACATTCTGGATCAACTAAAAAACTTTTTTTTTGTATCTTGGAAGCTACATTTTCACAGCTATTTCCAACCATGAAGAAAAAAAACAAAACAAAACAAAACAAAAACCTGGAGCACAACCGAAGAGACAAGAAGATATGAAAATAGACAACGTGTCGCCGAAAACCCGCCACCTCCCCTCCCTCCCCCATTCCCTCCCTCCCCCATTCCCTCCCTCCCGCCGCATAATAAGTAGAAAGCAATGAGACGAATCCATACATCATTAACAGACACACTATGGAAAGCAAAAACAAAAATATATATATTCTCAAAGTCAGTTTTTGTTGAGGTTATTCCATATTTTATCCATCCAGGAAAAAGAAAGTGAGAACAAAGCCGAGGTCGCTGGCGGAGGGTGAGAGGGAACGATTTCTGTCTGTCGATACAAGAACAGCAATCACAGCTAAAGACGGACAGACAGACAGGGCCTTCCTCCCCCCTTCTCTCCCCTCGTCCTCCCCCTCTTTGTTTGTATTTGGTTTAGTTACAGTTCAGTCACTCATACATAACTAGTAGCAGTAGTAGTAGCTTTTGGTTTTGGGTTACTTTTTGGTTTTCTGGTCCGCCGCTTCGAGCGCACCTCCTCCTGCTCCTCTTCCTCCTTCTTCTCCTCCTCCTCTTCTTCTTCTTCTCCTTCATGCTTTCCCCCTGCAGCTTTTCATACCTTTGGCTCCTCCGCTCCTGACCGCTTCTCCTTCTCCTCCTCTTCTTCTTCTCCTCTTTTCTTTTGGCCCTTTGATCTGATCTTTGGAGACAAAGGAGAGGGGCAGATGGGAGGGAGGGATGGAGGGCAGGGGTTTGGGGGCAGTAAGGGGAACGCCGGTGCTTCACCTCTTTCTTTTGTTCTTTTTTTTTTTGGTTTGGACTCTTTCTTATGCTTGTAACGTGTGTGTGTGTGTGTATGTGTGTGTTTTCCTTTGACACTGCTGAGGTTTTGTCTGGACACTCGTCTCCCGGGCGAATCCAGAGACAACGCAGCCAGAGGCGATGCTTTGGTATCCAAGAGTGACTGTCTGGTGGTGGATGAGCAGTCTGGAGGATGACATGATGATGGGATGGGTGTGTGTGCGGCGATAATAAATAAAAGAAGGCAAATAATGCTGAAAGAAATAATGCCAAGTCTGTCCACATCTGCCTGTGGTGTGTTTCCTCTGTGTGGTTTGAACAAACAATGAGAATATCGATGATGACGATGACGACGATAATGGAAATGAAAATCCTGACAGAAATGCTCTTCTCGAACGGAAAAATTAAGATGTAAATAATCCCCGATCTATAAAGTTGACATTAAAGCTAAACAACCACTTTCTACCTGGGGGTCACATGGGATTTTCCCAA
>CAEMYA010000638.1:147294-162671 GCA_903131615.1 Diplodus sargus
TAAAGCTAAACAACCACTTTATATCTGGGGGTCACATGGGATTTTCCCAACATGTTTAGTTGATTTCATCCTATTCACGTGCCAGACGAGTGGGTAAGTCACAGAGTGTTTCGTGAATTCCAAAAAGCTCCGGCATTCACAGGAGAACAAGTTATTTTTATACTGTGGTCTGTATGGATTGGCACCTTGCCTGATGCTATAGTAATTGTAGTGGTAAACCCCACCCGTCTGCCACCCCAGGCTGGTTAAAACAAACACCGTCTGTTGTGATGGATGGCGGGTTCACACTGTAAAGCTGTAAAGAGGTAGGTAGATATTCTGCAGGTGGGACCAGCTGTAAAAATTAATCTTACGTATTAAAAGCGGTGAATATAAAATCATAGAAAAATAGATGTTTTGTAAATCTTGAACTGAAAAATGAGAATAATGGAAATCCTGACTGGAATGGAAAATGTTTGTCATGAGTGGAGTGCTGAACTGATCCGGGACAGATCAGAATCTAAAGCTTTTCTCTCCGTTTGTTGTTTTTATGTCTTTTTTGGTTTTCAGTTTTTGGTATTTGGAGATTTTGGTTTTCATCTTTCTAAGTGTGTTTCTCTTCGAGCGTCTTTTCTTTCTTTTTTTTTTTTAGATTTGGTTGCAACCACATGACCCTCCAAGCTTGTTAAACAAGTCTTTTCTTTTTGCCTCCCATGTCTCACACACAGTCTCGCTTCTCATCCCTGCCCTCAAAGAGTTCATTTGTTCTCTCCAGCTGATAAAAAGCGTGGTGTCCGTTTCCTCAGTGCCACCTCTCCAGCTAAAGATCATTATTTGGTTTCAGATTCCCCCCCTCCGTTCTGCAGTTCTCTCTATCCTCTCCATCCTCCCTCTCTCTTTGCTTCCTCCCCTCATCCATCTGTGTATATTTTTGGCTTCAGAAGATTTCAGCGGGGAGGCGGAGAAAGAGAGAGATGAAATCAGAGATGGATCAGACAGAGAGATGGCTTTGGTTGAAAGGCGAGGTTGTAAATTTAGATTCTTAAAGCTCCTTTAACGCTCTGCTTCCTCCTCTTCCTCCTCCTCGTCCTCCTGATAGGATACTTTGGCTGTCAGTCAGGGATCACTCGGCCATTGCCCCTCCCAGGGGCGGCGGTGAGGCTTCGCTGAAGGAACAGAACGAGGCGGGGCTTGAGCAAGGAGACGCCGAGTCCTCATGGCACGAGGTCGGGCTCATGAGGTCGCTGGCGCCAGGGGGCGGAGACTGGGAGAACGGAGGCCTCGGGCCGCACCCACTGCTGCTGCCGCCACTTACCAGTCCCATGGCTTGCGTGGAGGCTGTCGCCATGGAACCGGTCACCATGGGGAGGAGGGTGGGGCGGTTGAGGAAGAGAGACTGGCGGAGAGAAGCGGGACCCCCAGGTCCGCCCAGAAGCATGTGACTCGCCGCCCCCTCGAGGCTTGAAATGGACAGCTGACCACCGCTGGCTGCCAGGGCTGAGAGGGACGAAAGAGAGGAAGACAAGGGTAAGAGTGTGGACAGTGATGGAGGAAGGACATGAGGACGAGGGTGGACAGGGAAGGAGAAAGATGGAGGAAGAAATGAGACAAGGGTGGAGAGGACAAAGGAGGAAGAGGGAAGATAAATGTGGAAAGACACAAAGATGAAAGACACTCAAGAGAAAACAGAGGGATGAAATGGAGATCAGACAAATAAGTGATGAATGCAAAGTGACAGACGATGAAGAGGAGGACAAACGTGGCAGTGAAGAGGTTGTAGAGGGCGGAGATGGTTCACAGTGAAGACATCAGACACATCAGGAACATTTAAACATTTAAGACCTGGATGGTGGAGATAAAGATGATGAGTGAGTGGATACAAACAGTTTATACACGTTATCTTATCTGCAGTTTAAGAATAAATCATTTACAGTCATGTGGTTCACCCAAATCACAATGCAACATTTTTCAAATATATCTCAGAATGACCTCTGCAGTATTATCTCGCTCCTTTTCTAAACTGTTTGTTTGAAGGATTAACAAAGACACAATGAATCCTGGAAGGACGCTCTGTTACTGACGTTTCAATGTTGATGATTCACTTTTCAATTCTGTGAGCGCTACTTAAAAACAACAACAGATAAACAGAAACTATCTGCTTGAACAGATTCCACGAGAGGTAAATAAGAAAATATGTTTTTTGTAATTTGAGTGAACTGACCCTTTATAAATGAATATGTTCTGTTTACATGTAATGAATAATTAAGACAAACGATGGTCAGCAGAGGATGAAGACGGAGATGATTATTTACTACACATGCACACAACCAGCACATTATTCTACAGGATGCAACGGATCGGGTCAGAATACTGTAATCAAAGAACAGGAAGTCATGACATGACAACACCAAAATCAAATAGAAGCTCTCCTGTTTTAAGCAACTTTGAGGCCCTTGAGTAGATTTATCTGAGTCCCCTTGGCAGCCACGCGTCTCGCCCTACTAAGTGATGTAGATTTCCGAATTTGTTAAGTGCACCTGAAAGCACCATGAAGTCCCTGTGCTTTGTATTTAAAGCTCAAAGCAGAAAGACACTAAAACATGGAAGAGACTCCCAGCACACCTTTTTTAATACATGGGTGCTGTTTAACACAAAAGTGTCGCATGGGATTTAAAATATTTACAAAACACAAGATAATAATTCAGATGTGTCACAGAATAAAAAATGAAACACTTAATTATCCCTGACTCATTCTGTGTAGTGTTTATCTCTCAGTGTAAAGTATCAGCCCAAAACTGTGAAGACTTTGTACTTCTGCACAAAATATCTGCAGTAAACTCGGCAGAACAGCCTGTCTGTCAGTCAGAGCTCCATCTTAACAGAGAGTGACACCCGCTGACTTTTGAATTCCAGTGTAATAGCTGACGCTTTTATCCATTACCGCGCTGTGAGTGTAAACATTCATAGCGCGTGTGGCCCCAGAGGGATTCAAAGCAGAAATCCTTTTCACGTCAACCCTCCTCTTTTCACCGAGGATCCTCTTTCTTCCCTCCTTCAAACCTAAAACTCTATCAGAGCCGACAGTGCCAGAGCTGCAGTTTCCATAACAGACTGTATCCTTCTCATCAGCACATGGCCCGGAGGAGGCCGGCTCTGAATGACGCCCGACGGAGCAGGAGAAAAGTAGGAAGGTCTGAATCGGCGCTATAGGGAGATGGACCAAGGGACGGATTCAAAGCTGAGCTCCACGAAGCTTATTTGTGATGCTTAATTGATTTGGCGGCAGATCATCTCTTATAAAAAGGGGAATTTTTGACTGGAAGCTGGTTATTTAGCCACCAGGCGTTGATATTGAGAGGGAGGGATTGTGCCTGTTCAACTGTTTACTGTAAGCTGACTTGGCCTCCCTAAGCTTCGCCATAAGGGGCTCTTGTCACTTTGTGATAATAGCAGGCTATTGTATGAGAATCAAATTGAATCTTTCACCATACTGAGCGATTCAGAAAGTTTGTGCTGAGGAGGAGGAGGAGTGTGGCTGCAAGGGAATTCATTTTGGACAGAATGGATGAAGGGTGAAATGGGAAGTGGTCTTTAGAAATGGAGACTCATGAAGAAGACCGGCCGGGGCTGGAGGGGACAGGCTGCATGCACCGACACACACACACACTCACACACACACACACACACACACACACACACACACACACACACACACACACACACACACACACACACACACACACACACACACACCTTGCATGGTAGCCAGGGGATTGCTGCCAATGAGGGCCTGGTTCATCCCTGTGCTTACTCCCATCATTGTGTTCCTGAAATGTGGATGGACCACAAATTCACACAAACACACACGTGGAGAAAGAGTTGGCAGGTTAAACGTTATAAATCAATGTTCTTATCAGTTCGGTCTCTTATCTTGTCTTTCGTGATGTAACCGAGGCACCGGCAGCTTCTTGTTCGCCTACTTCAGCTTGCATGTATGTTTTCAACGAACAACGTGCAGAAGCTGCAGTCAAACCAGTTTGACAGACCTTCGACAGCTGAACACCACAGACTTCTGTCTCAGTTCAAGTTTAACGTTTTTTTCCGTTCCAGCTTTCTCGAGTGTTGAAGTCTGAATCCAATAACAAACACTGAAAAACTATATTGCTCTTAATGTAGATGAGTTAATTAAACCTTTAGGAAGAGCTGGTCTTTTACTTTCTTGTGTCGGGCTGCAACCACTGATACAATTCATCATCAATTGATTATGTGTTAGATTAACTGTGTGGTTTATAAAATATGAGTGTCATTAGATTTCAGATTTCTGTCTTTATCTGACCAGCAGCTCAAAAAAATAATATTTATTTTACACATTAAATTGAATTAAACTTACAAGTATCAGCTTGTATAGATTTGTTTTGTATCTTTTAAATGACAAATCAATTGTATTTTAATTCAATACAATTTCTTAAACCAACATTTGTTTTTTTTTTATTCTGCTATAGCTGATAAGCAAGTATTTGTAATTCAATGATCACATGTTTTTTAACACTCACCCAGTGTTGAGCCCGTGGGCCCCGAGGCTGGCTGGGGCGGGGCTAGCTGTGCTATGAGGAGGCGGAGTCACAGCAGAGGAGGTGGAGCCTATCGCAGCTGAGCTGACAGGAGTCATGGGGCAGGATGCTGACGGTGACGAACTGGCAGCTGAGGAGAGGAGATGAAGAGGGGTATTGTTGCCATGTTCGGATGAGTTACAGCGTTATTACCAAATTTGGTGACAGTTCTCTATCAACAGTCAGGACCTGGAGATTTATAAACATCTTTTTTAACTCCATTCAACTTCAGACTGGACAGAGAAGTTTCAAAAGTATTAACCTCGGCTCAACAGGCCAATAAATTGCCAGCTGTGTTTGTTACCTGTCAGGCCATCTGTCATATCTGAGAAGCCTGGGATAACTCACACTGCAGCCCGGCTCTATAAATCTCTATGACTCATGGAGGTAAACAACTCAGGATGGGACCAGTGCTTCCATGTTGTTGTCAACAAAAACGTCGTTGTTTTCTATTTCAATCTTTCTCTCACAGAAATCATTTTTTTCAAAGCGATGATACTTCAGTGTTTCATCAAACCGGCGACAATACAGAAATATCAACTTCTACCAAATAATGTCAGGACCAGTTTAATCTTCCTGTGACTGACCTCAGGGCCCCAAAAACATAACGGAGAAGCACGGCGCTAACCTTTAATTATTTATTGACGAGACTCTACACAGGCACAAACAGTAATTACACCTCACCTGTTGTGCTGAGGCTGGTGGTGACCTGGGACAGACCATGACTCGATATCTGTAGAGGGAGAGAGAAGTCAGGAAATACTTCCATCCATCCAACTGTGAAACAATTATCAGGCCAACTTTAAGCAGTAAAGGGTCAGTGGATTCACAGTGGACTGTACCATGTGCGGGCTATAGCAGGGGGCTTTGTGCGTCACAACAGGCGAGGTCTGGCTGGGCAGAGGAGGGGTGGTGCTGCTGGAGGGGTTGATGCGTTTCTCTTTCTGCCTGCGGTTGCAGAACCAAACACGAATCACTTCCTTCTCCATGTTGAGCTGCTCCGCCATGAGCAGGATCTCCTCCGAGGTAGGCTTCTGGTTCTGAGGGGGGGAAACGTCTCAACGTCAGACACAATTTAAATCCTTTCAGATCTTAGCTACAAATTCAAATTATGTTTTAATATGAATACTATGGTGCAATTTTGGGGACATTTTTGCTGGTCTTTTTGGTAAATAAGTCTCCTACCATGTTAAAGTTGCGCTCTAACATCACTCGCACGTTGGTCTCGATGCTGGTGCGCTTCTTCCTGCGTCGGCCGGGTAGACCCTCGAGTCCCAACATGGGGGAGGAGAGAGAGGATGGGCTGGGCAGCATGCTGTCCACTGCCATGGTTTCTGTCAGAGAGAGAGAGACGGAATACAAAAAAGAGACTGAGAGATGAAGACATGTAGGCCAACGGATAGAAAAGCAGTGAAGATAAGAACAGTTTGTTCCATATTAGCAAAAAATTGTAATTCTTTCAACAGACATTTAGAGTCTTAAGCAATTTCCATCAACATTTTTTTTGTTAAAAAAGTAATTTCTTAAACTTTAAAGCCTTGCAATCTGAATAACTGCAGCTAATAAACGTCTTTCTTTTCAGAACAAAATCTCAGCCTCATTTTAGATCAGATAAATGACACAAGTGTGTTCGCTGTCAACCACAATAAGGACACCTGCTCTGCTACGTTTTGGATGTTTACCTGCGTCACACAGCCACTTCTCGAGCAGCGGTTTCAGCTTGCACATGTTCTTAAAACTCAGGTTGAGTGCTTCAAATCGGGAGATGGTGGTCTGGCTGAAGTCGTTGCCGTATAGTTTGCCCATAGCCACGCCGACGTCTCCCTGACAGAGACAGATAAACAGTGTCAGATATCAAACTCAGACACACACACACTCCTGTTAAGCTTCCTCTTGATTCTCTCTTTTACCTGGGTGAATCCCAGCTTGATGCGTCGTTGTTTGAAGGTGCGGGCAAACTGCTCCAGCTCCTCCAGGTCGCTGGGCTCTTCCCCCAGGTGACCCCCGTGACCTCCGGAAGTCAAGGATGTCAGTGAGGAAGCCATGGTGCTGCTGGATGCTGATCCTCCTCCTACGGATGTCACAACACCAACACCGCCGCTGCTGGTGGCGACTATAGAGCCGCCCGCACCACCGCCTCCACCGACGACATCACCGCTCTTCTCCCTCTGTGATGGGGAGGAGATAAACAAAACCTGGGGTTGAGCATGTGAGACCCAAGAAATTAAATCAATCTTAAACCCTGCGTGTGACAGAGCTGAAAAGGTTTGGAAAATCATTTTTCAGGAAAAATATCATTTTCACTTTGCAGGAATAGAAATAAACTCGTAGTGAATAGATATGAGGTAATCAGCTGGGAAACATGCAAAAGAAAATAATGATTTGACCCAGGCTGCCCTGACAGATAATATAGATCTGACAGGCATAGTGCAACACACCCATCTTGTATTCTAAACAGGATGAAAATACTACAAATGTAATATTTGGAAACAGAGTTTGACCTCAGCCTCCCTCGGGTCAGCTGACAACACAAGACACACAGTACGTCAAAGCAGGAATTTGACCCTGTGAGCTTTTGTGAGTATCAACTAATCGTGCGTGATATCTGCTGCTGCACGCCTCATTTACATTCATCGTCTCTGTGCATAAAATACATGAACAAGCAGACGCCTCTGCCGTCGTGTTTGACATGACTTCATCACAGCTTAATGAAAAATCTATAACGCCCCTTTGGCGTGTGGGGATGCATTCATGCATTATGTTACAGAAGATAAAGGCTGAGGACACAAGGTGAGCTCTTTGACTTGAGTGAGAATACACGACCGAGACCCTCATTGGATTCTATAATGAAAAGAACCTGCCGTGAATACATTTTGCACTGAGCAGCTACCTTGACCTTTTCCTTTAGCATACAGGCAAAACAGATAGTTGCAGGTATTTGTTTAAAGTGACTTTGCTTAAGTCAAGTGTGTTTTGTATTCTGCAGGTGGTTCGCAGCAGATGACGGCTGATAATGGTGAATGTCAGACTGAGAGGTGCACTGTGGCGCAGAGAGTCAACATCTGTTTGATATGCATGAAAAAAACCCTCCTGCTTGTTGTTTAGTCAAGGTCTGTAGTTCTCTTTCACACACTCCCACATGTACCAAGTTTGCCTTTCTTTTTTCTTTCCTTGGTGTGTCACCACACAGAAAAGCAGGGAACATATAAATCACCAGACTACACAGATGTAAGAACATGTTTTAAAATCATTTAAATTCAGAATTAGACACATTGTTCGAATACTAGCTTGTTTTTTCATATTTTATACTTCAGTCTCTCTTGCAAACTTGCAGCTACGGAATGAATTTCGAGTGCTGCTTTAAAAGGGGATGGATGGAGGAGAAAAGCCAGGTGTGACCAGGTGTGGGTGGGTTTTTAGTCCAGCGTAAAAGGAGTGAAAGAGATTTTCTACCTGTGCTTGGAGTCCCAGGCGAGGTGGGGTTGTCAGTAGTCCCCCTGGGCTTTGCTGAGGTAGCTGGATCAGATTTGGTGTCGAGAGCAAACCTGTGAAAGGAAGACGGACCCATTACAAACCAAACAATCAATAAAATAGTCAATGAAATTATCAAATAAATTCAGTAAAGACCAACCAAAGCTAAAAAAAGTGATTTATGGCTGGTAAAATGATTTGCTTTTGTTTAAAACAATATTTAGTGGTGTTTTAATTCTTCAGATTGACTGTTCTGTGAGACGTTTCCTCCGTTGCCCTCACCCTGCTGCTGCTGCTGGGCCTGTGCTGGCTGAGACAGGAGGAACTGGGCAGGAGACTGGAGATGATGGCCTGGCATCAAAACCAGTTGCTGCAGCTGCAACAGCTGCTGGATGTCCTGCAATAAAAAATAAATAAAACAATGTCTCAATATACAGCACAAAGATCTAGTTAAAAGGTTATCTCCGCTGCACAGTGAACACTTAATAAAAAAGTCAGAAATAACATGTTTGTACCTGGGCTGTGAGCTGGATTGGCTGCGATAGTGCCAGCTGTGGTGGGCCTTGGACACTTTGCTCCTGTTTGGTTGACTGTTGCTGTTGCTGCTGGGATTGTGATTGGTTCTGCTGCTGCTGCTGCTGGTTGGCTTGATGTTGTGCGGCGGCGTGGGCAGCGTGAGCGGCGTGGGCAGCGTTTGACTGCTGGACGGCGGCCGCCAGGAGCTGAGCCTGAGCCTGTTGGAGGAGCAGCTGCTGCTGAGCCGGTAGGAGAGCGGCAAGCTAGAGGGATAAGCAGGAGGAAGAGGAGGCGGAAGAGGGCGATGGTAGTGACAGAAATGAGGAAAGCGATGGCATATGAGATGAAGGTGTAAACATGCAGGGAGGACAAAAGGAGAGTTGATGGACAGGTGGAAGTATGATGGAATGAAAGGACACGTGAAGGACAATAATAATGGAGAAAAGTCAGGAGAGACAACACAGAGCAGCGTCAGCTACGCATTCCGGGAACAGAAGTGTAGGTGAAACTGTTAGCGAACAGTAAAAGCATGCCAGAGCAAGACAAGCGAGAAAGCCATCCACTTAACTCACAGAATGTTTAGCTGTGGTATTTCGCTCAACTGTAGATAATGCAACCCTAAAGACTGCATTACATGTTGAGCAAGTGTCTTCTTGCTCTTCAGGGCAGTTATGTACTTTCTGAATACTTTTGGGTGTGCTAATGCATGACGGGGTTCCCAACATTACTGTGAACTGAACATTATGAACTAAATAATGGCATGTTGACATAAAAGCATGCTCGGAGATTCATTTAACCTGAAAGTTTCGTTCAAATAACCCGGTGAGGAGCAATGCTAAACTCTACAAACTCAGGTTTTAGACATCTTGGAGCCAGCAGTTCATAATTTTTGAAATCCTAGAGCAGTGAAAAGAGCCGAGGGCAAATACAACTTCCACCGTGTTTTGCTAAAATGTCAGGTGAAACTGGAACTGTTGTGACAAGTCATGAAAGCTGCCTGTCGAGGTGGCTACATGCAGATTTTGTTTTAATGACACGAGTCACTGAAACTTCATTCCACTTTAGATCGGACAAAACAAAAAGCAAATGGTGATGACATTTCAACATTGAAAGATCAAATGTGATCAGATGTGTGTGTGTGTGTGTGTGTGTGTGTAGTCTCACCCCTGCGAGCTGGCTGCCAGCCAGCATCAGCTGTGTGTGGTGGTGTTGGGTCTGTTGCTGTTGGTGGGAAGGAGGAGGTGCAGGAGGAGCAATGGTGCTGTGTGCCATCTCAGAGCTCTCCTCAGTCTTTCCCTGAAGAAGATCACAATGTTAAATTTAATGCCAGCTGGTGTCTTTATCTTTAAACTGCGATGATGCACGGAAGGTTTTTTTAGGCAACACTCTCCATCACATTCACACAGCAACAAACACGCTGACAGGTGCAGTTATATTTTAAGAACGTAGTTTCAGGTTTTCTAATCTCACACTCAGGGTGAGAATAGACGAGAAATTATACTGAAGCTGTGCAAAATCAAACTGCTGGTTCATGTTATACTGCAAGAAAACTACTGTTTGAGTTTGAAATCATCTCGTGAATTACGTTATTTTGTTTTCACAGTCTCTTGTTTTCAATCCTCTTGAAAATGCTGCTAGTCTGTTCCCAAAATGATTAATCTTATAAATAAGAGAGGGAAGTTGACCAGAGACACAAAGCCCTAAATCCACGTATGAAAAACACATTAACAGCAAATGTAAAAGGCTAACATTCCACTTTAGACTTAATTTCTAGTATATTTCTGCCTCCAAACAAACAGACTCTTAACACACTGGGAGAGATTGATGTTAACTGAACAAATACTCTGGGTCAGCCCTGATAGCTCACCTGGTAGAGCCTGCACCCAATTTACAGAAGCTGAGTTTGCAAGCTGTCCTATCAAAATAAAGGCTAAAAGGCTCCCGAAATCTTATATATTCAGCAGATCCAGACCCTAAATAGTGGCATAATTATGAGTGCTGCAAAGCTGAAGTGATAAACCAGTTTGTGACCTTTCAAACATTCATGGAGACAGGAAACAGGTTTCTAAGAACATAAAAGACAAACCACATTTTGCAGTCCAAGATATTCATTAGTGCTCCTTCATTTGACTTTGACCTGAACTCTAGTCCCCCTCTGCTGCTGCTTACTGCTGATTCACATTCCCAATATATTTACCAGTCATCCGTCCAGAGGGATGAGTCAATCGTCCTCGTTTTCAGGGTGTCAGAAACATTCCTGGGCTGCTGACCTCTGACCCCGAGCTGTCGTTAGCCGTTCACAGCCCTGTCATTACCCATCCATCACTGCTGCACTCTGCTGCAACTTGACTTCTATCACTCTCTGTCACCTCATTCACATCCACGTTGCTTTCTGCCTTTTCTCTCAGTACTCTCAGCTTTACAGTGAGTTGGGTGTGTACAAAGTCGCCTGATTTGCATATTCAGTGCTGCCTACAGGAGTCTCACCCTGGATGCTGCAACCATGACTCACAAAACACAAACGAACACACCCATAAATGCGTGACAGGTTTAAGAGGAAAGCATTACTAATGGTACTAATAAAAACAGTAATTCATGCTTTCATTACATAATGACTGGACTATTTAATATATCCAAGCATTCTCCAGTCTTCAATATAAATGCAACTGCAAGAATGTTGACTGGTACGCGTGTCGTTGCCTCTCTTCATGGGCGAACTGTTGATTTTAGACCTTATTCATTACATTCAAGGCTCACAATCCTACAGATGTTATTCAATGTCACTCATCTCCTTGTATTTTAATGTGGCCGCCACATGCCATCAGAACAGCTTCAATGCACCTCGGCATTGATTCCACATCAACGTCTCTACTGGAGACATCATTCGTCCACAAGCGATTCCCTTATTTGATGTTTTGATGATGGAGGAGGAAAGTCCTGTTTCACATGTTGGTGGTCAGCTGGGTTGAAAATCTGGTGCTTATGATTCACATAATTTTCATACTTATCACATCAATCAGTGGCCCTTCATGTGCTGTGGATGGGGACTTTTCTATGCAGGAAGAGACCACTCACATCAGGATGGCAATGATCCACCAAAGGATAAAGATGATTTCCAAGAACAAACCTAATTAGGGTTAGGTAGTCTGCAGTGAGCCTCGTCTTTAAGGGGACAGTGGACCCAAATCATGGCAGCACAAATCCCCCAACAGCATGAAAGAGCCACAGCGAGAACTACATCCTGACGGCAAAAACTAATAGCTACATCAAATGTATCAAGCTATTTTTGAACAACTTATAATTAGTTGAAGTATAAGCAGTTAGCTGAAGTTGGTTAGATGCAGAAGTCGATACAGTCAAGTGTTTTTATTTCCACCCACACAAAGGTTTAACTGATACAGGATTTTAGTACTGAAGCGGCTGTATTCTGAGATTTATGGGGCATTATTACTTGGAATTGGATGGGACAAATCTCCCTCTCACTCACACACACACACACACACACACACACACACACACACACACACACACACACACACACACACTGCATGTCTGAACTGGCTCACCTTAGTGCCAGCCGGCGTGGGAGAAAGGCTGAAGGGGCTGGTTTTCATTGGCTGGATCTGGAGCAAAGCGAATAAAAATATAAATCTCTCGACATCAACATCATCTGATGATAGATCCAATCAAAGCCGCCCTGAAATCTGTGTCTACACGCTCACAGTTAAGCTTAGATTCATTTTTAATTGTTGAGATAATAAATGTGCTGACGCTGCAGTCAATAATAACATAACAACAGACGCTAGACCGCGTAACTGTTGAGACATGTGGAGAGAGTTCACAAATATTCTGCGAGAGGATTTTGTGACAAAAAAAAGGATTGAATAGCTCGATCTGACATAAAAAGAAAAGTCTCTCCAACCAGAGAGTAGCTCCATAAATATCAGTTATTTCATTACATGCATCATTATTTTTAATAGTAGCATATTTTACTACCCACTCAAAGTAATAAGATAAATAACACTAAGTGTATTGTGATGATTTGATACAGATATTCTGGCCATGATTAATTTATTTACTTAACTGTAATAATTTCATGGTTAATATATAAGCAATCAAACACAAAAATGAATGCTTGGCTGAAGTAAATTCAATAAAACTCTGCGATTTATTAATGTCAGTGTGAGGAATGAAAGTAAAAACCAACCTGGTCATCGGGGCTGTTTCTGTCGGAGTCTGAAACACAGAGAGGCCACTTGTTAAACAATGTGTGTGTGTGTGAGTGTGTGTGTGTCTGTAAACCTAAAAGATGTAACATTCACTCAGTAACTACTCAGACAAATTCACGTGATTATTCACTGATATCATGAAAGGTGTGTGTGTGTACCTGAACTGTCCCCTGGATAATCAGCCCCAGGGTTCTCCTCCTCTGCTGCTTTAGACATCCTGATATCTGCAAGAAACACACAACAACACACACACATCTTTAGAAACAGGCATTTAAAAATACATGTAAGGACGTATAATTAAAGTACACGCTGATGATGGTTGTTAGCTAAATTCCTTCGAAAACGCACTCTCAGTGGCGGCTGTCCAGTCAAAACATTCGTCAGCCGCACTGTCACAAGGAGACGAATGTGACACACTCACACACATGAATTCTGATGTCCGACACAGAATATGAGACGGACAACGTAGAGAGAGAGCTTCTGGTGTCTGAAAAACTATGATGACAGAAGCAATCTCTGTTTTAACATGTGTTGATTTTTCGTTAATGAACAGAGAATGAATAACTCTCAGCATTATAATAATCATAACTTGCATATTCATATTTCAAACGCACTGATGAGATCCACTGAAATGTGAATTTTAACATTTTAGTAAAATCTGGTAAAGAAAACGAAGAAAACTAGGAAGCAGATGAGAACAAATACAGAAAACTGACAAGAACAGACATAAAAAACTAAAATCTTCTCTTTGTGTTTTTAACACTTTTCCGCGTCTCTGTCCTTTCACTCATTGTACCCTCCCCTCCTGTTCTGCTGCTTGTTCTCTTTCACCATTCAGAAATACAAACAAGGGTACAAACAATCACTGCTTTCTGAACGAGAGGTCAGTCCCAGAGTATTTGCACTTGACCTCCTGCATGTCAAAGTTCAACAGAGATCAATGCTGTCAGGAAGCATTTCAACTCAATCGAATAGGGAGCGTATTTTGACTCGACTGCAACAAATGATTTAAAGACACGACTCTTTCTAAACGTGCGCTCGACCTGCTGTATCTTTGACAATGACGAGTGGAAACGGGCTGCCATTGTCCTGTGACAACCTTGGCACTGCAGTGTTGATGATGAAACTCTGGAACCTTGCTGGATAAAACTGTTGAGATAAAACCACAGATCTTTGTTCAAATGTGTAGGGAACATTCTCTGCAGTGATGATACTGGACTGTAAAAACGACTCCTGCTGATTGTTAAATCCTGTTTTCATTAAATACGACCTGCAGAAAACCCTGCTAGGCAAAACTGATGATACCACGCTCTAATTTAGCTCCTTAAACGTAAACTTTATTGACTCAGGATGTTGAACTGGGATTAAGAATCAGCTTTTCATGGCAGATCTTCTAACTAGCTGCTTCTGTGGTGACTTCTGGGATCACAGAGGTAATTGGTCGAGGAACGACGACGCCAGAGGAACTGCTTACCTGAGCAGCAGACATTACTCAGCACCGCCGCCGCCGCCGCCATCTTGGATAAAACACTACTTCACCCCCTGCACTACGCTCTTAACTACATCTGTTTTGTGCTTTTATACCTCATTTTCCCTCTTTGGCTCACAGCTTCTGCAATAAACGGCTCAACTACGGCACCAGCTCCACAAAAGGAGAGATATTTCAATTAAAATCATGGAAGAAGAAGCTTAAAATCTGAGCTCAGCGTTCTTTCTGCATTTGTCTGGATCAAGGTACACCTGACAGAACTACAACTCTGCCCTTCTTTGCTATAATTATAACTGCAGCTCCTGACTTTCTGCTTCACTGCCTCCTTTACACCCAATGGAGCAAATACAAAGCCCACATTTTGTGTATGATCACATAAGACAAGCAAAAGGAGGAATACCTGGAAACAAAAGAAGCGAGGGGCTTACTGGAAATTATATATAAGCCCGGTGTGAGCATGTGTTTGTGTAATCTTATCATCAGGGTCACAGGCAAGTTCAAGGTGTGATGAGAGGAGGTGGAAATGAAGGAGGGAGGGGGGAGAAAAAGAGCAGGAAAAGGAAAATAGAAAATGATGGAATGACGTAAGGAGAGAGGACGATCAGAAAATATGAAAAATATGTTTTCAGCTGGAAAATATTTAGAGAATAAACACAGATGCAAACTTTATCACACATCTAATAATAATGCACATTAATGTCAAACTCAAACTACAATTTCCCACCAAAATTAGGCATGAAATGATATTTTTTTTAAAATTCTGTCTGCTTTGGCAACTTGTGACGTTTTTATTTATCAACTTGTTTTGTGTTTAATGTCAAAATTTTTGTCTTACATTAAAAAACATCAAGGAAATACAATTTGTAAGTCACAATGGAATTTAAAAATGCATTACTCATTACTACTGCATTATCAGGATTAAAAGGAAATGTTGCTCAAAGACTGAGAAAGCCTTCAGTCAGTGGAGAGCTGCAGTTACACGACACGACCAGATGGTGGCAGCACCCTCCTGGAAAAGCTGAGCCAGACGTGTGTGTGTGTGTGTGTGTGTGTGTGTGTGTGTGTGTGTGTGTGTGTGTGCTG
>CAEMYA010000638.1:164857-185863 GCA_903131615.1 Diplodus sargus
CCCCCCCCCCCCCCCCGCCCTGCTCCTTTTTGCCCACCCACCCCGCCTCGGTCACGCCTGTCAGGGGCCGGTGACAGACGGCGCGTGGGTTTCTTGTGTGTGTGTGTGTGTTTGAGGGGGGTTGCCCGCGCTGTTTGGCGTGTGGATGTCAGAGGTCAGGCACATGGTCTCGGCCACCTCGTGCCTCGCAGTGACACACACACACACACACACACACACACACACACACACACACACACAAACAAGCTGCCTGCCGCTTGCCTTTTCCACCTGTCCCCTGTCACATTCACCACTGAACAAACACACACACGCAGCGCCAACGAGCAAATCTGCATCTGCTGTGAGGAAAATTTGATCCGAAACAGAAGCAAGAAACTAAAAACTGCAGCGAGCTATTTAGTATTTATTTATTTATTTATTACTTCATTTAGAAACCTTGAACTTCTCAACTTTTTTTTTCTAACATCCTGCACTGTTTTAAAGACTGGGACTGAAGATATCTATATTATGGATTACTCTTGCTGATTAGTTTCTCAATTAATGTTACAAAAATATGAAAAAAGCCTACAATGACGTCTTCAATTTGCTTGTTTGTTTTACTGACACTTCAAACCATAAAGAGTTCATCGTTTTTTTCTAGATTAAGGTGCATGTATTTGGCAGGGGTTTTTTGATAAACAATTTAATGTTGGATTTGGAACTTTATTATATATATATATGTATAGAAAGTTGGAAAAGCTAAAGCAGGAAAATAAAACAAAAAAAAGAAAGCTCGATGAAGATGTCCACTGGGTATAATAAACTACAACCATTAGGTGGTATCACTAATATTAGAGAATATGAAGCCAGAGTATATTTGGCCTTTTTGCTTGCAAATTATCATTTTATCAATCATGAAAATGGTTTCTGATTAACCTTGTGTTGTTCTAATTACGCATTTTCTTTGATAACGATTCTAAATCGTAAAGAGGAGCAGAAAAGACTGAAAAATACTTTGAGGCCGAACAGCTGAATGAATGCTCACGATTTAATTACTATAAAACTTCCATAGCACTGTTTTTTGTAAGTATGCAGGAGTTTTGAGAAAGGTCAGATACATCAGTGTTAAAATAATCAGTTTTGTGACCTCAGAATACCTTTAAAACCTTTTATTAGAAACTTTAATGTTAGAAAGTTGAAGCTGAAAGAATTATACAGATCTGCAAAACTACTGTGAGCTTTTCAGTTCACATAAAAAGATAAATTATTTTGATTTCGAAGCTAAACTTGAACTGATGTATGCGAATAAAATCAGCAGCGCTAGTTATTCATGAGCACATCTGTGTTTTTGCCAGTTAAAGTTTGAAACATTTGATTCCCTACAATACATCTGAGAAAAGGACAATGTATTCTGTCTCATTTTAATGACCATGACACCAGCTGAAAACAAACTAAAGCCAAAGAACAGAGCTGTATATATGTATACTATTGTCTGCCTTTAATGAGAATATATTCTGCTTTAGATGAGCAGAGAAGCGGCTGCACATATATACAACAGACTGTAACAGCATTAAGTTAACGCCTTAAACAGAGAAATTATACTTCCAAATTATGTCTCCCTACTGCATATATTTTATTCACATGCTACATTCTTTAATGTAGCTTTACGCAGTCATAGATGTGATTAACAACAACGTGTTGGATATTTATGTGGTTGAACAGCACGTTTTACCTTGTTTTATACAACAAAGAAGAGATGAATATGTGATGTGTTCCTTGTCAGATTGGTTTAGGTTGAGCCTCAGAGGCATGAACATATTCACACAGTCAAACTACTTAAATTGCAGAAAATAAGAGTATTGTTCCTAATTTCAACCCACTTTCTGCAAAAGCACAGAAAAGCTAAAACTTCATTTCCTTTTTTTGCAACCTCAGGTTTCCTTATTGAAAATGTTTCTCTTGTCACATTGCTGTGCTTACGGTCTGGTTAGGTTTAGGCACAAAGCCAACTTGGTTAAGGGTATCTTAAAATATGGGTTTCGGTTTTGTCACTGCAAACACGGCTGTACATGTCCTGACTTCCTGTCAAAAATATCTGTTTATTTGTTGCCATAAAGATGGCTGAAAATGGTCCTATAAGGTGAATACTAGGGTTTATCTATTTCCATTTGAAGAGCTACAGCCGTGTCTCTTAGCTACACCGGCCTTCACCTGGTCTGAAAAATAATCTCTAGTTTAATAAATCCTGCAGGAGAGAAAAACACTTCTCTTGTGGATGCAGCTTCTCCAATCATGTTCCAATGCAATCCAAGTATTTGGGGATTTTTGGTGAGCATCTTTGCCTCTTCCACACTTCTGTGAGAAACACATTTAGGTAAGAACTGACAGTGTTAGTGCCAACAGGTAGCCTGTGCAAAAAACAGTCAGTCCACCATGATAGTTGCTGTGGTTAAGATCCAGTGTAACAGAAGAGAATCAGTTCAGTTCACCCATCCCTCCTCCTTCACTTTGTCCCTCACCTCCCACCTCTCTTTGTCCTCTACTTGGTCCATTCTTGATTTATTCTGATCCCTCTCATTTCCTCTCCTCCTCTTCTCCCTCAGCTATAAAATGACCATCTCACTTGAACTTCTCTCTAACCTTCCCCCTTCCATCTAAACCCCTCCACCTGTCTTCCTTCCCTTAATTCCTCCATTCCCACATCCCGTCTATCTCCTCACGTCACATCCTTGTCTTCTGCATCTTCTCTTTTATAGGTTTTGTACAAACACTTGCTGAGCTGCTCTCAAAAACAGACACTGGTGGGGATAATTCTCATTACGTGGACACAGCGAGTTAGCTTCTCGCAAACTTGAGGGTGAGCAGACAGGTAACAAGCTCACCTAGACACTTAGGTTGTTATGGCTACAGTGGAGTTGGTTTCAGTGAGTTTCATGAAATAATGAGTTCCATAGAATGCAAATAACTCGCTCTGTACAAAAAGACAAAGAAAATACAAATGATAAACTGTGTGAGTTGAGGTTGGGTGGTGTTTAGATTTCCAGTAAAAGTTATTATTTTACTAAAACCTCAAGCTTTACTAAAAATTTGTTCATGTTCACTGACAAAATAACTTTATGTTAGCGTCTAATTTAGGAGAAATACTATTTATGAAAGACTGTTTTGTACCATTATCTATCAGAACTATTTTATGTTAAGGCTGCCAACTAAAATAAACTAGGAATCCTCACAAATTCTGTATTAATGTCAGAATTGTGTCTTATTTTAACTTCCTAATAACAGTCCCTTCCTGTCTTACTAGAGGCTTTTTTGCCAGTCTGGATGTTCTGTCATTAAGCTTCACCAAAAATAGACTATTTCTTGTCTCAGAGTAATGTTTGTAAATCTAAAACTCTAGCTTGTCCCCCTCTCTCCCTCCGTGTCTTCGTTCCTCCCTCACTTTATCCCTTCATCCCTTCCTTCCTCCCCCTCTCCGTCAGTAGTGGTCAGCCGCAGCGGTCATGGCACCGCTGGACAGCGCTCCGCTAGCACAGGACACACAGACTCGTTGCCAGGCAACAGCAATGAAAGATCACCGTGTGTGTGTGCGTGTTCGCATGTGTGCACAAGCGTACGTGTGTGCACGTCTGCTACTCGCATGTTTGTGTGTGTACCTGTGAGAGTGTTAATCATTAAAAATAAACATGTTTCCCTGCCTGTAGCCGAGGCTTCGGTGTGAGGCAAACAAAGTGCTGCATGCTAATGTCTCCACTGATGTTTACACTTTAACAACCAGTATTAAAGGATTATTCTGCTTTTTTTCAGGTGATTCTCACATCATAGTTGCCTGAAAAGGAAAAGGTAAAATCAGATTTGACATTAATTCAAAATATGTTACTGTTTTACCGCTGAAAGCTAAAAGATTACAATGAATAAGGATATTTCAGTTCGAACAGGTTGTAAAGAACGTGTTTCATTGTTACAGGTTTTACGTCAATACCAAAGAAAAACAGTTTTCCCTGTTTTCTATAGCTACTTCCTGTTTTTTAAAAAAAGGCCTTAATATCTCCACACACACACACACAAAGATTTCAGCACGCCCATGCAGGCTTTACTGATGCTGATCTGTAAGATAATACTCGCGCTCACGAGTCGATACTTTTACAAAAGTGGCTTGTTTCACGCGTCTATATACTGAGAAGGCTTCATTGTAACGGCCTCTCAAGAGTGAATGAGTAACACTGTGTGCTGGTGATTTCTGCTGCAGATTGTTTGTATGAGTTTATGCACAACTGTTCTCGGTTTGCACACAGGCACCTTGTGTGAGTCAGAGACGGCGAGTGATTACATGAGTGCATGTGTGTGTGTGTTCGCAAGCACATGTGAACGTGCACGAGGGCGAGCGCTTTCCGAATATGTCTCTAGAGTGTTTATTATATCCGATACAGTACCTCTTTCTCGCACCACATATTTCTGTGCCGATCGATTCTTCTGACTCCCGACAAGACAATAATCGCACCGCCCTCCCTCTCTCTTTCTCTCCACCATTATTACTGCCTTCCCCAAGGAGCACAACGCAGGGATGGAGGGATGGAAACAGAGAAATAAAGGGAGGGTGGACAAGGGGAAGGAGGAACTGGCCACTGTGTGTTACTTCCTTTTTCCAGAATCCCTGCGCTGGGGCGCAAAGATGGAGGGAGAAAATGAGCGAATGAAGGAGGAAGATGCTGGGAGATGGAAACAAATGAGCAAGAAGGATGAAGACAACGAGCAGATGCTGAAAATTAAGGGAATTTTTGGGGGGATAATGGTGGAGACATGACAGAGATGGTTTCAAAGAGAGAAAACAAGGGGAGTAAAGAGACAGAAAATGGCAGGCGAAGTGATGGAGAGAGCGGAGGGAGGATGTTGATGGGACAGGGAGGAAGACATATGAGAGGAGCTAGCAAAATGAGGAGAGAGGATGAAGAAAAATGACAAACAGGAAAACACAAAATTAAGGAATCTGAAGGGGGTAAAAAAATAATGAGACATGCTGAAAAAGAGAATTACGGGGAAAATCCTCCTAAAAAAAAGAGGCACGTGGGATAAGAGTGAGGGAATTGACGAGTAGAGGGATCCTTGAGAGTAAGTGAGGAACAGTGCAGAGACGGAAAGAAAATAAATGAGCAAAGACAAAAACAAAAAGAGAAACAAATGTCCACAAAATGTTGAATTGGTGATAATGGAACAGGGGAATAAAAATTGAAGACGAACGAAGAAAGAATATACTGAAAAGGAGAAAATGGACATGTATGGAGCAGAACAAACTGGAGTGTGACTGAGCATCCTCACAGGAAACAGCAGGAAGGAGAAGATAGTGACAATTGGACTAACAAAGACACACAGCCTCGCCTTGATGGTGTGTGTGAGTGATTGGATGAGGAGGGAGGGGGCAGATCGTGCGCAACAGAGTCAATGACAAAATGAACGGACAGAGTGGACAGAAAGATGACCAAAAAATGAGACTGGGGGGGAGAGGGAGGGGTTTGAAATAAGAAAAGAAAAAGAGGGTTGGATAAAAGCCTTCGAGACATGAAAAGGGCGATGTGAAATCCCAGTTTCGTGTCCGAACAAACCTGGATGTATCACCGCTGTATGCTGGACGTGTGCTCTGGTCAGAATTCGTGACAGAAACCGTAATAATTCCTTTGAAACTCAACCGAGGAAATGCAAGAAAAATGTGCTTTGAAAATACTGAAAATAAGAGGTCTGCTGTGAAGGAAAATGTTTAAAACGTGTCTTAAAACGTGCATGCTGACATATTCTCTCTGAGATTATTAGCACAAAAAACCCCATGATGAAATGTGAGTAGTGTCAGAAATTAAAATGAGGAAAGGAAGATAAATATAAATAAAAATAAAAATAAATATTTTGATATTTTTGTCATTTTTTCCAGTAAAAATGTCAAACATTTACTGGTTCAAGATTCCTAAATGTGACAATTTTCTACTTTTCTTTGTCATTTAAGCATTTTCAAGAAGTCACTTTGGGCCCTAGGAAATTCTGACAAGCATTTTTTACAATGATTAATTGTGAAAACAATTCGATAATGAACAGAATCCTTAGTTGCAGCCCTAGTTTTTACGGTTCAGTACTAAATCCCTCTGCCTTCTTTTCAGCTTGACCACCCCATTTTTTTTATGGGGGCTGAAAGGATCTCATAAGTCCAGGGATGGCAGAATTTCTCCGCCCAAAGAAGATCATATTATCCTTCAATTTGGAGTTATGAGGTTGTCATGTGACTCCAGGGATATTTATGTTCAGGCTGTGTGGATTTGGCGTGAAAATCCCAGTACCGTGTCTGAGACCTCCAAATTAAAAATGAAGCCTTTCCTTCGCCGTCATATTCTGATTCAGGACCTGATCTTGAATCTCTGCCGGGTTGCTCCACAAGTGCAAACAAATGAATGACTGAATGAGGTGTTGGAGGCAGCCCGCCGTCCTCTCCTCCAGCCATGGATACCCGGTGATCTATGGTGCGTGCTGCGAGCCGTTAGATGGTTAGGTTTACAGGTTTATCGATTGGACCTGACTTAAATTGGCTCCCAATTAAACAGAGCGCTTATTTGACCTCTTTACCCCTTCCTGTCCTCTCCTTTCCTGTCCCGTTAAATAACCCCCCTCCGCCTCAATCTCCTTATTCTCCCCAGCTCCCTCGCAGCGAGCTCCTCTCCATCGACACATCCATCTCTCGCTCAGTGTAATACCTCTACTCCCTTCCCCCCCTTCATCTACGGCCGTCACCCCATCCCCATCTTCTGTTACCAGCACCTACCCCCTCTATTTAAACCCCTCCGTGCAGCGCTGCATTCGTTTCTGCTCGGCGTCCATTTCCCACCCTTTCCCCAGATCTGATCTTTGCTCTGTTTCTCTCTTACACTTTCTCTCAGTCAATCCATCAATCTCTCCTTAAATAACAACGATGAATTATTGAGAGTATTTATTCAAACAGCATTAATTATAAAATACAGGCAGCTCGTCAGTCTGTTCGCTTTTGGCTGAGGCCGAGAGGGAGGATGGGGAAAGAAAAAGAAGAAGAAGAAGAAGAAGAGGAAGATGGGGATGAAGATGAGGGGGGACTGGGATGTAACAGAAAGGTGGAGGGTGAGGTGGGTTGTGGTTTAGGGTTGGAAATGGGGGAGAGAAAAAGAAGAAGAGAGGAGGCGAAAAAGGGGGGTTAGGAAATTGGTGTGGCTAGCGGAACAGCTCCCCTCCCTCCCCACCACCCCCATTCCTCACCCTCCCTCCCCACCACCACCCCCATCCCTCACCCTCCCTCCCCCCTTCCCTTCCCCGCTCTGCTTTGTATTCTGCGGAGATGACAGGGGGAAAGCTTTATTGCTCTGAGTTTGTATCGATCGGGGCCCCGCAGAGGGGGTAGCCAGACCCGCGCACACTGGAGGCCCTTTCGCAGAGGCCGCTGCCTGCTGCCTATAGCCCCCCGCCTCACCCCACCTCGCACTAGCCAAAACACACCCTCTCCCTCTTCTTTCATTCTAACTCTCCTCCTTCTTCTTCTTCTTCTCTCGTTCTCAGAATCGCGGGCTCCCTTTTTTCTTGTTTGGAGAGGTCAAGAGACGAAGCGCGGCAGCTCTTATTTACCTTCCCGCAACATCAGAAAAAGCCTCGCAAGAGTGAAGCATAAATGAGAGTGAATGAAAACACGAAAGACTTTCCACCCAAACACACACGCAAGCAGAGGTGAGGCACGTTCGCCGGGAGCTGCAACACAATTACATGAATACGCTCATATGTAGCAGCAAGTACACAACCTCTCTCTCTCTCACACACACATGCACACAGACACACACATATAGACACAATCCCAGGCTGCAGGGCTGAGCTGCTGTCCTGACCAGAGTTGCATCAGAAATCCCTAATCTGGGAGCGTGACGGTCCTCAGTTCCAGCAGGCAGGGATCAGGACGCTCCGGGCAGATTCCGAATTTAAGGATAAGATGGGATGGGGATGCAGGTTCTGAAATCACCCCAAGGGACGGAGGGATGGGATGGAAAGCCAGGGTGGAGGAGAGGAGGAGGGGGGTGGGTGGTATGATTTGCACCCCTGTGCCTCCTCACTGTGCACCAAACTTCCCAGCATTCCTAGAGGCAGTAGGCCACGCAGTGACTCTCTCTTTTTTAATTCTGAAACCACTTTGAGCCGCTTGAACAACTGGATATTAGGCAGAGAGAACATATGTGTCATGTGAGTTACTTTTACATTTACACTTTCACTTTTTTAATTTTTAAAAGCACAATATGTCATTTCTGCAGCAAGCGGTCCCCTAATCAAAATAAACGATGGGATCATGGGATCATGTTTTTGTTGTCACTGTTCAATGTGACGTTGAGACTTGGGCAGAAATGTGTACAGACGAGATAATGTATTAAGTCAAGTTTACGTCCTCACTCTCTGACTCTCTCCAGGAAGTCAGAGCGACAGATGACCAATAAAAATGCATCCTTACTTTGAAAATAAAATTAGACTTCTCTGAGCTTGATGTTATTTGAAATATTTGGGATAATGTAAGTGCACTTCTCAACAGAATATATCAAAAAGCAGAATCTTCCATCTTATATCTAAGGATTTACTTGCTTGTTTCTGTTTTTATCTCAATACAAAAGTCTTAAACTCTTACATTTTTTATTTCAAGTTTATATCTGCTCCAGAGGCTGAGAAGTAAAAGGTCTCAGGTTTGACATTATATTTTTGAAGGCTGCCCTACGTCCCAATACAACGTTGATTTAAGAAAAAGAGAGCAAGAGAGAAAGAACCTTTAGAGTGAATTATCTTGCTGAGCAGAAGCTGTTTCCATAATCTACAAGAATGAATAACAGCAAATAGCTTCTTCTGATGGGTGGATAATGATCCAAGAAATCCTCTGATTCAACAGCACGACCAACAAAGATTACAACTACAGCAAATACCCTGAAACAAAACAAATCAAATGTCTTCCTTCGAGGCTTTCAAGATTCAAGCCTTCCAACCAACTTTCCAGTCACTCGTCTGAATCTGTAACCTCCTGGCCATCGTCGCTGCCTTCCACTTAACAAACTCCATTTTGTTGAGGTGGGCTGAACGAATCGGCGAGCCAGCCACGGAGAGAGAGGGACAGAGAGAAAGAGAGAGAGGGACAGATAGAGAGGGAGAGAGAGGGACAGATAGAGAGAGAGAGAGAGAGAGAGAGAGAGATGGACGAATCGACGGCTGGAGGGAAGAATGGGTGTTCAAGGCCACCCGGCTCTGACCCCCCTCCTCCTTCAACTCTTTCGCTCCAGAGTGGCTGTTATCTCTCTATTTTTACACTCCTTCCATCAACAGACCGCCCCAGACCCACTTATGTTCACTCACCAAATGACACATGGACACACACACACACAGACACACACACAGAAAAACACACAATTACAGATGTAGACAATGGCCGTGGTGCTGCTAAGCCACTGTGAGTCATTAAGCGAGTGTGAGTGTATTTTTTGGGGGGGGAGGTTGTGTGTGAGTTTGTGCACAGCGTAAACTTTTACAGAGGCTGCAAATCACCTGCTGCCCTGCTGTTTGACCCGAGGTTGTGATCAGGAGTGGTTTGTCGACGGCATTAGGCTGCATTAGAAATGTTTCTCTGAAACGCTTTCATGTGTGTGGCAATTTTAAATTTGATTTGAGCATTAGCGAATACCTGGAAAAAAAAAAAAGAGAAAAGAATAAAGAAAGGAACGGTGATAAAAGCTTGAGGTGTATCAAGGTCAATTCATCTATATGAGATTTCATCAGAGGTATTTTACTGTTTTGTAAGCAAAACATTTTTCTTATAAAAGTAAACAATTTAATAGTAAAAGAATGTGACAGAGGCTGTATGAGGTATGAGAAGACCTTCATAAACGCACATCGTATTCGCACACACATGCGCACAATTACAGGCTTCTGGAGCAGAGATAATTGTAACCACCATAGAGGGAATAGGTGTGCGTATGTGTCATTCTATAGATCAGATCCATAGGGGGTAGACTATACAATAACGACCAATTTAATGGATAAGTCTATCTTTTTGTGGGTGGAATGTGTATGTGTGTGTGTGTGTACGTGCCTTTAAGACTGTAACACACAACAGGGATGCCTCCATGATGCTATTATACTTTTCACTATAATATTATTCCTTACACTATGTGTCTTTATAATTTCTACAATAATCATGTCTGCTATTCGGTTTGTCTCCGCGCACGTGTGTGTGTGTGTGTACGTGGTCGTTATTCAGTGTAGATGAAAGCATGCTGGCACCAGCCGGACCACCACAGTGTTATGTGCAACTAAGACCACTCTTTTCTTACATACACACACACACACACACACAGACAAACAGACACGCACACGCACGCACACACACACACTGCCTGGCTGACTGACCTACCGCCATTTCACACTACTGACTAGTACAAATTGGATAAGGGTCCATTCTCTCTGCACCAGCACACTTTCACACACAGACACAACGTGCAAAAGTACACGTATACACACATACACACACACGCACACACACAAACACGCACGCACACACAAACCGGCTCTACACAACAAGCTCAAAATGGCCGAAATGCTGCGGTTAGAGTCGGTCTCTCGGCGGCAAGTAAAGTTATAGAGCAGAAAGAGAAGGAGCGGTGAGATAAAGAAGGCGTGTGTGTCTTCTCCTTCATGCTGGGATTTCATCACAATTCGGCAAATCAACACTCAAATCCTGTGATTATTGTGATTTTCCTGTTCAGGATTTTTACGGACTGCATTGAAAAATAAATAGAAAGTTAAAATTAACCATAATATTTGTTTTGACTTACTAAAACCCCCAAATACCTTGCAGTACACACACTCCTTCACACTGATGACCACACATGGTATTGCTGTGGTATAAACACAGCTACATTAGTAACATTAATGTCTGCTTTAACATCCGTTTCTCCTCCTGTTGTCCGGTTCATATTGGTTCCTACCTTCCCTTTTGTTAAACCCATGCTATTCATTGTGACATCTCGTCTCTGCTAACATTACCTTAGGTTTTGTTGCAGATCAACCACCGGCTTGATGGCAGGGCTGTAAGTAATACCATTAGCATAGCCTCGTTAGCAGATGATGCTGAGTTTATCGCTGTTTGCCTTTATGGGACGGCTCGCAAGAGCAAGCAACCAGTGTGGCCTGACTGTGGGCATCCGTCTTGACTGCAGAGTGGTTTCTGACCCTCACCAGGTTTGTTTCCTCTTCCCCGCTGACAGGGTTAAACAATTAATGCTAGTATTAGGGGACTTCAGGACAAATCCTCAAATAATAAACAGGTGTTGCAAGGCAGCATATAAGAAACTGTTCAGTGTCATCCTCAGATTGTGAAATACTGATACTTTAGATGCAAACATCAGCTAGCTTTCTCCAGGAAGTCCATTTTGTGGCTTAAAGAGGATTAATTAACATAAAACTGAACTAATTTAGAGTCACTTATTGTTTTTCAGCTTCACTTTACTGTTTAACTTGGCCAGAAGCCTTGATTTTCTGAAGACCACTGAACACCCTGTTTGTTGTTCCACAAGCACATGATTATTCAAGCTGTGCGCCGATCTCTCTTTCTCTTTTCTTTCTTTCTCTTTGTCTTCTTCATTGTCCTCTCTATTCAATCAGGTTTCTCTGTACCAGGCAATCAGGACCTCTCTCTCTCTCTGCATTGGCTCATTCCAGATGTTTAGGATCTGGATCTTCGCCTTCAGGAGAGTCTCGGTCTGTGTTTGTTTCCCTATCTGTGTGAGAAATGTGCCCTCTTTTCAGGCATCCATGGCAGAGAGGGGGTCTACACTCTTGTTATATGTTCAAGAATTGTAATATGTTGGTCTATTCTGTGAGGACAACATCTATAGCATGTCTGTTTGTCCCTGGAGTTCTATTTCTCCTCACATTTTATCCTTATTATTACTATTTTTTTTTCCTTAGGTTTTTCCTTTTTTGAATCGATGCTCTAAGGACAGAACATGTCGTATGTTGTACAGATTGTGAATCCCCCTCAGGAAAATATGTTATTTGTGATATTGGCCTATATAAATAAAGTTGACTTGACTCAATGTTCTTGCCTCTCTATTCACTCCTATGAAACACTATCGATTGTAAGCCAGGTTTTCAATGCGGCAGCTTGGGTCACAATGCAGCACAGTATATAGCGCATGCTACCCTTTGCTTCCACAGTCCCCACCCCACTCAGCTTCATATAGAGCTATGTAATTACGGCATGGCCTTGCCATACCCCCCTATAGAGACTAATTGTGTGGATGCCAGGACCGCATGCTGTTAGGGAGCGGCTGCATTGTGTACGTTTCAGATGTTTGCCTTCATGTGCAGGTCTGGTGTACTAATGTCCATACGAGCAGGGGAGAGGGAAGAAAAAGGGATTAAACTGTATTGCCTTCTGACTTGTGTCTTTAAAAGCTGTGCAGTAACTCTGCTGTCTGTGAGAAAAAACTGAGGTCCAGGAAGTTTACGGTTACACAGTTTAAAAATCAAGTTTACAATATGTGGTGTCATTAATCTTTTTTTTTTAAACTATTTTTCAGTGAGGTCAATCTTGTACCTGAAAGGACAGGATAATATGACAAACACAGGTGAAAAGCTATCTGATTTTAAAGAGTGACACGAGAACTATGTTAAATTTGTGTTTTATAGCAAGTATACGCTAAAAATATATTAATACAGTAAAAGAAAAAAATATTTGTATACTTCACTATAGTTTAACAGCATCACTAACTACACCCTCTTTAAGTTAAATCAACACCTCTTAAAAACAGTTATAACAGACACTATCTCACACTATCTGAATAGAATTACAGGCCTAACAAAGACGGTATCAGTTGTGTCTCAACTTTAATGTGTGTACACAGCAGTTTGGTGCAATTATAGTACATAAGAAGCAGCAGAGCAGCAAAGGTCAGTTTTCTGTGGAGCCACAGAAGTGCACAAACACAATGGCTGTATAGTACGCTCTTGTCATTTCACAGAGATATGTGACTGACATTTACCTTTTCAAACGTGTGACTGCTCAGCTGTATTTTTCCCACACTTGTTTTGTGGCCTCATTTAATCTGGTAAATAAGCTGTTGTTAATGCTTGTTTGATTGTGAAGTTGGTGATTACTTGGCAGGATAAGAACGTGTGACTGGTTTTGCTCCTCTGCCTCTGCTCCAGTGCCATTTGCAACTTTTAATTAGACATTATCGATTAGAAGAATATATCAGGCTATATTAGCGAAAGTGGTGTCAGAAAAATGCTGCTTTATTATAACAATGGTTTGTATATTGGCAGAGAAGTATTTCCTTTTACATAGGCGCAGAACATATGAGCCGGTGGCAGCTGACTGTGGTCTTCTGCGGTGTGTTCAAGTGAAACGTTTTGGCCGAGTCACAAAAGACTGCAAGCGACACAACAGTCGGCCTTCAGCACAGCTAGTTTTTAGTAGTCAGTTTGGTGTGTCAGGGACTTTAGACAGACTTCATTTATAGATTAGTCAGGGAAAATGAAAACTTTGGGAATCATCCTATTCCAACAAAAAAGTTGCAGTATGGGGTCTTTGTGTGAATTAGTCTTTCACGTCCGGTGATATTTCTCTGGTTTTATTTCAGCCTCTGAATGCCGTCAACTGGATGAAGATGGAATAATATTTGCAGTACTGGTTCAAATCCACATTTCACAAACAGAGAGGCCAAGTATGGTTATAATGTCATAACAGGATCTCTCTGGTGGCTCCCACCTGACCAGGTGTTGGTCGAACTTAGTGTACCTTTGTAAATCTGAATATTTGTATATCGGCGTATGTTTGTACTCACAGGCGAGCCACGTGGCCTGGTGTGTTTACATTTGTTGACGGGGGCACGCAGGGCGATGTCTCACGGTAATCGATGAACAAGGGAACGAGAGGGGGGAGGGAGAGGGTGAGAGGGATCGGAGGGGGGAGGAAAAAAATCGGTAAGGAAAGCAGGTTATCTGCTGTCATTAACGGAGGGATTCCCGCGTGGAGGGGAGGAGGGAGGGGCGGGCGGGTTGCGTAGGGGAAAGACCTGGATTCATTGAGAAAAAACACAGCGTGTTTGGCATGAAGAGAAAGCAGACAATTATCTATATTGATTAAAGCCAGCCAGCCAGCACAGGGAAGACAGAAAACTATGGCTGGATCAATAGAGAGGGTGGGAGGGAGGGAGAGAGGGATGTAGGGCAGAGGAAAGAGGGATAGTTGGAGACAGACGAGACGGTAAAGTAGGAAGAGGCCGAGACTCGACAGATGAAAAAGTGAGTGCAGAGACGGAGTGTTACGAGCAAATAAAAAGAGAAAATGAATTAAAGGAAGATGGGGGGAGTGAGCTGGAGAGGCGACGATGAAGAAGAGATGACTGGCAAGAAATCTCACTGCGAGGGATCAGAGTAAAAGTGTTAATGAAAATGATAGGTGAGTATTTGATGACTTAGGGTGTAATGTACTTGAGGAAGAGAGTGTGAGGAGATCAATAAGTAGACAGATCCACTGTAGGTGTAGATGGACGGATTTAAGTGGGGAGCAAACCTGAAGAAGAGGACGAGAAAAACTTGGGATGATAAAGAAGAAGAGAAGACGAGAAATGGGGCTGAGGAGGAAAGAAAGAAAGATGGAGCAGTAAGGTGTGTGGTTGCATGTCAGTAACATCATACGTCGATGCTCCCTGGAGACTGAAGACCGAACGAACCTTTCTCAGAAAAAAGTGTTTTTACATTTGCATATCAGAAAACCTGACCTGGATCAAAGAGAAATGTGACAGTAAATATCCATCGAACACACGCGCTTAGAAGTCTACCTGCTCTGACTTACATGTTAGAGAAAGTCCTCAGAATCAATGCACAGTTCTAACATAATTACACATTCAAGCTGTGTTACATTACATTCATATTCAAGCCTGTCTGATCTGCTCTCGTATCGATTGTTTCATTGTTCAAAAACAATGTGATTGTGGAATTTTCTGTTTTTTTGAAGGAAAGTCTTAATTTTTACATCTAATTGGACTCCAACAGCTGGTTTAACAAAGGCAGACTTTGAATATAGTTTAGATCAAACAGACAAACCAAACTGACAGACTTCTCCTTCTCCTCAACTCTCCCTCCTTTATTTTCTAATCCTCTCCTCTCTCCTCTACAATCTCTTTTCTCTCACTCCCCCACTTTCATTCACAATTTCTCCATCTCAATTTGTCTCTCAGCGTTGCCTCTACGTATTCATTGCCTCTTCATCTCTCCCTCAACCTATCTCTCCTCACACAGGGTCAGCCTGATGGTCACCGAGGTGCTGTAGTGAGCAGTATGGAGGATTGTAGGTCTGGGGCGAAATGGCCCTTAAATGGCTCTCAAACTCACACTGGCTTTATTGATGCTCTGGCCTGACGCCAGCAAGCCTCAACACTTTGCGTGTGTGAGTGTGTGTGTGTGTGTGTGTCAGGAGGAGAGTGGCGCTGATTGCTATGTTGATTATACAGAATAGTCCTACACCTCTCTGAAAGCTTCTTAACATAGATGGTGTTGAGAGACAAAACAGAGACAGGTGGAAAACACAGTATTGGTGTCAGTTTTCATACATATATGCTCTATAAATATATAAGTTAAATGATAAACAAGTCACAAAAGCTCCCGTGAACTAAGAACTGTTGATTTTTAAGGGCCCATTGATTAATATATTCACCTGACTCACAATCCCTTACTGTAACTGATAAGTGTAAAAATTATCCTAAATGATACATTTGGATTTGACTTGTCTGTCATCACTCGATTCACTCCATCACTTTCTTGCAAATGCATTACGCTGCAAAGCTCTGATTCACGCTACACCTGCTTGAAGTGTGAGCAAAACTGAGGATGTTGCCTGAACACCTGCCCTTGATCTCAACCGTGTGAGTTTTATCACAATAAATAAACAGATACATCAGAGAACGTTGCAGTCAGAATCTTAAGTGTATGTTGAATACATTGACAAGAGGCCACATTTGTTTAGAGTCAATGCACAATGTAGGTACATCACAGGAAATCACATACACACTTTAGAGTTTAAAGAACATGAAGTTATCTGAGACATTCAGAGAGCTCAGGTGACTTTTCTGCTCTGACACCTTTGTATTGACTCAAATAATAACATTTTGTTTTGATGACTGAGACAAGTTAAAAGATTGTTTAGGAGTATTTGAGTGGAAAAGGGGAAGTTTTAAAGGGTCTGGTTAAAGGCTTAAGGTCTTCACCTCCAAACTAGGGCTGCACAGTTAACGGAAATATTGTGCAATATCCAAATCACAAGAAGCTTTAATGTTCAGATTAAGGTAAAATGTGTGACAAAATGATGAGGTACTGTAGTGCTGCAAGTTCTGGCCTTCTTGTTTGTTTGGTATGGACCCCAACATATGTCACATCATGATGGCTTAAATAGTTCTTTTTTAGGTGAAAATGAAAACTGTGAAACAAACATGATCATCTGTGAAAACATTTGAAATATATGAATTTATTTAATTTGTTGTGCAGCCCTCCTCCGATGCAAAATACTTTGAACATAACGGTAAAATAATATTGCAGACAGTGTGTCTTAAAAGGGAATAATGCATTGATCTTAATGAGAAATGTAGGCATATTTAAGTGGCTGGTGTCTATGAGTAAGTACTGTTGGGCCTTTGCAGAGGTATGTGCTCTACTGAGTGCCATTCTAAGTCACTTTGCACCTTGTCTGTCAACAATTAGACTGACTGGAATGGAAGGGGTGCAACGATCTTTAACCCAACGTATCTGGCACATCACACGCTCATACTGTGTTAAATATAATAAAAAAATCTACAATGAGAATACAAAATCAGCTGTTGCTACGCACAGATTACACTAATTAAGATGATGCATTTACAAGTGGAATAAGGATAAATCTTTCACCGATGCATCAGCAGAAATTTCCAATCAGGGATGTTACATTTACCCCTATCTACATCCTTCAGTGGTCACAGGCCTTTAACAGCATGACTGGAGCTGATAACCGCATGTTGGTGTACAAAACCACAGTGGTGGCCGGGCCATATCTCTTCTCTCTGCTTCACTCTCACTTTTCTCACACTAACACAAACACACAGACACACACACACGTTAAGGCTACATATGAGTGGCCTCAGTCAGTCATACATAGTTAGGAATCTCATCCACATTCTGGCTCTTTTTCTTCAGCTAACATTGGCATGCTACTGTGGACACAATGCGAACACAAAGGAGTGTGTACGCTCACATGCACACACACACAAACATATACGTGAATGCACGTACTGGATGTCTGCTCTCTCTCCCCTTTCACACTCTCTCACACGAACACACAAACAGAGACGAAGTGTAGAAATCTTAAGAGAGAATAATCAGAAAATAAAATAAACTTCATTTTATCAAAAGTTTGACTTTAAATAAGGAGTGCAGCTTTTTTAATACCTGTCCCACATAAACGATATGCAGATGTGTTAATACCGCATCACATTTTCATTCCACTGAGGAAAAAAAAGATGAAATATTCTGATATATTGTTATGAGGATGCCTCAGTAACAAGCCTCACTTTGATATTGCTTCTGACGTGCGTTTGATGAATGACTGAATTCAATAAAAGCCAATCTACTCTGGCAGACTTGATGAAATTTGGAATGCAAACGTATGTTAAGGTATGTTTTCTGTATGGGACGGGGGGGTGCAGAGTTATAAGGAGTAATGTGTTTGAATGTGTGTGTGTTTGTGTGTGTGTGATTGGGGGAGGCTGGGGGGATCACGCTTATGAAAAATAAATTTCAAAAAGCCAGCATTACCTCTGCTCAGGCCCGAGCTCCAGCCTTTGCATTTCAATGTGAGGTGCAGCCTCCATTATTTATGATGCTTTACACCTCAAAACCACGGCCTGCCTCTCTCTACCTCACTCACTCCCACTCTCTCTCTCTCTCCCCTTATCCCCATAGTAACCACTAGCCCTGGGTCTATCTGTTTGTATGGAGGAAGGAGACAGCGGCCTGTGGGATGGTTTGGTACCAGCGGACTATTGATGGGTGTCAACAAGCAGGAAGTTCAACTTACATGATCACTGAATTATCAAATCGTGATGCTAAACAAACACCTCCGGTGACTGATAGGAAGGGTTTTTACTGCCGCAGACAACAGCTACAGATGACGACAGATGTTTTCTCAACTTTCAATTTTGTTTTTTGTATCTACGGGTTTGTTCAGTGATAGTAGCAGCTGTCATATCAGCATCTACCCCACGTCAAATGTTCCCTCTTTGGTGCGCAGCATTCTGTCTTCCTGTCGGTCTATCAGCCTGAAAGGAAGCACTTTTATCTTGACATACGACGTGCTACGCTGCCACAAACTGCATATCCACACTGAACTAAAAAAAAAACAAAGTTCTCCTCAATGCTTAACATACTCAGACATGAAGAATATCTAAAAAGTTAAAGGTGCTACGGGCAGAATGTCCAATTAAATTGATGCCGCAATTCAGATCAGATCATCAACAATGTATTTCACCTTGTTTGTTAGAGGCAGCATTTCCTTCACCACAGATGTAAAAAAGAAAAAAAGTCTATGAAGTAGAGCAAAGTAAAGTAGAAGCTGAAATTAACCCGTTACATCAAGGAACTTGAAAATACATTACTTGTTGTTAGAAATGATTCGAGCAGGACTCACAATTTATTTTCCCTGTAATATTTGGCTCTCAAAATAGCAACAAACCGATCATTGGATTGGTTTCAACTTCAGTTCAACTGGTCTCGTTCCAAAGTAAACACATTTTTATATTTTCTATTCACAACAGAAGAAGAAAGCTAATAATATATGACAATATCGACTGTGACAACAACTAAGGAACACCTTCATGCCAGAAAAATCACTTCAGCTCAGAGCTGCACTTCACTGTCAGGACTGGACTCAGATGGTGGATTCCATTAAGAAATAAATCAAGAGATTTATTCAAGAAGAAACCAAAGATCCTGGCAGGCACAGTTACTGTGCCAGTCGAGTCAGAATCTCCCTGAAATCTTTCTGACACTGAGTAGATGGTGACAGAACAGCAGCTGAAGTTAAAGTATCACCAAAATGCTCTAAGTTGTGACTAATATCTCTTATCAAAGCTGTTACAAATGTTAATTTAATGATGCCATAAAACCATGGAAATCGTCAGGGCGTCAACAAATCATTAATTTTATTAACTATCATAAAGGTCTAAGAAAAATAGCAAATTCTTACATTTCAGAACCTGAAAGGAGCAAATGTTCGGGATTTTTTCTTTAATAATTACCTGAATGATTAGTGGATTTTCAAAAAGTTATCAGTGATCTTTCTTTCTTCGATCGACTGATCAATTAATTGACTCATCTTAAAAGAGCATCACGCATCTTTGCACTTGTCAGACTCAAGATGGACAGCTGGAAAAACAGTAGCATTACCCACAATGCAACACAACCACTACCAGTTCGGTCACAGATTCAACTCCTCAAGAAGCGAGCCTCAGTTAGAATTTAGGAGCGGGCTACAGAGTTCTGGTAAGATCACTTCCTTCAAACTCCCAGATATGAGTCATTTTCAAAAGTCCAACTGACTTTTCTATGCAGTAGCACTCTCCAAGACCTGTAAACGGACTTTGATGCCACGGTAAGCTTGAACTTGGCCTCCTCAACACATCATCATAAATTAAAGGGGAATTGCAATATTTTCAACCTGGGATTTATTTTCTATGGGTTGTGCAACTGCAACCTTCACTGTAGAGGCTTGAGTCTCCTGAAGCTTTTCAAATAAATGTTTTACATTAATCATTTAAATGATGGTAAATCTCATCATGTACCAATTTGCTGTCCATACAAATCAGCTGCCATGATGTAAGTTGTTCTTCTGGAGTTTGTGAGTCTATGATAGGTGTTGAATGCAAAGTTGTTATGACTAGGGGTGTAACAAATATCGATATAGCAAGATATTATATTGCTTCCACTTGTGAATGATTATCAATACATTAGAGAGAAGCACTAAACTCAGACTTTACTGCACTATTTCATGCATCCTTTCATCTCAGTTCATGTCAGATTCTTTGAGACTGACACCACAACGCTGCAGATAAATACATCATTTTTGCACCTGCCTTCTTATTTTGGATTCTTCAGTTAGACATTGTTATGTATCTTTAGCTGACTGTCTTGCATTGTATCAGTTAATGCAGAAATGCTGTGAATCACATCATATTGTACATTAATCTGATTCCCACCCATAATAATGATCCATTATCAGAATGGCCCCATATTTTTAAAAAAAGACAGTAGTTGAAAATACAGCAAATTTCCTTTAAACACTAAACTTACATTAATCACCAGTAGAATCACATTTAAACCAATTAATAAAAAGGATGTTACAACAGCTCTAACCAGAGTATTCACACGTCAGTAAGCATTGTTTAAAAATGCCCTTGAGGATCATCTTTACTGTATTTATGGCCTCTTTGGTGCTCAGCGGCTCCACAAACGTAATCAAGGATACAACAAAGGAAGGAAAATTAGATATTTTTTTGGATTTTATGTAAGACCTGGCTCAAGTGCATGTATTTCCATAATTTGACTAAAAGACAGACTGTGTGTCCTCCACATTGTCCAGAAGGTTGACATGCTCGCCACAGTCTTGGTGGTCTGTGCGTGCAGTTAAAGTGTAAAATGAAACTAATGTAATAAGCGCTGAGCATAGACGGGATGAGGCTTTTCATGGGGGAAGATTTATAGTTTTGGAGCGCAGAAGAATCTCCATTTCCTGAATTAGAAGCGAACTGACCCCAGCCCTGCGACAATAGTTGGCGTGTAGCGTTAGAACATCTGCCAGACATTAGTCAAACACACCATCGGCTGAATGATGGAGCTTCTGCGGGGGTTGTAAATTACAATGGGAAAGAGGGGTAATATCCATCAGTCCATCCATCTGTGTGTGTGTGTGTGTGTGTGTGTGTG
>CAEMYA010000638.1:189422-206788 GCA_903131615.1 Diplodus sargus
AAAACGGAATGACTTAAGATTGCAAAGGTGAAATGTTGGTTTTAATGAGAGCCATTGCAAAAGAGAACCACAACTGACTGACCAGCATCCTGCTGAGTCCAAGTAACAAATTAAAAAATGATGGTAGAATATTTTAAGTGGTTTAAGTACATTTTATTTATGTGATTTATTTATTTCTTATAAGATGAGCAATTACACATTACATGTTTCAGGTCAGGTAAACCTTGCGAAAACAAATTCAGGTCTCACTGTAATTTAGCTTATCCTCATTGATAAAAAATTGATTTCAGCGGGGAAAAAAGTCCTCAGGAAACTGTTGAAGCCCAAATGGTGGCAAGATGTTTATTCAGTTTATTCAGTCATGGAAATGAGAGAGAGGTTCTTTTATTTAGTTTGTTAAGGTATAACAAATCAGTCAATAATGTTCTTCCTCTTCTGATTAAAATTTCTTCCCCAGCCACATCGTGCACCTTTAACAACTTTATGAAAGACCTGAAAGTCAAATGACCAAGTTTAATTACCAAATCAGTTTCACTTGTTCTCAAACTAATATGATTTCCAGGATTAATAGCAGATTAAATCACCAGTGGAAACAGACATGTTTGTCAGAGTGAAGCTGACCCCTGTGTGTGACCTCAGCCCATCCCCATAACACCGTCCGACCAACTCCCCCTGACCCCCGATAAAAAATGAGCAGCCAAACACTGGTTCCCCCGCCCTCCCCCAGTCCCTGCCGCCTGCCAGGTCTGGTCTGTTGTGGCCTGGCGTGGCCCCGGATGGCCAGGCCTGTCCCAGGACTTGAACTTGAGACGTGACACAACAGCCTGGCCAGGCGTGGACGGATGAAAGGAAAGAATAGGCGGATGACGGGTCGCTTGCATATGAATCGCCACGGCAACGGAGAGGGGAGGGGTGGGGTTAGGGGGTGAAGGGTAAAGGTCAACCCCCCGCATCCCAGGGTCCCGCACAGACCGCTGCCTAACTGACGAGCAGACAAAGGAGATGAGGAGGGGGTTCAGGATGACACGGGGCGCTGGGCGCTCGGACCCCTGCCGCCTACCGACCAGGAGGAAGGAGGGAGAGTTGGGGGCTGGGAAATTAACACACACACGCACAGGCAGATGCACTATGCAAACACACTTAGGCTCACATGTGCCACAGCTGAAGGACAAAAACATTCAAATGCACACACACACCAGCAGACAATCGCACACACTTAAGTCCATTTCATCTGAAAACACACACAAACACACACTTGGGCCTCTACTCGCATGAGTGAGCACACTGAGGACATCTGCATCAATATTTTATCACGTCTAAATTCAAATGCTAACATTTGTGCAAACTGCTGTTATGAGCACGGGGAGCACTTTTCTCTGAGATCATTGATTAAAATCAAATGCACAAAATCATTATCAGACCACTTACACTATTTACAGTAGCTCATTATTCTATCAATGTAGCTCCTGTTGTTGAATAAACCATCATAAATCATAAAACTACCACAAACCCCAAAATAAAAAAGTATCTATTCAAGTTACCACATGACCACACTAACTTCACTCTCCAAATGTGATGTTTAAATAAAAAAAAAATAAAAAAACACATCTTCATCAGTCATCTGTGGGTTTCAGATCATGTTTTATTTCCCAACAGTCTCCATCCCTCAGCTGAGAGGTCACAGGATTGATTCCATAAACGGGTCATGTGTCCTTGGGCAAGACACCAAATTTCTCTCTCTCTGCAGCCTGACCCTCATAAATGTTTAATTTTACAAGCCAAGGTGATTAAGATTTACACATGGGCTGAGTGTATATTGCATTAACAACTTAATCACCTACTGAGTAGAATGAGGAAATATATCAAATTTAATGGCGATACCTTGGAGTAATGACTTTATATCTTCTGAGACGGTGGTTATTATAACAAGCTCACGTTGCCTCTTGGCTGCATTAGACTGTAAGTCTGAACTGACACAATGTTTGATCATAAAACTAAGATTACTAAGCCTTTTTCCCCCTCAGAGGACATATTATTATTATTATTATTATCATCTATCATATATTACCACCTATTTTGGATTAAATACTCTTTGACAGAGCCAGTAATCATGACCCTGAGCGAGTCAGATTACTAACACTGAAGTACTTAGTCAGAAATGTTGCTGTTTGAGTGTCAGTATTTCCCAGCTCGGCTATGGAGGCCAACTAGGTGCAAATAAACTGAATGCTTTGTCTTCTCCAGTAATGGATGACTGACAGACTGTCTGAGTGAGCTGCCATCCGACCATGTTCTCTGACCTCGACAAGACTGGAGCCGCAGAGCTGGTAGCAGAAAACAACTCTGTGTGTGTGTGTGTGTGTGTGTGTGTGTGTGTGTGTGTGCGTGTGTGTGTAACAGAACATGACGATGGTCATCGGTGATCCCTCACTGCCTCAGGCGAACACTAGCTAAATGTACCTCACTCAGTCAGCGAGACACTGACACGGATAGAGGCTCTGCATGTGTGTGTGTGTGAGAGTAAAAGCCATGCATCCAGATAGCGATAGCTGTGTAGCTCCAGCCACCATGTTTAAGCTGAGCTGCTGTGTTGTGTGCTATCACTGCTGCTGCGGTGGCGAGATAGATAGGAGGATTGGGGCAGGCCGGGGCCCTTTCAAACCCCCAGAGAGCAGAAAAGGAGTGAGTGCTGGGCCTAAATGCAGAATCTCCTTAGCTTACACCCCCGAGGGACGCAGACACAGGGCCATTTTCTGGGAGAGAATCATGCCGCCAAGCGGACAGCGGATTTACCATATTCATACCACTCTTTAGAGAGGGGGAGGAGGAGGAGGGAGAGGATCTTCACCTGTCCCATTTCGCTGCTATGACTGTATGTGGCTGCACCAGCTCGCACGGCCGCTAAAACCCCTAGGGGGAACCATTAAGGAGAACCTCGCTCACTCCCCACATTTCTGCCTCCCTCCCTCCCTCCCTCCCCCTCCCCTTCCCGCATCTCCCTGCCTCCCTTTTTCATATGAAGTATGGAGCCTCTCTCATTCATTCGATATCCTCACTAATAAGGCAGGGTGGTTCAGCCAAGGCCAAAGCTAAAATCCAGCAATATCGCCTGTCTCTATGTAGAAGTGGCAGGAGAAAAGCGGGTGGGGGCGGCTGTAAACAGCTATTTTCCAGGCACAGGCCCTGATGAAAGATGTGTAGCTGCTAAAAAGTACAGCTGGTATATTGCTGCTGCTGCCAGTATGGAGAAAACAGCCCAGATTCATATCAATGGCTTTGATTGAAGCACCGGGAGAAACCCGCCGGAGGACCGTTTGTCAGAGATGTCAACATGTGTGTGTGTGTGCGTGTGTTTGCGTGAGGATTGGGATTTGTCGAAAGATTTGTTTAGATACCTGTGTGGAATGAAGTATGAGTGAGTACAGTGTCTGTGCATGCTTACTAAACCACAGAGTGTGTGTGTGTGCGTGTGTGTGCATGCATGTGCGTAAATAAGCATGACAGAGCCTTTGTGTGTGTGTGTGTGTGTATTTGTGTACATGCACTTCCCTGTGTGCGCATGAACTATGTGGATTGAGGTGGGGAGTGTTAGAGAGAGGGGCAGGCAGGCTAACAGATTCATATCCAATATGAAGAGGTTAAAGTGACGAGTCCAATCCTCCCCACAGAGCAAAGAGAGAATGAGATTGAGATGCGGGAGGAGGAGGGAAAGCAGGGAGGAAGAAGAAGAGTAAGAGGAGGAGGAGTAGGAGGAGGGAGGGGTGTAGTACAACAGATTAATTTCATTTCTGGACTGAGCACTCCTCTGCTGAAGGAAAAAAAGCAAAGGATAATAAAAGAGGATAAAAAAGAAGAAAGGAGGGGGGCGGTGATAAGCAGGAGAGCTGGGAGGAGAGAAAAAAAGGCAAAAGAAAAAAGAGTTTTTTCGCTCCTTTATCTGATGTAGTAAATGTGTGTGCACTGTATGTGGGAGAGATTGGAGTCACGGAGTGTGAAGACGATTATGTGTTCAAAACTGCTCGTGAGTATGTCTGGCCTCTGTGCGTCTGAGGGGGGGATACGTTGCAACTTCACAGGCTGACTATGGTACTTTAAATCATGCAGAGCGGATTAAAAAAAAACAGCATTTGACTACAGCTCTGAGAGCGCTGCGCTCTCAGAGCTGTAGTCAAACGCCGGGCTGTAAACTCCTCAATCCTGTCCTACTTTTATGAAAACAAAGCAAACAAACTTTTTCTCAGAATCAGTTGGTTTTTTTGCTTTAGATATACCTTACACTGATGATTTTACTGATTTATCTGCTCCTCAACAAATGTCTCCCAATGTGTAATGACTGATGTCATGAGAGAGTCTCCAGTTGAGAAGCAGTTTTGCAGCTTTAAGTGTCGACATAATGTCAGCAGCACACATTAAACAAGTAACCTCTTGGTTGCTAAGTAACCCTCCCAACAGTTTAACCAGTATCTCACCTGAGTGAATACTGCATGAAGTTGTAAATGTGAGCTACTTTAGGTGCACTTGATTCAAAGAGGTATTCCAGCGTTCAGGAGTTATTACAAAATGAAGTGGTGTCATTTTCCTGCTTTCCCTCAACCAGCCTTAACCTACTGCTACTTAGGTTTGTGATTTCTTCATGCATTTTCCCAGAGTGCTTTTTGACAGCACTCAGGGAACGGGCCTGAACTTGTTGGGTTTGAAGTGTCAGTTTCATGTGTCACATGAGCGGCAATAGTGAGAACGACAGCAGCAGTGTTTACAATCCATAGAGACTTGAACCCCTTATGTACAAAAAAAACCCACCATGTGTTGTGACTACTGTAACATATTATTGAAGACTCTGCAATGGTACAAAATGGTGGGTCTAAGAGAGGCCCTTGCTCTTTCCATCTCAGAGACCAAAACCTGATGTTTACTGTTGATGCCTCAGACAGGTGAAATATTTTCTGCTATTAGACTCCGCTGTTGATGCTGGAGATGTCTCAACTTGACATCATGCCATCTGTATCGGGCCAGTTATCTATGACGAATAAGAAAATTACACCATCAAACAAGAAAATGGACCCAGAAATGCAAGGTAGACAGCCAGCAGCTTTTTTCTTGTGTTTTTGCGTCGAGTTTTTGCTAAATCACAAAGCACTCAAAGAGCATCCAAACTGAACCCAGTGCGTGCATTAGAAGCAGTACAAACAGCCCATCTAGGTACTTGTGAGGAATCGTCATCGAGCATTGCTCTTACTCTCTTATGCTTATTGAAACTGCACATCTACAGAACCACTTTTTAAAGAGCTCCCTGACTCAAGCGTCCATTCATCCATTATTTGGAACCATAAACACTCACCTACGGACAATTAAGAGGAATCGATTTACCTAACTTTTACACTGAGAAGCTCACACAAATAAATGCACAAACAAGAAGAAAAAACACATTTTTGACATGAGGGGAGCCTAAAAGGCAGCGCAAAAGACTGCCAACGTTAAAAAAAGAAAAAGGAAATGAAAACAGAGAAATCTAAATTAATATATCAAAAACAACAAACACAAGAAACTGGTGCTTTCTGTCTCCACATCTGGTGGACAGTACAGCTGGGAGCAGCATCAGCTGCAAAGTCCGGCGAAAACACCTTCTAAAAGCCCTTGAGCTTGTAGTCTGGCGACAGCATATGTGGGTGAAAATGAGTCACAGGGAGTAAGTGCATGTATGTATGTGGAAGTGTGTGTATGTGTGTGTGTTAGTGTGTAATGTGGGTAGGAGGTTAGTTGAGTACAGCAGATTGAAGCACTAACCAGAGCACTCAGATTTATTAAAAAGGGCCGGACCCGGCGCCTGTACACCCCCCCCAACACACACACACAACCCCTCCTCTCTCTCTCCATCCCTCTATTGTTGTCACTTTACTTCTGTCTCTGTGCATACATACAGCCCCCCGACCCCCCCACCCTGCATGATATTACGTTTTTCACTAAAAACCCTTCACAGTCACCGCTGCTCCCTCAATAAGACAGGCTGAAGGGAAGGAGGGGTCAGGGAGAGGAAGGAGAGGAAGGATGTGGTGTTCCTGAGGTAAATGGGGACCCTCACCCCTCCTCCTCTTGCCTCGCACGCCCCCTTCTCTCTGCCACACGTTCATTACCATAACTCCTGTCCGCTAAATTAAATTGGGGGGTCTAAATCTCTCTTCTTCCCCCCAAAACAGCGCTGACCACCAGCCAAGGGGATGGCCCAGTGGAGAGAGGAGACAAAAGAGGTGGAATCCAATCTAACTAACCCCACTTTTGTCATCTGACTTTATTAGCTAAATGTATCAGCGACGGGAAGAAATGCATTGTTGGCTGCGGGGATTCATATTGCTTAGGAACACACACACACACACACATACCCACTTGCAGACATGCAAAAGGGCTGCACAAAGGACACGCGTTGGCTCTCTGTGTGTGGTTTATTCAATAGAAACTATGTTGGTGAGCATAAAACGTCCCTGCGGCGCAGCAAACAGTGAGATTACATTACAGTGGCGCACATAAACATGCAAACACACAGAGAGGGACAGTATACACACACACACACATGCACGCACGCACAGGAATACACACCGTTCTGCCTATCCACGGCCTTGTCATTTTAATCTCTATAAAAAACGTCTTAAAGCTTTGAGACGGCAGAAGCGCGCATCAAGACGGGCTTACTCACACTTCCACAGAAAGGTTGTGTGTGAGATCACACACTGGCTTCATTATGTCAGAGACCTGTGAAGGAGGACAGGAGCCCTTCCTAAGCCCTGTTCTCTCTATTCATGCAGGCAGGGGAACAAGATCACTGCCTTCAGGTTGCTACAAAAGACCAGCACTTCTGCATTACACACACCAGCAGCAGGCAGAGGCAGACACACACACACCTGCCTGAGATCAGACACACAAACATACAGAGGACATGGCTTTTTTTATGGGCTTTATGGTCTTGTAATAGTTATGTTACACTGTCCAGTGTTTGGAAAAATCTCATGAATGAAAAAGTGACAAATTATTATCAACAAGTCATGATCCTAACAAAGTTACCAAAAGGATTTGTAATTTAATAAAATATTTGTAAGATTTTGTAAGGAAGCTGGTGCACAAGGGGCCTTTGACATACAGATCTGATCTGGATCTGGGATTAAAAGAATAAGACGATTATATTCTTTTTAGCTATCACACTGAAACTAAGACCTGATTCTTAATCTTGAGGGTCCATGTGGTCAAAAAATCAATTTACCTGGAATTTCCACTGTTTAAACAGAGATGGCTCCAGTTTGACTTTGCTTTTTTAAAAATGTAAGGTATTATAAAAGTGATTCATAGGTTGGGTAATCTCTCAAATTGGCTATACACAAGCTGCAATGGAATATTCTATATTACATGAAGACAAGCAAAAAACAACAGGCTACAAAAAAGAAACACTTATACCATAAAGTTCAACAGGACACACATACACACGCGCTTCTGATTCTTGTATAGTGTGAAACCTAATTATTCTGCTTAATTAGAAGGTGAGAAGCAGCCTTGACCCCAGACTAGCTCTTAATCAGCTGAAAAGCCTTCAGGCCTTTCTGGCTCACTCTCGTCCTCATGTTCTCTTTTCATTCCACCATCCCGTCTTCCAGCCGAACACACCCGGTGGCATGCCGGGCCAAGGCAGGGAATTAGAGTGATGGAGGGAGTGAAAGGAGGGATGGAGGGGAGCGTGAAGAGAAGGAATGTGAGCTATGAGACGAATGAATAAGCACAGGCTTCTTTATGGCATTTATGTGCGCTAGGGAGAAAGCCTATCGATGGACACCTTGTCGGACAAAGGGGCAGCACACGCTGAGTGCATTCGATTTGGGGTGGGCAATGGTGTTAAACCAAAAAAAGGTCCCCCGCTGTGCCCAGGATTCATTATTTAGCGCGGGTGTAAAATAGTCACTGGCCTGTACACACACACACACACACACACACACACACACACACACAAACAAGTACTGAGATGAGCCATCAGGCAATTTTTGCGCACACACACACACACACACACACACACACACACACACACACACACACACACACACACACCAAAAATAAGTACACAGTAAGTACTCATGTTTACACACACAAACATACCAAAAATGTAGCCACAAACACACACACCGAGACACACACTTACATATGATTGGTGATTACAAACTCAAAGGAAGCGAGACACACGAGGCAGTCAAATATAGCCTGAGTACAACCAATTTAGCCCTTAATGGTCTTTGTGACCATCAAGAGCTCAAGACCAAGATGACTGTCCAATGGAGGCTGCATGTATGTGTGTCTGCCTTTATGTGTGGAGGAGGCCCGTGTTTACCTGGCTTCCTTTCCCTCTATATGTGTGTCTAATGGCCTATGAATGTTTCCACGGTAACAATGACAGTTTGAGCTGGTTGGATGGACCGACATACGGACATGCAACAGAGGGGAAGGAGAGTTCAGGTGACCATATTTGGCTGTGGGGGGATTTTTATTTCATATCTGCACAGCAGGAAGAGTCTGTGGTGTGAAATTACTTTTATCATCTGGCAAACAAAGACAAAAGGTTTGCATGTGAAGGTTATGTATAAGTGTAAAGGTGGATAAAAATACAAGCTTCTTTTACTGTATATAAATAGTAAGTGTTTATTTTAAATGATTTATATTTGCTTTTAATAATCAGCCAGATGATCACTTCGACAAATGAGTCGAATAAACTCAAACCTGACGAGCACTGATCTTCCTCTGCAAAGTGAATTCAGGGAAATGTAGTTTAGAATCAGCAACGTAGTGATTATTTTTGGAGAGTTAAAGTCAAGGCATGGGACCTTATTTCAGACAAAATATGCATGATTGTGAATGGCAAGAGACGAAGAATTGTTTGATCCTGTTTGAATTGTGCCATGACCAACACACATGATGTTTGCTAATTTAAAAGTTAATTTTTCAACTTCAGAAAGTTCCAGTTTTTCATTAAACCAATCAAGTATAAGACTGTGAAAGTACGTGATTAAAAAGACTAAACACCCAACAGCCACGTAGGTTATTTAACGCTCACCAAAACTGATCAATGAAACCTTGCCGAGCCGCCCCCCTAAATAAGTTAGAGAGCTGTATTCCTGTAACTGCTGCTGTCAACACGGCTGGATCTCTTGTGATTTTCACCTTTTGTAATACTTTGTGCCGAGGTGACGGCCATGCTGGTGTTGGTGACTATTATCGTGGAAGACGATGTAGTTCACTGACCGTTTCTACACAAAGCTGAATGGTATTTTTTCTTTCTTCGCTGTCTTTCTTTTCTTGAACTGCAAAAGTATCTTTTAAATTGACAAACATTATATATATATATATAATTAGTGGCACAATTCAAATGGGATCAAAAACATGTATTTACTGAAATAAGGTCATCTGAAGGGGCAGGACTTCACCTCTCTATTGTCCAGTTTTTCAACAAAATGTTGAAAAACCCCACAAAGTTGTGTTTAGCATGATCATTCACATAAAGGAACACAAGCCATGATGACACTGAAACCTTTTCCAGTAACTGCACAGTTCATATTGTATGAAGGTGAGGAACATAAATACATAATGCAGCTGCCAGAAGTGTGTGAATATGTGCGTGTAGAAGTAGCAGCGTGTACGACTTGCTTTGACAGCCGTACCAGTAAAAGTGGATGTATGTGTGTGTGAGAGGTGTAAATACATTAATATCAGCATTCATGTGTTTCAGACAGAGCTGATACATCCTCAGATAGAGTTTGTGTGTGTCTGTGTGTGTGTGCAGAGCCCAGGGTGGGGGTGAGGCGGCTTAACGCAATAAAGCATGTTGTATTGACATCTGTGTTGTGTCTATTGATTCCCCATTATGGAGCTAACAAACCCGCCTGGACGCTTTGTCATTCGCAATCACGTTAGCACCGGGACTCACCAACAACGCTGCCCCTTTTAAAATCTGATCCATACACACACACGCAGAAGCAGATGTCCTCACATGCGCACACACAATCTCGAATTCCTACACATCCACGGCGGTCGTTCATGTCATCAGACACATTCACACACTTTCAGTGCCCCCCCCAACCCCTCCCACACACACTCACACACACATGTTAGAACCACAAATTCTCATGCACACATAGCAACAGTTCTCTCTTTCTCTCTCTCTCTCACACACACACACACACACGCAAACACACAAACGCACACAAATGGGTTGGCGGGAGAGTAGTCAATGCTGGCTAATCAATAGTGGAGGAAGGTTAAAACCACTCACACAATGGGCAGCTATGAGCTGCTTGTGGTTTCCAGATAAACCACACACGCTGGACAGATCCATAACTGACCTCAATGTGCAATTATTGAATCGTCTACCTGTCTGCCTGCTTACACACAGAACTGGTAGCTTCATGCATACACACACACAAATCCATACATACCAAATTCTCACTTATACAAACGTCTTATACACAACACGGCTGTACCTCTATACTGTGTCTGCGCCGACACATAGAAATGCTGCTGCAACCTGAACGCATTCTCCACCTTCCTTGCACAAACAAAAATACTTGCTAATACACACCCTTAAACACAAACATGAACACAGACACACACACACACACAGCCAATTAATCCAGGCACAGGGGCCTTTGTTCAGGTCCCATTTGGTGTGGCCCGGAGAACACAACCCCCTCCTGGGCACAGAGAGGTGAAGATCCTGGGTAGGAGGACGAGATAGTTATCGAGCAGCACGGGGCACTCTGTGTGTGTGTGTGTGAGTGTGTGTGTGTGTGTCTGTAAATGTAGGCAGGAGGTTTCTGCTTTGAACTCTGGAATAAAGTTTCTCTGCACTGTTTTTAAACAATAGAATAGAACAGCACACTTTTTACATATTATTGTTTTCAGTATCTTCATCTTGTGGTAATTTGGATTTTAAGATCATCAGATTTTCCTGATTTCTTTGTTGTAGTTTGAATATCATCTGCATTGAATATTTCATACACAGCTGTAAACTAACTCAACAGAACAGGTTGGACCAGGGGACAAAGTCAACGCTGTGCTGAATAACTACAGCTTGGATAAGAGGCCTCTTAGAGTAGCCAACATAAATAAACCATCCCTCTCAATCCCGACACGTGCCTTCTCTCTGTGAATTTGACAGCTCTCAGTTTTATATGGGCCACAGTGGCCCTGGAGGATTTTACAGCAGTGTACATAAAATAAAAGAGCATTTAGATTTCCTTTGTTGTGGTGCAGAGCAGGGACAGAGCAGCAGCTACAGGTCCCTCTCCGCCCTGCCTGCCCTCTGAAAACCACACAGTAGAGGAGACTGTCTGGTCAGATCTCTGAGCTGCACAAAGGAGACGCTTTCCGAGTCTTTGTGGCCAAGATCTGATGCTCAAAATGAACTAAGGATCATCAGTCTCTGGAATGCAGCAGTAAATCTGTGTAGTTGCATGGCATGAGTGTATAAATGACCGAAACACAAAAAGCAATTCACAGAGGGGCTTCGCCTTTGGACAAAAGATGTGCTATCTCCTCTGTTGTCTGTCTCTTCCTGCGGGTTTATGACCACAGTCAACAAAGATGAGACGTCACACACAGTCAGTCCACTCTTGTTCAGTATAGAAACGATATACAATATACGATACTGTATTGTTATTGTGATATAAGACTAAATACATCATATGTGGCATAAGTGTCGTCTTGTTCCTGGTTTTAAAGGCTGCACTATCGTACAGTAGAAAAATAAGAGAGCATCAATTAAAACAGTAGCTACAATCAATTATGAAGTTTTCTGAACTAACCAGACTGTTAGACTTCTTCTGACATGTGCTTTTACCCACTCATTGTATAAACTTTACTGGAAATTTCAAAAATTTCATTGTGTTGATATTTTATAAAAGTATCATTACTCATCCCGAATATTGCTGCTACATTTATATTGAGGCATTTTGTCCAAAGTCCTGGCATTGATGTAGTTCTCTTGAGGAGATTTAAAAATATCAAGATGTATATGATACATACCATCATGTCGTATTGCATAATGAGAGAAATTAAAACCACAAATTATCACATTTAAGACTCCTCAGTTACAGCTATACAATGGATTTCAATTATTTATCTCAAAAGTGAATGTTACAATCATCGACAAGTCTCCAAAATAACTGGGCGAATGCGGTCAATTGTTCCAGCTCTTTAAAATTAATGTGGAGACTTTTGAATCTAGAGGCATGATGTATTCACTCAACAACAACAATATGCAAGAAAGTAAGTAAAAAAATGAGACAGAATATCTTAACCTTGTGGTAAAGAATCGATTGACGGATAACCTTCATTCATATAGCAGCAATGTCAGATGGTTTAATAACAGTGAATTATTTAAATTTATATGCTTACATTTGCTTAGAATGTCTGCAGATATTCAAAATTCTGCGTCTTGTCTATTTCACACACAGTAATAACATTTCCATCGGTAGATGGAGCTTCTAAAGCGGCATTTTAGACTGTCATACAACATAAAAACGTATATTAGTGGATTATCTTTAGTGTTGGTGGTTAATAAAGTAATCCAACATGTCGACTAAATGGCAGCCTGAGACAGTTTACAGTCTTTAAATGACCTATAATAATATTTAAATCAATATATTAGTGGGAAAGGTGAAAGAAAATACCCTCAATGTCTGATAACAGATTCGATCCAGCGACTGTTTTAAAAGCGTTTAACTGTGGCGACGCGTCTGAGGCCCAGCTGAGCTGAGGCCAGCGGTCTCAACACTGTAGTGTTAAAGAGTCGAGCTGACAAAAAACCCATAAGCCCTCAGTTTAGATCCACTGTAAAACCACTGTCTGCTAACGTCTGCTGTTTAGGACCTCTCCCTCTCTTTTTCCACTGAACCTCACACACCTCGTCTTAGACTTTTGACATCCCTTCTTTGCTCACACTGACGCAAACACACCCAGATGCACGCACACACACACACACACACACACACACACACACACACACACACACACACACACACACACACACACACACACACACACACACAGTTACAGGTGCAGGCAATCGTATAGATGCACACATGCACACCTTGGTCAAAGGCCCAGATCAGAGAGAGACAGAGAATTGTGGGTAACAGACTTAGCTAAAGTGGCTTATGGGGCCCGGCCAAACCACACCAGGCAAATCCAATTCAACAACCTCCCTGTCCATTGGGAATGAGAGAGCGAGCGAGAGAGAGACACAGAGAAAGAGAGGGAGAGAGAGAGAGAAAGAGAAGAGAGTTTGCATTTTACTGAAAAGGCTTTCGTGTCAAGTGAATACTTCACAGAAATGAGAAACAGAGGACTCGGAGTTTCTTTCTCTCCAGAGATTAAGGATGAAAGGCGGAGGAAAGGGAAGGAAAAGCAGAAGGGGAAATGAGGGGTGAGTGTTGGCCTTTGCTCTCCTACCAAGTTTATTCCTCTCGTGTGTTTCGGCTGCTTATCATACAAACATGCTTAAATAGAAAAAGCAGCCGGTACAGATGCTCTGACCCTCTCACACCAGGGAGACTTGTAAATCTCATTATCACATTAAATCATTTTATTTTTTAATAATCTACTCATTTGTTAACATAAACTATAACACTATCTTATTTATCCACATATTGATGTTTTCATTTTTTAGACTGCATACTGTTCATTACATGACTTTATCACGTTAATCCATTTTTCCGACCATCCAGCTGTTTGTGTCTTCATCCCCTCTCAGTTACTTTCCTTCAGCTGATTTTTAAAATTCAATTCACTGATTCTTTCACCTGTTAATTCTCTCACTGACACTTTCACCTTCTCATTCACTTACTATTCATTTATGCACTCGCTCATTCTGTTATTCATTCAATCATCCATTCACCCTCTTGGACCCAGCCTTCACCCTCTTCCTCTTGTACCCCCACCGTGTCTTTTTCTTTAATTTCTTAAAGGACCAACAGAGAAATTGACCCCACCCCCAAAACACAGAGAGCCAGTGGTTATATGTCGCCTGTCAAAGCCGCCAGGAGCAGCTCTCATTAAAACCTCAACCGTTTTTCTCCTCCTGACACCTACTTAAGGTGATAGCCTGAATTACCCCTGCGCGGCTCGGCATACACACCTACCCCCCATCTGTCATTTGAAATTTCCGCCTGGATGGATTAAGGCGGTGGGGATGGGGGAAAGGGGAGCCACTGGTACTGTCACCCCACTCAAACATGTAGACACACTTCGGTACACACATGGTTTATGTTGAAACCAACAAGACGCACTGTTAACTTTTAAAACTCCCACAGGTGGGAGGAAAAACAAGAGCAGGTGGATTGAACTCTGACCTCTAGAGAAAAAAATCCAATATATTGACAAAAGAATACATTTTATTTTCTCGAGCTGATTCCTGTTTCGTAGTTCGTTTGTGTGAACGTTCAACACATGAAAATCCACAGTTCCTAGTTTTTATGAACCTTTTAGCCATTAGGAATTTAAGAGTATGATGCTTAGCAAATATCACATCTCCGGTAAAGCCCTCAGGACTCTTACAGGAACATAAAGGTGACACAAGGTGATGGAAAAAAACACCATAAAGAGCTCTGCCATTATTGATCACACTGTGAGTCACTTAAGCAATATTATAGCGATCATGAGGTATTAAAGCAAAGCATAAAGGCATGAAAAAGTCATTATAGTAAGTACTATTGATTTGCAAACTCACTGGAAGTCCTTTCAGCGATAGGCCAATTATAGGGATATTACCGTTTTATTGCAGAATAACAGTGTGATATGTTAAGTTACGTATTTGTTTGTTTTAGTGACAAATTTGAAAATCTAATCAGAATTTCGCTCAGTTAAAAAATGTCACTCCGCTTCATTTTTTTTTCTTCCTCTCACATCATCTCCAGTGAAGTCAAACTTTTCCTCCCTCAGCCAACTCGACTGTACTCCTGTTTTCCCAACGCGGCCCCAGTCAGAGATCAATACGTTCTGATCGATGGATGACCATGAATATTCTCCCCTAACCTGACCGCGAAAGACTGAAGCAGAGGAGAGGAGCGAGGAGAGGAGAGGAGAGGAAACAGATGGGATTGCGGCTGAGATGGATAGATTGCTCTGAATGAAAGAGGAAAAAATGAGGAGCGAGTGTGGCGCCTCTGTGACACTGTGATGGATGCTAATGAGCCCGATATTTATGCATCCCATTTTGGGCGTGTTTTACATTCTGGATTTATATGCAAGTAAGTATTTAAATTAAACTCTCTCTGCTTTGTTAATTATGAATTCACTTAATATCTTTTTATGGACATAAAGAAGTGTAAGGAGGCATGAGAGCTTGTTATTCTTCAATTTTTTTCTTCAGACAAGCGCGTCAGATAATTTTAACTTTGACTGCAGTTTCACTTGTTTGTGTTCTTTCAAACAAGCAGAATAAATCACACGAGATTCATCAGTAATTCAGGAGACAAGTTGATTTGAATTTTACACAAATGAAATTCACCCACCACAGCAGATTTGTTTTATATTGAGGTTAAGGTGCAAATTCTGCAGCTGTAAAATAACTTTCACATGTAAAAAAAGACTTGATGTATCTTGTGTATTAAGTAAAATATAGTCAGGATTAAAATGATGTACATGTGATTCATCTCATCTCTGTACATTGTTTATAGGACTGTTTGTTAAATTTGAGCTCAAACTGTGATAATAAAAATAGCATTAACTGTATATAATTGTATGTAATTCTATCAGATGGGAAATGAAAAGATGTTAAGGTGAAGATAAAAAAAAAAACGGGTTTTATTCTTTGTGTAGGTGCACATGGGGGTAAAGGACCGGGAGGAGAGCGTCTTACCGGGGCTGGACCGCGGAGCCAGCGAGGACTTGAGTCTCCAGGCGCTGAAGTCGGACGCTGTTCTCTGAAAGACGAAGGGGACCGGCAGGGGGACAAACATGGTCCTCTGTCGACCTGGGGGTCGTTGTTTGTTGTTTTAGTCTCACTTTTCTTCTTCTCTTATCCGGCGTCCTTCCGTCGTTCTTTGGCCTTTCTTCGCTTGCGTTTCCAGGTTTGTGGACAGCCGTGTGTGCAGAAGCTGGGACGGTTGGTAAAAAAAGGAGACTTTGGCTTTTTTCTTCCGTGGATCCAGCGGACTCACATCTCTTGGTTTTTCAGATTTTTGTAGCGCTGGGATACAGGAGGTTATTACGGTTCCCTTAGTTGTATCTTCTCGGAGTCAACTGGTCCGGCACACACACATACACACACACACGCAGACACACACGATGTGCAGGGCGCGCAGCAGCGACTGTGAAGCTCTGGGAGAGAATATGAAGCTACCAGCGGATATCCATTCAGGCTGACGCGGGCTGCAGGTGTCTGGACAGTGGAGGATATCTGCTACCGTCGCACCTCATGTGGATCTAGTGCAGTTGGAGCTCCTCGTTCAGCTGCTTACACGGACACAATTAGACTCCATTTATCGTGTCCACGCAGCTGTGCGTAAAGATCGCAGCGGCTCTCTGTCTCTGTCGGTCCTCCTCGGCGGGGGTTGCTTTGGTTTAGGTTGGGAGATGACGGAGCTCTCCTGCTGCGCTGTCATTAAAAGTCTCAAACAAGCGCTGTCCACCGGTGAATCCTCGGCACAGAGAGACGAGAGTGGGGGGAGAAACTGTCCGTGTAGCACTAGAGTTGCTTCTTTTTGGTTCTCGTAAAGATTTGGTTAGTAGCTGGCTGGTCTGCTGAAGAATACATGCCCACAAAGCGACACAATAATAAAACGCAAAAGCATTATTTGGTAAAAGACAGAAATAGTCAAATAATAAAGTAAGGCTACGCAGGCACCTCCTGTCTGACTTTCGCTCCTCCCTCTCCTCCCCTTGTTGTTTCTCTCGCTGCCTCTTTCTCTACCGCGGGTCACTAATTAAAGCAAAATCAATAGATAAATAAATGAATAAATCCATATCAATAAGTACACCTGTTCTCCGCTTTCCTCCTCCACTGACGCGCGACTGAAAGCGAGAAAAAAGAGGTGGGGGAAGCGATGCCCCTTTTCTTTTTACGTTGTACAGTCTTTTCTTTGGCTCCGCTCCGCCATCCGCCGGTGTGTATGTCTCTCTCTCTCTCTTTCTCTCTCTCAGTCTTTAGCTTCTCTCCGTGTGTATCCAACGTGTGTGTGCGCGCGTATCTCCGTCCCCTCAGTTTATTTTGGGAACCCCGGTGGTTTCGGTCCGACACCGCGCAGCCTGAACGCACTCTGGCACGGCGAAGCGCTCCGGCCAGGAGACAGACAAGAGATACCCAGCCCCCTTTTTTTTAACCCCCCTTTCCCCTTCCCTCCCCT
>CAEMYA010000638.1:244748-268432 GCA_903131615.1 Diplodus sargus
TTTTGTTCTATTGAATCTTAATGTCTGTAATTACCTTCAATTACTCCCATATTTTGACAAACACAGAAGTCAAGTGAGAATCAGCATCTCTGTGATTTGCGGATGTACTTCCTTTTAAACTTTTGTTTCCTGTTGTCAGACAACTGAACAAGGAATATGATCGTGGCACAATACAGTCAACAGCTGGCCTGTCAGATTGATTATACTGATGTTCAGAGAAGGTATGAAGGTTTTTCATAAAAAGGTAAATGCTTCTAACACATGTAGACGGTGGTTAAAACGACTTTACACGATCTTATAAATGTGGCTGCTGAGGAGCAGATGCTTTGTTTCTGAGAACTTTTATGTTATGGGGCTTTCATTACTTAATCTGATAAAGTCAGCTGGTAATAACGGTCCTGTGCCAATAACGCTTACGTCTGAACATGTGACGTGTTAACTTTTCCTCTGGTATTGTGAAACTTTTATTGTAGAAAACAGATGACTTGACACTGCTGCCATACATAAGAGTTGGTCACAGCATTTATTTCCATTTTCTGACAAAACTCCACACAAAAACAAACTCGAGACCAAGCTGAAAAAAGAGAGATCCTTCTCGTTTTATTTCATTTCCTCTTTTTTGTTTTTTTGCTGCTGTTTTGCAAGTTAAGGTACAGTGCCTTATTCCGTGTTTCCACTGATTTAAATAATGAAATTGGAGAGAAATCTCTTTTTCCGAGGACACAGAAAGATTGTAATTCTTTTTTTAACAGGGGTGAGGTCGGGAGGGGTTGAGGGGAGGGAGGGAGGGTTCGCGGGCAGATCGAGGGGCAGGTAGTGAGAGTCGGTGGAGGTTTTACGAGGACGCAGGGTTTTAGCACGGTGTTCACAAACAGACAAACAGTGACAGATAGACAGGCAGGGTGAGGAGAGGGGGAGGCAGGTAGGGGAGGGGTGAGAGAGAGGAGAGAAGGAAGGGGGGAGACAGTGTGCTTTGTCATGTCTGAATGAAAACAAGCAGCTCTCGGACCCACTTAAAAAAAGAAAAACAGAAAACTTTTACGAACAATTTTGTTTTTTAAAAAACACCCAGTCTTCTATTAGAAAACAACAACGACACAAGCAGAAAATAACACATCGGGAGGAGGAGGGGGGGGCGGGGGAGGGGGAGGAGGAGGAGGAGGGAACCTTTTTTTTCCACCCTAATGAGGGCATGAGTGTGTGACTGTGTAGTTTTATGCTGAGATTGATTCTTTATTGAGGACGAGGAGGAGGAGGAGGAGGAGGAGGGAGAGGGGACGGCAGTAGAAGATTGGCAGTGAGTAAATAGAAAGAGAGAAAAAGAAGGGAAGGACGGGAATAAGTTGAAGTAGGTCAATGGCAGGAAATGGCAGTGAGTAAAGAGCTGGATCTGGGTGGCTTTTCTCTGCAAAAACAAACAAAAAACCGATGCCACCCACGCGCTCAGATCGCCAGTTCGGAGTCTAGACGGGAGCTGCCATGTTGTTCTGCTTGGCAAAGGTGATCGCAGTGGAACAGTCAGGTTTTTGTCTTTTTTCTTGTGATTACATCCTTAATTCACGACTACACGGCGGTGTAGTTTGAGCACACGTATGAAGAGTGAAGTATTAAGCATCGGCACAACAGTGTTACTGGCAGAATAGAGCTGTAAAGACTTTGGATAGAAAAAAAGGATGACAGAGGGACGAGAGGACGGGACAAACCCATCCTCTCCTCCTCTGTCGTTGGTCCTCGCGTCGTCTTGGCGTTTGATTTTGTTTTTTCTTTCGGGACGAGGATGGCAGTATGGAGAGAAGTAAACATCTTGCACAGTTTGAGTATGTGGACCGGAGAGGAGGGATGGATGAAGGGCAGGGAGGAAAGAGGAAGAGAGAGGGAGACAGAGAAGGAGGGATGAGTTCGGGGGAGGACGGGGTGCGAAGGAAATGATGCTTTGATAATTTAATAGTATGTCTCTTTTTCCACCCAGCCTGCAGAGACAGACAGGAGAGAGAAAGAGGGAAACAAGAAAAAGAAAACGAGAAGAGTTACCAGTCAAACGATTTCATTTAGTGATTGACATCAGAGCAAAACAGGATTTAAAACTAAACAGTGGTGTGCTATAATATGATGACTAATGTAATGATTTTAAACGGCATGTTATCTCTTCTTCTTGTCATTAAAACAAGTGTAATATTAGTCTGCTGTATTTATTTCTGTACCAGGCTGCAGTTTCAAACAAACACTGAATCTAATGTGCAGCTGAGACAGTACATGTGTACGTTATGTGTGTGTGTGTGTGTGAGCGTGTATGTACGTGTTATCTTACCTCCTGGGCTCCGGCGAAGGATGACTTTTCGAATCTCATCGTAAACAAAGATGAGGAAACTGTATGGGAACGCACAGAACCACCAACTGGGCCTGAGAGAGAACGGAGGGAATGATTGAGGGTGAGAACAGATCGGCTCGAAACTGGGAAACAGTCATGAGGAACACACACTTTCAGTATTAATTATCCTTCCTGATAGTAGCCATACAAACATTATTCATTGTCCTGGAATTAAACATGGAGGACTTCATTTAAAGGTACTGTGGCGATGCTGGTTTGACTCACTTGAGCGGGTACATCCGTAGTGCCACGTCCATGCCGGGGCAGTAGGACAGGAAGGCAGCCAGAGCTGTTTCCTCAAAGAGGCCAAAGATCAAAATCTTATTCCTGCCAGAGAGTGAATGCAGACAGAGAAGGGTTAGTTAGAGGACACATGAAGTAAGACAATTAACAGATACAAATAAAAGAGGACTGGATCATGAAGTGGCTTCACAGTTGATTTTCTGCAGGCAGAATTAGAGGACAGCTGAAGCAGCACCAGTATCTGGGTTTGTGTGTCTGGACTGTAAATGTTGCCTACAGAGTGGCATCTAGTGGCAGCTGTGAGAAATTGCATCAACCCTCGTAATCTGTCATCACAAGTTGTTTTCCCTTTCTGAGATTTCACTGACAAATGTAACGCTCACACGAGTTTATTTAACTCACCCTGTCCTTCAGAGAAAATACTTGTGTAGTCACTAACATAAAAGTACTAATACAACAATGTATACATTTTTCTTTAGAGGAAAGATAGAGCTAAGAATGTTATTGCTTCGCTCGTCTGGAACACAGAAGTAGAAGTCAGCAAAACTTACTCAGCAAAACTTACTCAGCAAAACTTACTTTTCATATCAGAGTAAAAGTACTTTGTCAAACAGAATATGACCTCTGAGAGTGAGATCTACTGTATATTGCATTATCATAACTTATAGTACACACAAGGTGATAAACTGCACTTAGTTTCTTTCCACTATTTATATTCTATCTGCATACTTTCACAATGTTTATCATGTATTTAAAGTGTTATTACATTAGTACAAACTGACTCAAGTTGTAGGAGACACCGGATACTTTAGGCTGTGAGAATAAGGAGAACACTACAGGATGTTTTTATGTCTTACAAAATAAGGTGAGCTGATGCACGACATGCAAAACATCAGCTAATGCCTTCTTCAAATGAAGACAGTGATATAAGTTGTGACTTGCCTCATGCCCTGCTGGAACACAGAGTTACGTCTGGTCTTACAGATGATGACATCTGCCCACTGCACCACCACAATACTGACGAAGAAGGCTGTGTGGCATGTGAATTCAACAATCTTGCGCTGCTCGTAGGTCTGTCCAGAGAAAGATGAAGAAACAGCAACACAATGTATGACTTGTGAATTAAATATTTTGGGAGCTTTGTGCGAGTGACCTGGTGTAATATCAGGACACACGAGGGAGAATGAGAAATCAGGTTACTCAAATAGAGTGCTGAAACTGTGTCAGGTCACTCGTACCCATTGCTGCCCGTAGCTGTCCTCCAGGTCGTTTGTGGAGCGATCGTCCCAGTTGAGCCGAATGCCGACGAGCACTGAAGGCAGGAAACCATTTTCAGCCATGATGACGAAATACGCGAAGAACCCGCCAAGAGCTTGGATCATTCCTGCAGACAAAGACAGAGAGTTTAGTCACTCATTGATTAGAGTTATTGCACAAAGTAAAACCCTGTACATTCCATAATAATCATTGAATATTACGATGTAATGATATTCCGTAGAAAACTGAATAGACTGACAAGAGGAGAGTAGAGATGTTCTCACTGACCAAAGTAAGGCAGAGATTTAGAAACAAGTTTTGTGGCTAGTGATTCATGAATGATAAAATTCTTCACACTGTTTAAAATTCATACTGTATGTTGAATAACGTCAACATGGCACCAACCGATCTGTCCGTAGGCGATGCTGATGAGTCTCTCGTTGACCAGTTTGTCCCTCAGTGGGTTCCTGGGCTGACGCTTCATGATGTCGCTCTCTGCTGCTTCATAGGCCAGAGAGATGGCTGGTACCTGAGAGAGGAGAGACAAACACAGAGACATTGTTGTAATGGTGATTTGACGTATCTGCAGCATGTTTTTAAATTCAGTGAAAGTATTTATTTATGGGTATAATTTGCTTTGGTTCAATTCAACATGCTGCACTCTCCAAACATTAGAGGGTCTGGCCTGATCTCACACTGCCACCTAGTGTTATCTGTGTGAACATACTTCTCATTCATCGTGCAACGTGACAGATGTGCCAGGAAATAAATGTGATCAATACTGTGTCGACTGAGACTTTTAATATACAGGTGCTTTTATTCTGTGAAAAGTACAGTTTAGACCTTTTCCTGACCTTTACACTGAACACATACTTCCACTATTCCCTTTAACATTTTCGCCTGGCTGGATTCACAGTTGAGCTTTAGCTGACATCAAGCTTGTGGATGAGCTTAATGTGTGGGGCCAGCGGCACAGCATGTGAGTCACTGTGTGAATGTTTGTGTATTTCTCACCATGTCAGTTCCCAGGTCGATGCAGAGGATGGTGATGGTGCCCAGAGGCAGTGGGATGTTGACCAAGATGAAGAACAGGAAGGGGGTGATCTCTGGGATGTTGCTGGTCAGAGTGTATGCAATGGACTTCTTCAGGTTGTCAAAGATCAGACGGCCTGTTGGGATGCAGGTGGTGCATAAATAAATACAGGATGCTGAACACGTTAAACCCCAATAAGGAGGAATGCTGAGACAATATCGTCTTAAATTTAGAAAACACACAGATAATAAAGATAAAAACAGTACAAGAAATAATGACGCTTTTCATTCAAACTTTTCCTTTTCTCCCCTCCCCCACCTTCCCAAATTAGATGTATACCTCACCTTCCTCTACTCCTGTGACGATGGAGGCAAAGTTGTCATCCAGCAGGATCATGTCGGCGGCTTGTTTGGACACGTCTGAGCCAGATATTCCCATAGCAACACCAATGTCAGCCTTCTTCAGGGCGGGAGAGTCGTTCACACCATCACCTGTCACAGCCACGATGGCGCCCTGACAGAAAAAGAGGATACAGAGTTGGAGGTTTCCATTCCATTCATCTTCTCATTACAGGCATGTTTCCATTTAACATGTATATGCATGTGTGTTTATTTACTGCAGCCGTACCTGTCTCTGGCAGCCCTCTACAATGATAAGTTTCTGCTGTGGGGAAGTTCTGGCGAAGACAATCTCTGTGTGGTTCCTCAGAATGTCGTCCATCTGATCCTGACTGAGGTCTTTCAGATCTGTACCGTGGATCACACAGGCTTTGGCATCCCTAAACAACACGGATAAAACAAAACACCCTTGAAGACTTCTGAATAATTACGAACGCTACATGGAGCATCTACTATGGTTTAAATCTCACTTCTATCCTGCCGTGCTGTGAGCTGTGAACACATGTTCTGTCTCACCTGGGGTTGACCTGGCTGACGGGGATGTTGAGGCGTGCAGCGATGTCCTCCACTGTCTCGTTGCCCTCGGAGATGATGCCCACACCCTTAGCAATGGCCTTGGCTGTGATTGGATGGTCACCAGTCACCATAATAACCTGAAATATAGGACGAGGAAGACGATGAGGAGGTAGAAGGTGAAAGAAAAGAAAAAAGAGACAAAACAGGCAGGATAGGATGAGAAGACGAAGAATGAAAAGAAGCGGAGAGAGGATGTGAAAGAAGTTTAGGAGAAGGAGAAGAGAAGAGAAAAAGGAAATGATTGATACTATTCCAAAAACATTCCGTACATTTTTTTCTAAACATGTGTGTGACAGTCATATACAGCAGTCACTTCCAGGTGGGTGCTATGATCTGCTTTTTCAGGACTGTAAATGCCAGCTTTGAAAGGAGCCCACCTTGATGCCAGCAGAGCGGCATTTGCCCACAGCGTCGGGCACGGCAGCGCGGGGAGGGTCAATCATAGACATGAGGCCTACGAAGCAAAGGTTGTCCGTCTGGAAGTTAACGTCATCTGTGTCAAAGGCAAAACCTTTGGGATACTTCTCCTCTGACATGAAAAGGTGGCAGAAACCTGGAGGAAGAAGAGATGAAATAGAATGAATGAACTGCACACGCGATTGCCTATTAGGATTAATTTCAGGATCGATAAATAATTAAGTCATGAAAAACTTGGAAAAATTGCTTCTCTTGTCCAACAAACAGTCCAAAACCTAAAAACTCACAAATGACAACAAAGGGGGCAAATCCTTACATTTAAGAAGAAAATGTTTGACATATTTGCTATTTACTTATCAATATATCGACTCTATATTCCAAATAAAGACCTTTATTTAAACTACACTGTTTTTCTTACCCAGTACTCTCTCTCCCAGTCCTCCCAGTTCCAGATAGGCGTTCTGGAAAGCCTCTTTCATCTCATCGTCCATGGGCTGCTCCTTGCCCTGCACCATGATGGTGGAGCAGCGCTCCAGGATCCTCTCTGGGGCTCCCTTCATCACCAGCAGGTAGCGGTTGTCACTTTCATCTTCACCTTCGTGAATTGAGAGCTAATAGGTACATATTTTAATGTCAATATTAGAATAATTCAAGAGCATGGAGTGTTTTTGCATGTTTTAGCCCGTCTATTACAAATCTGTAAAGATCGTATGCATTATTTGTTAGTTGCATGAATAAGTAAAGGGGACACACCTGGTACTTGTTGGTGGAGTTGAAGGGGATCTCGGCCACCTTCTTGTTCTTTTCCCTCATGGCTTTGACGGAGCCACAGGACAGCTCAATACACTTAAGTAGCGCGGACTCAGAGGCGTCCCCGGCGACGTCACGCTTCAGGATGGGCAAAGACTCCTGACCGGCCTTGAACACAGCACGGTTGCAGAGAGCAGCGATGCGTGCCAAAGACACCCATGTTGTGGAGCTTTTGTCGAAGGAAGTACCTGGAGGACAATCAAAAGAACAGTTATTTCCAGGTGTCTCATTCAGCAGATCCCTTATAGTCCCACCTGAACTACACCCACGGATCCCGCTGCTTGCCAAATTTTTTACTGTCAAGATGCATTTAAGGAATAAGCTTAAAATACCACCCTGAAAACATCCCATAAGATTTTTTAGTCTGTGGTTTTAAATCAACATTAACTGTAACTGAACAGGAATTGCAACAGAATGTACCACAGAGAACCTATGGTCACACGAATGTAAATCATTTGAAGGTTGTTTTGATGCATTCAAACAGCAGAGAGAGGTAAAAATCTCACCAGACTGGTCCTCGGTGGTGTCGGCCTCGTGGATCTGGTTGTCGAACCACATGTGGGCGACGGTCATCCTGTTCTGGGTCAGGGTGCCCGTCTTGTCAGAGCAGATGGTGGAGGTGGAGCCCAGCGTTTCCACAGCCTCCAAGTTCTTTACAAGGCAGTTTTTACGAGCCATTCGCTTAGCAGTCAGTGTCAGACACACCTGAGAGCCAGGAGGGACAAAAACAAAGAAGGAAACGGAGGAATGGCAGAAAGAACATAGCAGCAACGAGAGAAGGAAAGACCAGAGGAAAGGATTCGTTGATGGAGAGAATAAAAACAGACGAAAGGACAAAGAGAAAATATATTAGTATCTGTATGATAAATTATTTAACATAACAGGTGAAGATCTCCAGGTGTCTAACTAACTTTTGCCAATGAGCAGACAAGTCAGTGCCATACTGTACCTGAAACAATTAACCACACCCAAAGACCAACCTGCCCTGACACCTGGAGATGTTTCTCCTGCTCACCAGCATGTCTCTCTACAGCAAAATGCACTAAAATCAAAAACTTGAAGAAATAAAAACACAGCGCAAACAGCAATGGAGAGAAAATGATGCGTGAACGAGTGAAGCAATGAAGCAGAGCAGCGGTGCATTATATCATCATGCCAACTATGGCAAGACCCATGGGCCAAACAGAACGAGCAAAGGCCAAGCAGAGGAGGCCGAATTCAATTCTTAGCCTAATATCATTACATTAGCTAGCCGTTGTCATTGCAGACAGCACCGCGACTGGCCTGGAGGAGAGAGAGAGACATACAAAGAGGATGATGGAGAGTGAGAGAGAGAGAGAGAGAGAGAGAGAAAGAGAGGAAGGGACACATGTGGAGCCGCCTGGGAGAAAGAAGAGAGAAATGGAAAGAAATATACAAACAGTGACAATACACCACCGTCACCACAGAAAACATACTGACATATAGAGAATGTTAACGTGGAGACATAGACAGAGATGCACACAGACACACAGCAGCTACATCACAACAAGACACTGAAAAACACAAGACCAGAGATACAGGAAGCCGACACAACAAGACACCATCAGCTACAACACTGTGCACACAATCAGACATGGGTGAAACTACAAACTGCTCGAGAGGCCGATTTACTGTTAGCACTACCTGTAGCATATTCAATAATGCAACATTATTATCTTAATCACTATAAACTACATTACAGTGTCTTCAACATACAGGCAGAGCCTTAGTTCTCTATTAGTTTTATTAGTTTCCTCGGTTCCTATGACAGTACTTTATTCTACTACGCAGAAAAAACAAAAGGAGGTAACGTCATTTTGAAATAAAAAATAACTTCTTAGATTCCTCTAATATAGGAAATAGAAAGAAATACTGTTTGACCCAAGTCTGCGTAAAACAATGAGGAAGAAACAAAACACACCACGATTGTAAGAGGAAACACACAAGAACAACAACTCGAAAAGAAGGAATCATACAACTGGACAACAACCTTGTAAACACACACACTCACTAGAAATACTAACATTCTTTTCCCTGTCACAGATTAAAAAACACAAATCAAACAATAAATAAACCTACCTTTTCCCCAACTAATAATCTCACACCCACACATACACAGCATCTCATTTCTCTGCCTACTCACCGTGACCGTGGCCAGCAGTCCCTCCGGCACATTGGCGACAATGATACCGATGAGGAAGATGACGGCCTCCAGCCAGCTGTAACCCAGGATGATGGACAGGATGAAGAAGGTCACGCCGAGAAAGACGGCCACGCCTGTGATGATGTGGATGAAGTGCTCAATCTCCTTAGCGATGGGTGTCTGAAGAGCAGAAGAAGTTTTAACTGATTGAAGATGCTGATTCTCACTAGGAGGCTTGGTGAAACTAAGAAACTATGACTCTTTAATGAAGTCTCAGCACATGAAATCACTTTTGTCTAGCAGCTGACTCTGACTGCTCACAAAATAAAGTAAACATCTTCATAAATTGTGGTTTCTATGCTTACACTGAAAGTATGCATGAGCAACTAAAAAAGTGAATGATCACATTAAGCAACCTCTATTATGTGGCTTGTGAATGACACAGCAGACCACTGTCAGATACTGTAAATAAAGAATATGATACCTTGCCAGTCTCCAGGCCGGAGGTCAGAGTGGCAATGCGGCCCATCACTGTACGATCACCAGTGCACACAACGATGCCACGAGCCGTTCCTGAGGAAAGAGAGGAGAGAAAGCAGGTTCTGTAAAATCATACATTTCTTTATCAGCTGCTGAAAAAATTAAAAAAAAGAAGATACACATCAAGAAGAACACACGTAGCCTGGAAGAATAGTGCAAACTTAATGCAATGTAACCATGTGTCCACATAGGGGCGCCATATATTATTATTTTTTATCTCTTCTACCACTGTGAGGAGCACAGTGGGAGTTCCACAGCCAACCAGTAACATGACAAACTGAACTGGATCAGAGCAGGTAAGAGGTGAAATGGGGTCATGATGACGTCAGACCAAACACTTCGACTGTGGCCTACAGAGACCGCTCACGTGTAGCGTCTCTGTTTACACGTCTATCTGACCACTGATCCAGAACAATAAACATACGCATGCGTCCGTATGAATGAACACACACACATATAAAAATGTTTATACAAGATGGAGGCCGGCTAACGGTGTGATTTGCACAACTGATAAGGGACTAAGATGACTGTGAAGATGACTGTGATGGTGATCTCACCCTCGACACAGTTGGTGGAGAAGAAGGCGATGTTACGGGTTTCCAGGGGGTTGTCATGGGTACAGTCAGGTGACCTGGTCTGGGGCTCTGATTCACCGGTCAGAGATGAGTTGTCAACCTGGACAGAGAGGGAGAAAACTATTTGGTGAGTGTGTAAGAGAGGCAGAGAGAGACAAAGAGCAACAGGATGATACAGGAGTGACAGGTTCAGTGCCTTCACGAGAATGTTAAACCACATACAGACACAGACTTTGTGTCTTTTCTGTGTTTTGATGCTCTTTGTTAATGTTTGATGTACTTCTAATGAGTGTTTGTGTTGCTGAGCAGAGGTTTGTGTTACATTTAATTTATATCTGTATAGATTTGAGGTTGAGATAAGCTGTCTGCACCATTTGGAGAAAACAGGACTTGGAAAGCAATCAGGTAAATAGTTTACAAAGCTTGAAGCGCACCTTGCAGCCGTGGGAGGAGATGATGCGGAGGTCAGCGGGGATCCTGTCGCCTCCCTTCACCTCCACCAGGTCTCCTGCCACCACCTGCTCAGCGTTGATCTGCATCTTCTCTCCCTCACGGATCACCAAAGCTTGCTGGGAACAGAGAGTGAGTGAGAGAGAAAGAGAGAGAGAGAGAAAGAGAGAGGGAGAGATCAGCACTTAATGCAATAAATAACACAGAGTCTCTGTAAATTATTAAAATATTCACAGAGAGGTTAGAGAAGAGGTGAAAAAGCACATCAGTCTAAAAGCCAAAGCAACTGAAAGCTACATCACAGACTGGGGAAATGAGCAAATACTGATTTTTACTTTTAACTAAATTAACATTTCATAGGTATGAACTAGGGAACGAATATTACAAAGGAATCACATCACACTATCCTGGTTTAACTATTGAGTGTCCAGTACCTGAGGGACCATGTTCTTAAAGGACTCCATGATCTTGGAGCTCTTAGCTTCCTGGAAGTAGGAGAAGCAGCCGGTGATGATGACGACAGCTGACAGCACGATACCCAGATACAACTACAACGAGAGGGAAGAGAGAAAGACTAGATTTAATGCCGGACTTATTTGATTGACTTCACCTTTATCTAAAAATGTATCACAAGGCAGGTAAGAATAGACTAGTGGGTCACAGACAGAGAGACTAACTTAAAAAATCATCAATAAGACGTTCTGACATCAAATTGAACTTTTAAGGAGTTCAAGAGGTAAAGAGGCTATTTCTGTTTCTACAAATAACACAAACGGTTTTTCATTTTTCGCCCTGTAGCTGACAGCAGCATATGGTTTGATGTGGACCCTGTCACACAGAGACTGTCTGCTGTGTTTGTGGTTTTATGACTATGATAGCTTGTCTCTTGTCTCATGTTTTAATAATTCACGGTTAGAAGGTCAACATCTTCACACATGCCAGTCCCATCTATGTCCTGCACCATCTGCCCAAACTGCAACCAGCTATCAGAGTGTGAATTAACATTTTGGGTGTGTGATACAGTCTTGGTCTCTCATGCTGACTTGTCGCTGTGCTCGTTTCACCCTGAATCCTCCCCCGTGGTCTAAGCCAAGTATTTTGTCCTTTCATGCAGTGTGTCATCGCCGTTTAGCCTCAGTGCTCGGCTCAGTGCTGCGCTCTGACCCAGCATCAAACAGTGCTGACCCATGAACGCTGTATTCTTACCCTGCCAGGAGTCACACGCTCCCTGTGGCGTGCCCAAAATGGATGTCAACAGGATGGTGTCTGTCACACTAAAGATGGGTCGGCTGGCATGATTCGGACAAACAGCTGACACATCCTTTATCACTGATACAGTTACATCCCTAAGGACTAATGACTCAGCAAAATGCTGTCTGAGTGATCTGCTGGTGGAGAGGGAGCACACACACACACTCATCGCTCTCTATTCCCGCTTCCTCCGGTGATTTTTCAACATCTGGCTTTTCTCAGGTAGTACTCAAACTGAGATGGTCAGAGAACTCATCCTATCATCATCCACTCACGTTATCCCCAGCGGGCTCGTCCTCTGTGGCAGCCTGGATGGCGTAGGCCAGAAAGCAGAGGATGGCACCGATCCACAGCAGGATGGAGAATCCACCAAACAGCTGGCGACAGAACTTGACCCACTCTGGAGTGGTGGGGGGTGGAGTCAGGGCGTTGGGGCCGTCCCTGGCCAGGTACTCTGCTGCCTTGGCATTGGTCAAACCCTGAAAGGGAAAGAGGGAAGGCAGAAAAAATGTGGAAGATGGGTTAAAGAAAAGTTGGAAGAGTAGAGGGAATCAAGACGGAAGAAAGAGCGGAAGGATGGAGGGTAGGCAGAGGGAAAAATTAGGATAGAGAAAGAGTTAGGACAACAATATCAAGTTGAACTGATTGTGTAAAGTTTAATATCTAATCTGAAACGATTAATTTACCTGGACGATATCCGTGCTGTATTTCCGGCAAACCTCCTCAACAGACATTTTGTGTTCCGTCTACAATGAATCAAAACAGAAAGTAAAAGTTACCATATCAATAAAAACCCTAAAAGAATGAATAATGTTTCAAAGAATATGAAATGTAGGGCAAATGGAGGATTTAGGAGGTTGTACATTCCAAAAATGTATTCATACTTTGTTAAACTGAATCTTACAACTGAATACAAAGTAGGAAATATTTTTACAAAAACAACTGATTTTGTATTTCTATTCCACAAATGTTCCTCAGAGAAATTCAGTTATTATTTTTAAGATTTCTGAATACTTTGGGAATCCGTGTGTGTATCTGACCCAGCCCATGTAGTTTCAAAACAAAGGGATATCCTGAGGGTCTGGCTTCCTGCATCACACTGGAGCAAATCCTCCAACAACAGGATTAAATTGCTCTGGTATATTACCTCAGACCACACTGTAGCACCAGCTGCTACGGGACACCAACTCTCCGTTATCTCCTTTCCAAACAGGGAGATTAGATCACAGTTGGATCGTAGCTCTCTGAATGCTGGAGTGAGGCCAGGATATACTGTCTATGAACTCCTCGCTACTCAGCTGAGACTTCAAGGCTTTTGTTATGCCTGACTGATTGAGCTTTGTTTTAAAATGAGATTTTGTGGGTGCTTGTCCTCTTGTCCTCCACGTAGGTGAACAGAACTTCAGTTTTCATGACAAATACAGTGAGGTCAGAGGAAGCAGTAAGCTTAGTACTTACTATTGGAACTTCCTTCTTCAGGTCATCCAGATCCTTGCCTCCCTTTTTCTTGGGCGACTCCTTCTCATCCTTGTCCTGCGTGGTGGCCACGCGGTAGCTGTCCGACCGTCCATACTGTAACACAGAAAGACAAGACCACTGAGTTCAGTCCTGTCATATTACTATAATTTCAGTTCTATTTCTTTCTTTACAGCTGACCATTATCCTTATTCTCACTGCAATATAACACATCACTCGAGACTAACGCTGTCCGTCATCCCGAGGCGGTTAGAAAAACGTGTTTGGGATGAAAAGAGATCTTCCCCGTGATTAAGGGATTTTGATTTTTGATTTTTTTTTAATCTTCATTTACAAGTAAGAAACATTACAATCATGAGGTCGGACAAAACAGAGAATTTTTTGCATCCTTAAGTGTGCATAACTGTCACTTAGGATATGACATATTGAATCAAGCACTGACAACAGCGCATCTTCTCATACTGTTATTATCACTGGCAGGCGATTCAACGGAAAATATGATGCAACAAAGATAGCTTTTAGCCAGGCAGAGTCCTGCAGTGTGTTGAGTTAAAGGAACAGCTAACAAACGGCGGCACTGAGAGTTTCTATTCAGTGGAACATGAAGCATTACACAAGATGTTTACAATATATAAATACACTGAACTACATCAGATGAGGCAGTGTAAAAGTTTGGATGCAAACATTTTTAACTAAAAGTAAAAAGAACAACATTCTGATTACAGGAAATGTTTTTGAACTATGGTGAATAAAGTTTAGAGCCGTGACAAGACATGAAAAATTAATGCAAACTTCAATGGATGCTCTATTAAATGTGATCACTATCTGAAAGACAGTGCACAAAGTCTAAGCAATGTCAGCCAAATAAAGCCTCGACTGTCCTACTTAGTACCTAAAACCTTCTACTTAGGTTAACCGCTGATTAATAACACAAATGATATTCCAACTTTAGATGTCATGCTGATGTGTGAAGGGGAACTCGACATTCCCTGATTGGATCTGGCATCATTAGAGCACAGGCCTTTCTCAAGAGCTCCATTTAAACAGCAATTTACACCACAGCCATTTAGACTGCTGTCGCTCAGACTGCAGACACGGCTGCTGCTGTGTCTGAGAGGAGGAGGAAAAGTGAAAGGAGTCAGGTGAAGGAAGATCCAGGGAACAAGAAGGGCCAGAAGGTAGACAGAAAAAAAAAATCTGACAGCAACTGTAACGTGCATTATGTAGTGTCCTACACTGAGAAATGAATAAAGGTGAAACTGCAAAGCCTGGAGTATCTAGAAATATCACATCAAATACATAAATGTAGAACTGATGGGTGACTTGACACTTGAGGACATGAGGATGAAGCTAATTGGCTCAAAAGAACCCACCAGCTCCCTGTCTGGATAAGTGCACCGAACTTCATGATATTCTGTAACTTTGTTGAACTAAGGGACACCCTACATTTGCAAAATGCTTCCATACCGTGTTAAGTATAGTAGAAGTAGCAGTAGAAGCATTAAAGTCGTTCTCAAAGCCGTTTCACACTGAATGGGTTTAGACTAGTGCAGCAAATGAATTACCTGCTGGAAAAAATCTAAGTTACTAATTTAAATATCACTTTGAGACTGAAAACAAACTCAGCCGACGTTTTCAAACAGCCAAATGTGTGACTTCTTTCTACCGGACATGTACTTGACTTAACATGTTGATGTGCACTTCCATTCAACCTTAATACAAATGAGAGAAGATGTACTGTGATTAAAAACATATTGACATTCATATTCTGTGTAATCCTGCATGATGAAAGAGGAGAGCACACTTATTTTAGGAAAGCTCTTATGTGGATGAGTCTAAGCTGAGAGGTTTCACACTGATTTGATGGCTGTTTTATGCAGTCTACTGTCTGGTTTTTCACCTCACTGGGTGTTAAGCTAGCAGGATGATGAGTTAATGAAAGCCAACCAGAGCACCTACTTGTTTTGCTACCCATTACCTCTGTGTGCATTAATACTTCAAAGTGTGGGCACATTTTTTTCAATTATTTATTTGGGTTTTGCCTTGAAATTAACCCTCATCTGAGTGTGCATTTTCTTTTTCAGTATGTATTATGGGTGTCACAAGTTTTAAGGTCCCATGATGATCAAAATGCTGCTTCACGCTTAAGAAAAGTGCATTACCATGTGTCTTGTCACATTACCAATTTAACCAGGATGAGTAAAATGTCTTTGGCAATAGAGTTCCTTTTGGTAATTAATTGCTAAGACTAAAGGGAATTCCTGCCAGAACATCACCAACACTAGTGCTACTGCCCAACAGGGCCAGTTTGTGCTGGCTCCTGACCAGTAGACCTCTCCAGATAGGAGGGTTATGTCCTTCAGACAGCATTTTGTGATAAATGCATGTTTTCATGTAGGGACTCCAAGATAATAATACTGACGGCCAAGTGTACAGAGTTGTGTGAATAAATGAGAATGAGAAAATATAATAGAGAGAAAATATCAAATAACATACTAAAGAACAATTTTGAGGGGGTTTGTACATTTTGCTGGTTGTGTGTGTAAACATGCCATGTTTCGCAAATCTTTCTTTGTTTTTTAACAAATGGCGGCTTAACTGTACTGAGCCGAGCTAAACATGCCCTAGCCTGGCTGAGTATGAGTGTAGGCTTTTGGGGGGAGGGTGAAAATGCACCGCTGTAAAGGAAAAGGCTGCACTGGATTTATAACGCGAGACAGAACGAGAGCATCATTGTGAAAAAGAATGGAAGGGAACAAAACAAATTTTATCGCTATTACCTTTCCATAATCGTTTGAAGTCAAAATTGTGTTAAAAAAAACATTAAAAAAACTAAAAATGTACTTATCGCAGAGCCCTGATGTGTATAAAATGTCTCTCACACGTCTGCTTCTCAGCTTCCCTCAGTGACTGATACTTCTGTCCTCTCTGTGCATGCTCACATTTTCTGCTTGACTGCAAACATAAGCATTTTTCCACGCCTGTGTGTTTGTGTGTATCTGTGAATCTGCATGAACTGTATGTTTATGTCTGTGTGTGTTGCCATCTGTCAGGAGGTGCAGTGTCCCCCAGGCAGTCACGTCCAGCAGGCCATCAGATTACTGCTGTTTACTACACTGGCAGATTAACCCAGTGAACAACTATAATCCCTCTTCGTCACTCTCCCTCTTTCTCCCCCCGCCTTCTTTTCAATCCCAGCCTCTCATTCATCCTTACTCGTTCACTTATCCTCAATGTGGTAACATCTTCCTCATTTCTCTGGCACAAATGCACTGAGTAGATTTAAATCAACACAAAGGTAATGATCGAGTCAAGGAAAATGATCAGGCACACAATCACCTCTTCTTCAATCAAAGATTAATTGGTGCAGAACCCCGAAACTTCTGCTCCCGGCTCGTAACAAAACATAGCTGGTTTTCTGCCAGAGCTAAATTCAAGAACTGAATGTTTTGTATCCTGTATGAATTTAACCCTGGGAACCATCCTACAGAGAACATCACTAATGTGTGTGAGTACAACAAGGACAGCATGACAAAGCATGAAAAAAGGAATTATTAATACATGTGTATCAAGCCCTATTAGAAAACAAGTCCCTTCAATGTCTAAATTTACCCAAATGAGTCATTAGCTACAAACTATCAGTCTGATTTCTCTTTTAAAACTCCAACTCTTGAGATGAAAAGGGGATAAGAAAGCGTTCAGGTGTAATATTACTTTAATTTGAAGGATTTTAAGTAAACACCTCAGTGTTCCTTTACTACAGCGTCTAATCACTGCTCTCCACAATGTTGACTTCTTAAAATGACCTGAGGGCAAAACAAAAGCACCAAAATATACAATTTGACAATTAAAAACTGTGAAGCTGCACATTAAAACATGCAAATCTTAAAGATGTGCACTGCTCTGACATGAGGAGCTTTCACTTTTGTAGACATTTGCTACTTCACTTCCTCCTCTGCTCTCCTCTCCTCTCACACTTGTGTGCACACATCCATTCAGGATGATGGCTGCAGAGGCGACAAGGCGACTACTCAAGCACGTAAACAAACCCTTCAGTGCTGCACGATCTTCAAATGTATGAACTCACAGAGGCACTAGAAAGAATCCTCCTACATCTGAACTGAATAGTTAACACCCACATTGTTGCATTACAGTTAGACTTGTTTTTGTTTCTTCTTTTTCAAAGATGGAAACTAGAAGCAAGTATTTTGTCAGTGCAATCCGTTGTTGTGTTGGTTGTCTTGAAAAAGTCAGTTATATGCCCAAAAAGGACACAAGTCACACTCACACATAAATATCTTAAAACTCCATTAAAGAAATAGGAGGTAATTTTTTAAGAATTTTGAATTATAATTATCGAAATTGTCAAAATCTCTGGATGCTACACTCTCAGGCCAGGATATAACACGTTGTTTCACTGGACTGGTCGTCTACACTTTTCCATTCAATGAATTCCATAAAATATTAGGTCCAATATGCAACACACTGGCGTATATTGTTTTCAGTTTCATTCATGATTAGAAAGAATTAACATAGAGGATATTTTCCTGCTTATGCGACCGCCATTGCTCAAGTACATGCAGTCTGTCTAGTTACAGGCTGTGAAACCTGATGAGGTTCTCAGCAGCTTCCAGATGTTGAGTGCTGAGCTACAGGGCAGATGAACATTCGGAGTCTGATCTAACGGCTGGTATTCTATATCAAGCCTGACCAGCGGCACAGAGCACTACAGGTCTGAGCAAAGATGGGTGAGCCATTTTATAATCTGCTGAAATCTTTAGTCAAATCTCAGACATCAAACACAAACATCTTTCTGTGCATCCTGGTTTGGGTATTGACAAATAATGATTTGAAAATGAACTACAATAATTCAGATTTTAATCATTAAGGACTGTCTAATTTCAAAGTAAACTTTATGGTGATCCTAATAGTTATTGTGTGAAATGAGCTGTAATCAGAAGAAGGGGCATCAATTATGAAGATCAGTATCTCTGAGAAAGATTGCCTAATTAATTTCTTTAATTTAAGTTCAGTTTATTATATTGTATCAGTCATTTTACAAGAGAGCGGCACACTGTGGTATTTTTGCGTGTTTGCTGTGCTCATATCTGCCTATATGATTATTCTAAAACCAAGCAAATGTAAACTCTGACAGCGACTCCATACTGTAAGACCTTGGTGAAATATCTGCCAGCTGACAGTGAATCATCTGGTATTTAGCCTTGCTCAGCGGGTGGTATTTAGCCTATTTTTCAACTAAATCTGATGACGTTCCAGTGAGCAAAATGTCACAATTTTAGCTCAGATTCTTTGAATGAAAGATCTTGCCACCGCCTCCGGGGCAGTTAAGTGGCTCTGGTGGTGCCACAGTGGATCATCGTTACCACACACATAAAAGAAATTGATTATCATACAGATCAGTGGACTGACCGACCTAGAAAATACTGACAGACTGAGTAGCACACACACACACTTACACACTAAGGGGTCCTACATTATCTATCCCTCCCTTTACCCTCCCACTTTGTTTACATTCTCCTCCCTCCAGGCTGCCCATCTGTTTCACTGCTCTCCTTTACGCTGATCTACTCATCTGCACCAAGGTTTAATCAAGACGAGACCGTCTGAGCCACACTTATGATGCAGACTGTGTGGGTTGTGTTTTAACTTACGCAGATATAAGCCACAGTGGAATAATACATCAGTTTGATTTGTTTTTGACCCTGTAAAATATTTGAACAGTGGAAGCCTGGATGGCTGACCAATGATTTTGTGCTGTTGCCCACCATTTAACAGTTTAATACATTCTGCAGTGCAAGGCGTCAGAGAGCGACAGAAAATGGCACTTGTTGACAGAATCAGATTGACAGTGTGTACTTCAACTGGGTTGATAGATGAGGGATCTGAGGTTTCCTAGCAACATCCAATCCACCGGGCCATCTAAATAATTGAAGTCAGCTGTGGGGGAGGAAATTGAGGGGGGTATTGGAATTTTTTTAATGATGCACTCAATGTGAAGGTGTGTTATGTAATACGGCTGTACTCTTCAGTGTGCTGTGTGTTCTCACTCTATCATCCTCTCTGTCATTTCTATGTCGTGCTGTCACAGGAGGCATGGAAAACTACTCGTTACCCTTGACACCCAAGTCACCCTGCAAACAGGAAGTGATGTCAAAATGACCTCACCGTGCATTCCAGGAAAAGCGCGATAAACTAAAGAGCAAACATAATCGATGGCATTGGGAAAGCCTGTGGATCCACACTGTTTCACACACACTCTCACAAATGGAAACCATTAAGGCCAGGAGGTTAAGAGTTTGTAATGATGAAATATCGACAAACTGAAAGAATGATGTAATGGAGTCCATGACCAAGAGAACATAATAGAGAGTAACTTCCATTAGAGATGTGAGAGTGAACTGTTCAAACTACAGTACAATGACTGTTGAGTAGCTGTGGAGGCTAAGTGGACTTGACTCTGTAAAACCACAGTGTTAGTATGCCATTCATATAAAGCTTAGCTTCAAATCAGTCCCAGCACTAGAATCACAAAGCAATAAGATTACTATGTATGCACCTGCTTTATTCATGCGTACATAGATGTGAATGTCATCTGAATGCATTCATATCACTTTAAATTGCCTTTGCGCTTGAAAACGTCATGTAATTCTCCAAAGCTGCATATTTTAGCACTAGAGCAATAAAGGCAGACCGATTCCAAGTGTGCATGGAATTTGTATGATATTTCAGATTTTTCCGAGTCACATACTGACAATGATGATAAGCCGCATAGTTGGCCAAATATCATTTTAGTAAATGTTGTGCTCAAACTAAACTAAAATAGGACAATGACCTACGACTATAGACGAATCTGCAAGTCATACAAAATCAGCTTGCATTGATGCAGTACTTTCAGGAATAGGAGAGTGAAAGAACAGGTAAGTGTTGATGATCGGAGGACTTTGGAGAGAGAGGTTAGAAGTGAAGCTGTCTAGTGGCAGTAAATGTACATTGCAGGTTACAGTTTGCCCATGAATAATCTCTGCTCTTCAATCTTCGATTCAAACTCTTCAATGCCCAAAAAGGTCTCATGCTAAAATCACCGCTTTCATTATAGCTCAGCGGATAGAGCAGGTCGGCTAAGGATTGGAAGGTTGAGCTGCATGTCAAAGTGTCCTTGAGCAAGATACTGAACCCCAAATTGCTCCGGATGTGCAGTTGGCACCTTGAGGCGCCAGCTCATTGCCTTTGCCCTGCGATGAGCTGGCGACTTGTCCAGGGAGTAGCTGGGTTTGGCTCCAGCAAAAACCCCCGCAACCCCATAAAAGGGACAATGGATGGATGGAAGGTTATCCATGTTTACATCCATGCTATCGCGATCCATGATATGATTTTGATATTGCTAGGGAGACAATCTGGTTGCCACTGATTATGTCTAACTTGAACCGCATCCACTTTTTTTTGTTTGAAAAAGAACATTAACCACCAAAAAGTAAGTAAGACTGGCTAACCTCAGCCCCAAGGAACATTGTTTGACACAGTGACAAAACTGTGAGCCAAACCGAGGACTACACCAGAGATTACCTGCTGGCCCGGAGGAAGTCTGCAGTGAACAACACGGAAGCTATGCAGAAGATCGAACTATTTTGGCTTCATGTGCCACTAAGCACCTTTCAAAGAATGAACAGGGCTCTACCTCCAACGCTGTATCCAGATGACGCTTATTAGATTCATAGGCTAAAGAGGGGCTTTAAGGTGCTCTGGTGATTCAGTGTTTTAATCTTTACAGTGTTATGCCACAGGCCATTTGCTCGTTTATTAATTTTCTAAAGTCAGTGGGCAGTAGAAGATATTTATCTACAAGTCTCCAGAGCTCAATTATCAACTGGCTAGTCATTAAGTACAGACTTACTCGTAGTTCACACTAGTACCAATCAGGACTACGCTGATATTAAAGCAATTGTAAATATCAGAACTGAGATGTTTTTAAAATTAATTGTAGAATCTGCGCCTCACTGTGCATTTAAATATGTGTCTGGTGGAGCAGCATGGCCGCCTGCTGAGCCATGTTAATCAGCACTAGTGTCAAGTGAATTCTAAACACTTCAATCAGAACTTCTGCTCACCAAAACTTTGCTCTGAGCTCCATAAGAGTAGTTAACATTCTGCCAAAGATTTCTATTCTGATAACAAAGATAAGACAATAATGTTAATGTTGAATATGTGGTGATATTGTCGCACCAAGCACAGACACAAAGACTTTTCAATAGATCCTGATGGGCTGTGTAAAATCCTTAGGCTCAGCTTTGGCATTTGGGGAAAACCCTCAATATCCACAAATACAGGATGTAACATTTTTGCCTTGACACTAAAACTAAGTTGTCCTTGCTGGCATTTCACTGGCATGCTGTGACGTTATTTCCTCCACCTTCCAACTCCTGCTGCCCACCGGCACTCGGATTGCATATCAGTGATCTCAAATATCTGCGGCTGGACGATATAAAAACAGAAACAATCCAACCCTATTCTTGACATTACAATCAATCCACAGTGATTTTATTCAAAATTGTGTATATCTTCAGTCAAAAACAGATTTCTCTAACCTACTTATGAAGACGCAGCTAAGAACTATCATCATTACTGAGCTGCACATTCAATTTTCATTATTCACTGAATAAAATGAAAGCCGACTTATCTCAACGCTGGTGTTCATTAATTTACAACACGAAATGTGCACAGCTTAAACTAACAACCCAGTAAACCAACATCTGATTCAACTAATGTTAACAATCACAACGTAACATTAACAGTTTGAATGAATAATGCATCTAGTAAGATGTGTTGACTTCTTTTTACCACGCTGTTCCATGAATGATTCTGTGCGCTGGATTTAATGAGCTGCAGAAAAGGCAATTATAATCAGGACTGAAACTGAGAAGATACAATGAAGAGATTGTATCACTGTCATGTGTGGATTCAGACACCATGAATGAGAATAGATTAAGTCCTAAGAGAGCTGCCTGCCTATTACACACACACACACACACACACACACACAGAGAACCACACGACACATCCATCCATCCTTCACGTTGATTGGTTCTTCTCCTGAAACTTCCACACCAAGTGCATTATGGGACGTCAGCAGAAGCATCCATCCTTGTACATCTCTTTTTCTCCTTCTGTATCTCAGTGTTCATCTCATCTTCACCTCCAGCTCCTCCATTGTTCCTGCTTCTGTGTCGTCACTGCACATGAGCAGCATTTCCTCCTGCATTCCTCCACTGGTCACACTTCTCAAGGTGACTCACCACTAAGGCTCTCTCTCAGCTTCTCTTTACCTCCATCATTCAGCGTCATAATGGGATCTTGATTAGTTTTCCTCTAAACAGGATCCCCCCGTGAGGCTGACCTTCGCCACATCTCTACCCTCATCCTCTCACCCACAAACCCGATCGTTCCCCCTTGCGACATCAGCCCCAATCTATTGATCGGCTCAGATCAAGTGGCCCAAGTTGCCTTGTTAACTGAACCTCCCTGAGGTCTCCCCAATCTCCTCTGCCCTCACTCCGCCCTTCCCCATGGTGAATCACAGCCTGAATATGGGAGTTTCCACTCCCCCTCTAAACACACACACACACACACACACACACACACACACACACACACCACTCGCCTCCTCTCTTGGCGCAGTAGTCAGAGTTGTGAGCGGGTTCTCCTCCGGCGATCTAGTGGACACCATCACAAACCGTGACAGAGCGGCACAATTTCCACGACTCGGCCTGAACGCTCTCTCGTCCCAACCCCCCAAACCCGGATATAGAGCAGAGGAGAAACCACTGCCCATCAGCAGTGATGGACCATGACACCATGGGCACTGAGGAAATGTAACTACCGTTGTCCTATTGTAAATGCTTGCATAGTTTAAAAGGCTCCAAGTCACAACTAAACTTGAGGAATGCTGTAAGTGAGAATGCAGCTTGCTGCAGAAGCAATGGTGAAGGTTTTAATACCTCACTGCTCAGCAGAGACACTGGATGAAGCCAGACAATAATACTACAGGGACGTAAGATGGATTTTTCAGTCGGAATGACATCATGGTGCCTAAATTTAGGGACTAGAACAG
>CAEMYA010000638.1:283204-333539 GCA_903131615.1 Diplodus sargus
GGTAGTAACACACTTATGCCTGAGGGAGGGCGCACATATAGTGACACACACACACACACACACTTGTACATAAAAGATGTACGGCACAGTTTATAGCCTGTAAGAATATGATAAATGACGTCATTTACTTTTGAATTCATGAATAATTAAGTGAACCTCAGCAGCAGAATGACACGATACTGACGGAGGAACATCTCCTGGGTGTATGACTGCCTGATGCTTTTAGAGTCTGCAGCGTTACGTAACAAGGTGGACTTAAGGCTTTTTCAGTAGGAGGGATAATGGGTGTGCTCTTCCTTTAATGGAGAACAGCCTGCGCGGCACCTGAGCCTCTTTACACATCGCTTTACTTAAGAGATCATTCAAAGGAATTCTGCTCAAATGCGGATTATCCGAGACAACAGGAAAAAGAAAACAGGCCCTGCAAAGGAAACATCATGACATCTCCTAGATATGATGTGGTGTCAGTGAAACTGGAATATCCTGGAGCCAACGAGGGATCAAATGCAGCAATATGTCATTTATACACATTTTTAAAGCCATTAAATCATGCAAGTTTATGTAGTTTAATGTGTTTTGCTATTTGAATGGGCTGTTTTTCCACCTGAGCACTTGTTCTTGAATGTTTAATGTGCATAAAGTTAGTGTCAATAAGGACCTATTGTGGTTCATCCATCCATTGTCTACAACCGCTTTATCCCTTTTATGGGGTCGCGGGTTTTTTTGCTGGAGCCAATCCCAGCGGCCTCTGGGCGAGGGCAGGGTACTACCTGGACAAGTTGCCAGCTCATCACAGGGCTCTCAATGATGACAGAGGCCTCTATGCAAGGTGCTCATCAGGAGCAATTTGGGGTTCAATATCTTGCTCAAGGACACTTCGACACGCAGCTCAGCTCAGCCCAGAGCTGGGATTTGAACCAGTGACCTTCCAATCACTTGCCGACCTGCTCTACCCGCTGAGCTAGGCTAGAAAAAATAAATAAATAAATCAGTGTGGTCATGTAACTATAGATTGATGACAGAAGCACTCGCAGAGCTTCTGGCAGCTCGGGAAGAAAATTCAGATTATAAGCTTTCAGAAGAGCCAAAAACAATGTCTGCACTCCAAATGGTTGAACAACAGCTTTGATTTCACTTCAGGCTGGAAGGGGGATAATTTCACATAAATCTGCAGGAATGGAAACAGGATATTATGGAGGTGATTTGCCCAAACAAACCAGAGCAGATTGCATCTGCATTTTTGAAACGGGGGATTTGATCATCATGTGTCAACCACACTGATACAAAACATGGTTTCAGACTCCGGAGAGTTTTCCGTTTGTTTACAGCAGAGTTCATACTCAGGCCTTTCTTTTGAAGTGCTCAAAAGAAGAAATCAGAAAATATATGAAAAAACGAAATAAAATCGAGGGAGAACATAATTAACATAAAGCGTGGGATAAAAAGGGTTTCAGAAAAAATGCAGCAGTGAACATAAAAACCTCCAGACTGGATTGGGAGATAGCTGCAGTCACTTGCCAATGTTAAGGCAATTTGTTCCAGCAACCTGGAGCTCAATGAGTAATTTGCTGATTCACTGTGTTACGTGTTGACTCTGGTAACATTTAACAAGACAGTTCCAGGGAAGACTGCAGGGTGTTTGATGTTTTACCAGCAACTAGATGTACAGTTTTTTTTCTCTTCATTTTTCTAAAAGCAGAGCTGAGATCTAAGAGCTCTGCAACGTGTTGATCCTCATTAGCCTCTTGATGAAGCTGTGGTAGCAGTGCTCTGTGTGAGCTGGGTTTGTCTAAAGGGCTTTTTGGGAAACCTACATAAAAAGGCTATTAAACTGCAAATGTAACAGTCTTTTCGCTGCATTTTAGTGGTCTTTAAATTGAGGCAAGACACAGTTATTAATGTCAGGTTGGGGACGAGGCCGACAGTGGTTAATTTTGAGACTGCTGTAATGATGTGTTCAAAATTCAAATACGTATACGTGTTTCTGTCTTCTTAGTTGATATGCAAAGAAAGTTTTGGCTTTTCTTGTTAAGAACCAAACAATTTTATCTCGAAGACTCCTGCAATTGTGTAATTTGTTGCAGGGAATTTGATGAAAGAGATATGTTAATTTGAGTTATTGTAAGACAGTTGGTTTAGAAGACAACATGTCCGATAATCGAGCCCTGGGGGACTCCGCTCCTTCTGTTTACTTGAGTTCAGTTGAGAAGATATGTCTCGTAAATTAGACTTGAACAAGTTTAGGATGGTGTTCAATGGTATTAAAAGTAGCCATGGTGATGCAAAATGCCACTTTTTAACCTCCTAATTAGTTTTTTTCCCCATCGATCACCCCAAGCTGTAATTAGATGTTTAATCAATTTCATTACTGGACGAATTCATGTTAATTAGACATCAGTTTGCCCTTTCCCTTGCTGGCTACCTTTTAGTCTTGTTGTCTATTGATCCTCGAATTTCAAGGAAAAAGGAATTTGGAGTCCACAATAAACAGATTTGCTGATCTGAAGTGTGCCATGCTCTGCAACAAGAATTTAACTTTAACTTGATCTAACCCGAATCCTCTCTTTCAGACACAATACTGTTTTCTGATCTTACACTGCTATGCTGCTGGTTTGGTCTGGTTAAGGCACAAAACAACGTAAATGGGGAGAGATCAGGATGATCTGGATAAAGTAAGTGCTTGGGTTGGCAGCCAAAGTCTCAAAATTCAACTTTCTTACAAACTGGACCATCAAGGTCCGGAGACCGCTGTTGTCATGATAGAAATATTAAACATGTATGGAATTACCTCAGTTGTGTCCAACATTTAATTGACATCACTGACACATTTGTCTCCTCCTTTGCCCCCCACAGACAAGATGGGCTTTGTCACTTGAACATAGACATTTTTTTGTTTTCGGGCATTTGCTAAAACAAGTGATAGAGACAAGTCTCGACATTCTCCATATGACCAGTTTCACCAAGTGTCACTTATGCTAAAGAACATATAAGGCAGCATCCAGATACTGGAATGATCATCACAAATTACATTACATTCTTGCATTAATGAGTGTAAAACAAACCAGTTCGGAACTGGGAATTCATCACCACACTCTTTGCAAGGTGAATGTCTTTGTAACTTTGTAATATTGCAGCTCTATTGGTTTATATATTTTTCCGGATGATGGTAAATGTTGAAATTTTGGAGCAAAAAAAATCACAATCGATGTAGCAACACTGTACAAAGTGCAAACTATAAGCTCTATCCGAGGATGAGTCAGTGGGTGCTACATGCCCCATAATCCTTTGCAGACGGCTTCCCCGTTATTTGATCAGAGCCAGACTGAACAGTCTACTTCTGTAGACGCACCGATGTGCATCTTTAAACTGACGAGTGTTGTAACTATTGTCACATAAGTAAAGTCACAGCTCAAAAGTAAGTTTATTTTGTATTTAAATGTATTTTTCTCATCATCAGACACTCGCTCTGCACTTGACACACGTCTCTCTTCCACACCGACATGCTGATATTCTCAGTCCAACCAGGAAGTGAGCGCTCCTGATCACGCCTCCCTGAGCATTCACCTTGACGGGGCCACACAAACCCCCTGCAAACACCCCCCCCCTCCCCTGCCTCTCCCATTGGACGAGACACCCGACCCGGAGCGGGCTCCGATTGGTCGCCGGCGTCCAGCCTGTTGCTGGGCTGTTTCCATGGAGATCACTATCACCATTTTCCCTTCGCCTAAGTGTGGGCAGAGGAGGGAGATGGATGGAAAGGAAAGACAAATGATGACAGTGACAGGAGATAAAGGATTAGATTAGGGACTGAGGAGAGAGAGAGAGACAAGTGTCAGAATGAAGTCGATGGAGATGTAAGTGGATGTGAAAAAAAAATGGAGTGGAGGAGAAGGATGCTGAGAGGTTACACGGTGAAGAATTTTTGGGATTGCTGCAGTTAAAGATGGCGCATTTTTTCCTCAGATGATGTCTCACCGTGCATCCAAATTCTCCTCCTTGCAGAAGCTGATTTGTGCACCAGGCAGCTGCAGGCGTGCTCTCACATACTAATATTATGTCTCCTAATCCTGGAAATCAGAGCGCGTCTGCTCAGATGTGTGCAGCAGAGCGCTTAAGAACAACTGCGGGAACGTTCATAAGACAGAAATGTCCCACCGAGTCTTGTTTTATACTGTGTGAGAGGCTAAACTAACATCGCACTGTTAAATCATCCGAGGGTTCAGCTGTTAAACTCACACATATCTCAGATTAATAGGTGTCTAACGTTAGAGGACAGAGGAGCCCAGAACATTAAACTGTCTCCATACAGAAGAATTGTGCCCTCGTAGTCTCGTCTGAAAGAAGCAGGAGGTCAAAATGTTTAAAAAATGTGAAGAATTATGACAGTGTGCTTTATTCATCCACCACCAGAGCACGATTTCCTCTATCAGAGCCTCTTTTCTTTGTTGTATTCTGCGCTGAGACGTCTTCACGGCCGCGTGGCGTCTGCTCGTCTGATTCATCTGGACCCAGAGGTGCAGTGAAAGCTGAAGAAAACCAACAGCTGTCGGCTGCATCAGATGCAATTATTCAGCCCCGCTGACACGGCGGCTCAGAGAAATCTGAGGGACAAAGTGGAGGGGGAGCGATAAGGTGTCGCACGTGGATAAATGGATGAGCAGAAGGCGGGAGGCAGTGATCGATGCCACGCCACGGAGAGGTGAAGGAGGGAGGGAAGAGACTGAAGGTGTGACAGAGAGGAGGAAGAGTCCATATTTACTTATGAGCAGCGGCGGGATGAAAGCGAGCGGCTGATTTAGTGGCATTGTTTATGGAAACGGCACACACAGTCTTGTCATTTACAGCCGAGTGCTGATTGATGTGCTCGACATAGAAGCACACGTACAGAAGCAACGTCTCTCTGAGTGTAAGCCGAACCTCCCTTCACCCGTGTAAGTCATGTCATGTTTCACCATCAAACAGGGTGTTTGTTTTACTTCCTGACAGCCTTGAAACTACATTTGAAGCCTCCGTCAGCCCGTTGAGTCCTTCTTTGTTATTAAGGAATAAAGACACAGATTTCTGTGTGATGAGACATCAGGCAGACTTACTCACAGGGACCTTGTTGGTGGCTGTTCTGGAAAACGAGAACAATTACTCATTGTTTTTATGCAGGCGTGCTGCAGATTCGTAACAGGGACGAGATTCAGGGTCAATAACGACTCCGTGGTGATTAGACTGTAATGTTCACTGCACGCACAAAGAGACCATCTTTTGGATCCCACCAGCTGCGACGCCCATCGACATGATCACGTTCCACTCTCGACTGCTCAGAAGTGATTATCACATTATCATGCTCAGGTAGGACAGCGCCAAGGTGAAACGGATAACAGCTACGCTCGAGTGGAGGCGAATGATTGGAACTCTGTCAAGCTCCGTGACTTAAAATAAAGTCTGGGCAGGGACCAGTTTCCTGATTCCTGCTTCCCTGGTTCTGGTGATGCTGTTTAGCCGACATCTATCTTCAAACTTGGCCCTTATTTTGATCTCAGCTACACACCTGGAAAGTTACCTGACTGTCTCTTGCATGTTATGACACTATCAAGTGGACAAGGACAGGTGGACAGATGTATTAACACCTGACAAAGTACCGTTGTGGCCAAGGTGCCTCCACACCAGACATACGGCTCTCATACCGTGTGGACTGATGGCACTTGGGCGGCTCCTGTTTGCCAAAACTGAGCCAAAAGCAGAACTTAGCATGGACCGATGTCATCAAAGAGCCAGAACTGGTCCGGGCCTGGGTCGTATGTGGGCCGGATGAGGGTGTCTGGTGCAATCTTGCTACCTCTGATTGGAAACGTAACAACATCGCCTGACAGTCGCTCCAAAGATAATCATTTAGGTTTTCCAAACAGCCAAGATCATCACAGAAAGGTTGATGACGTGTTACAACGCATCATCTTTTCTGTGTAGGAGGAAGCACTTAAAACCTTTGGATATCCTCTGAAAACTTTCAATAAAGAAATAAATCTTGGACAGAATCTAACAGCTTCCTCTTCGAGCGCTACCACGCTTTAGCTTGTTTGAACGATCATTTATGAGATGCAGACTCAAAGAAGATGAACGATCAGAAGAAGTGTTCTCTCGCTGTGGTGCGGTCTGAGTCGGACCGGCTGTTTCTCAGCGCTGTAATTAGTAATAAACCTTTCCTGAGACCCTTAAACGAGGCGCTGAGAAACGGCGTACTTGCAGATAATTAAATGGACCCAACATTCAGTTTATACAGCTGATTTTAATGATCGCCGATGCACTTATTTTTGTTACAGTGCCGGCTGCTTGTTTTAAACCCTCAGCTTCGACAAACGTAATAATTAAAAGCCGTTTTGAGGGCCGATCTGAGAGACACTAAAAATCGAATCGGCCTCGGCGAGCATTAAAGCGCGAATCCCCAAGTGAGCCTTCTGCCTGCAACAATGCCAGCTGAACGTGTTGCATAATGTCTTACATCACGAGGTGGAGCCACCGCTCTGCAGAAAGACGTCGGGCGGCGTGAAGGAATTTAATCTAACACTCCAGCTCGTGTTACTGCTCGTTTTACGACTGAGATGCTGAGAGTTCAGCAGCGTGCAGTCAATATTACTCTGTAGGCGTCTGAGGAGTGGAACAGGACACAGGAGGAGGAGGAGAGTCCCTCTGGTCCTCCCTGATGGTGTGTGCGTGACCTTCAGGCGTACCTGAGGAGGCATTTTAATCCAGTGTGATGAGGTGTGAAGGTGCTCGCCCTGGTTTCCTCCCCTTCCTCATGATCTTTAACCTCCTCCTCCTCCACCTCCAGCTCTCTCCATCCTTCTCTCTCTGTCTCCATCTCAGCAACAGTATCTACTCTGTAGGTTACTGCTCCCTCTGCTGGAGGACTGCTGGAACAACACATCAGAGCTTGACTTGATAATATTTCATTGTAAATTAAAAATGTATTCCAAATCTAATGTTTTGATTTGACCCTACTGTAGCCACAAACTTCACTTCAGTCAGTTTCCATTAGAAATCAAGTCATCAATAAAATGATGGATTAGTCTGAACCAGCAAAGAAACAAAATCAATGTAGTGGAGTCAGCAGCAGAATATTTGCCTCCAGAGAAGAAGAAATTCCTGTAGAAGAAAATGGAGAAACTGAAGCAGAGAACAAGTACCTCAAAATTGTACTTTTCAAAAGCATCCAAAAGTCATACTAGGTTAAAAGTAAAAACATCTCAAACTATGAGTAAGTCATACAGATGACACTTGAGTGGGTATTCTAAAGTTCGACACTCAGATTTTCCTGTATCAGTTCCAAATATGAGTCGTCAATCTGCTTGATCACTAATAATCTGTATCAGTATTGGCTCAGAAAGAAAAATACACACGCTGCTAATCCTTAGTTTCTCAAGTGTTTCTCTAAGTTCTAAATACAAAGATTAAAGATATATCAAACACATTTTGTTTCAAGTGAAACAGAGTTTGAAGCTTCACTGTGAAACTTTGTATCTAAAGGAACAGACAAACATGGATCTTAGAGTTAGAGGAGAACGTCTATATCACTTTCATACGCGTCTATTAAATATGGAGCTATATTCAACAGCTGGTTAGCTTAGCTTAGCATAAAAAGTGGCATCAGGGAAACAGCCCTCCTTTGCTCTGTTCAATAATGGCAATACAATCTGCACTTAACTCTGATTTTATATTTCCGTATTAAGGAAAAAGATGTTATGTGTTGATTAGTGAGCTTTACAGGTGCTGGTGGGCAGATTCCTTTAAAACCTTTGGACCGACTGTTAAATCGCTTTGAGTTTTTATGCCGCCTGCAGCTTCACTCACACAGATATGAAAGTCATATCAATGATCTCATCTATCTCTTTGCAACGAGGCAATTACACAGTCAGAAAATGAAATGATATTGTTGAAGATGCATCTTCACTGCTCCGGTCTGGAACGTCCGCCCGTGTAGTAAATGTCTCGTGGCTGCTCTCGAGGACTTTGTGTCCTTCGGTGGAGCAGCAGATTCCAACAAGATTAGTCTCGGACTGATCGGTCGATAAACTATTCATACAAACAGACCCACAAAAAGAGGCGGTGGCTGATGGGGCCTATCAGTTAAATCTTCATGCTGAGCAGATCAGTTTTGATTCTGAGATAACTGGAATTAGCGCCGTGCCAAGTCGCTGTTCCTGAGCTATAGCGTAAATAATAATAGGCAGACCACTTTTAGCAGAATGTCATGATGCCACAGTGTAATTTAACATCTGAAGCTTTGGGTATCAAACATGACATCTGCGTAAAATTGTATTTTATTGGAATCATCGCGTGAACTGTGAGGCCACAGTGAGCTTGGTTCATTTTTGAGTCCAAGTGAACATTTGTACAAAAGAAGAGGAAATTACTTCGAGGTGTTCATGGTCACAAGAATTTATCAACCCAAAAGACTTAACGCATCTGCAAAAGGCTGTCTGGGTGCTTCATAAGTGCTGTTATTGTATTAAAAAATAGTACTCCACTGAGAAATGCATACAGCCCATTTTTAGAAACTGCGCCTTTATATGAGCTGTCAGAACTTCATTAACGCTGTGATGTCACAGATATACAATCTACCACCAAGCTAGGAGGCCATGACCGTCAAAACACTGACAGAGCAGATACAGACACGCGGTGGGTGGTGCCTGTTCAGGCCTGTGAGAGCTGACCAATCAGAGCCGACTGGGCATCTTAACGAGACAGGAGCTAAAACAGAGCATCCAATCAGAGGGTGAACAGAGATGCTGCAGTAACGGAAAGTATGAGAAAATAATGTGTTTTTTGAACATTAAGTAAAGTAAACATTTTCTAGTAGACGCCAAATATTGAAGTGCGAACCTGAAAATGAGCATAAAATGGGTTTTCTATTCAAAGACAGAGAATATAAACGATTTGGACAACACAAAGTGAGCTCAGCTGATGTGTAATTGCAGTTGTGTTCCTCTTTCAGCTCAGAGTTCTTAAAGACGGTGATCCAACAGAGAGTCAGATGAGGAGATCGATACCACTCTCATGCAACAAACGGGTATCAATATTCTTATCTGACTTTCATAAAAGACGGCAAAGACGCTTATCTCCCCAAATATTCCCAGACAACAGTAACTATGCCAACGCAATAACAACACAAAATCAGGTTAAGTGCCGTGCAACTCCGGATGTATTCGACAAACACTTTAATCCTCTGAATGGAGAGCGCTGTCCTTTGTGCCGCAAGTTTACAACGAAAATAACGTGTCGCCGATTATGAAGAGTTGTGACTAAGAAACTTCCTGGATGCATTAAAGCTGCGATCTAAATTACGTCTCACAATGTGATTATTTCATTCAAAGCCAGATTAACCGATATAAATGTTCCTCAAACCCTGACACAGATTGTGAATGATTCCCTCCGCCACCCGAGAGAGTCATTAAAGCAACTGTTTCAGGCAGAAAATCTAATCCATGAAATATACAGTCATTTTCCCTCTCGTCTGAATACAGCTGACTGATTGGTTTACAGCTGAGTAACGGCTCAAGCAAGCAGACAGAATGTGAATTACTGTCGCCGTGTTAATGACTTAAACCCTGAGCTATGGAGGAGAAGAGAGAAGAAGAAACGGCGAGCGCAATTAACCCGATGAAATTAGCAAATGCGGAGGCATCAAGAGACCGTAATGGCTCTAAGACGTCAGAAATGACTGTGCAGTAAAGCCTCGGCGAGGACAGAGCCATCAGTAAACTCCACGGTCTGCGTGTCAGTGTGCGTGTACGGATGTGTGGTGTTTGTTTGATGTGCAGCCCGACAGAAAATGTAATTTATGGAAGGCATTACTGCTTAATGGTCGGAGTTTATGATGTAATGATGAGGTTTTAGTTATTCTTCTTGATGTTTGGATCTTCAGGAAAGCGGGATGAAAGAGTGTTTGGAGATGTGGTTAGTTAATCATGTCGCTGGGGGGTCACATGCTGGTGAAAGTTTAACGACCGGGACTCTAAAGTCAGATTCAAACTTTGCCTCATTTAACACGCCGTCAGAGGTACAGAACTTCGCAATAATAAAGGACGTCAGGATCCATACGTATGTCAGCGGGGATCTTTCACGTATTGCCAGATAGTGTTTGTGGAAGTCTGATGACATTTTGTCTCCTCTTCAGCAGACTGAGTGATCGCTGAAGCCTCCGAAACAACAGGAAATATTCACAATACAAAGTTTTAAATAGCTGCAACAGTTAGTCAATTATTAGTCGACAATTCAATTAGTCAGCAACTATTTTCATCATTGATTTGAGTACAAAAATTTAAAAGAAAGACCTAAAATATCCTCTGATTTCCTGGTTTCTTTACTCCTCCATGACAGTAAACTGACAGCTTGTGGACAAAACAAGACATCTGAGGACACAATCTTGGTTTCTGGGAATCACCGATCACTTTGGGGAACAACTCATCTATTAAATGAGAAAATGATCGACAGAGTTGAAACCTTTGTTAGTGGCTGTGAGTCAGTGTTTAGGTATCGCTTTAATGCTAATGTCAGCATGCTAACATGCTCACAATGACGACGCTAACGTGCTGATGTTTAGCAGACATCGTGGTCAATCTTAGTTAAGCATGTTAGCATTGCTACATTTGCTAATATGCAGTAAACACACAGAGTAAAGTCAAGGCTGGTTGAAATATCGTTAGTTAAAGTGTTTACAGGTAACTCAAGTCTTTGTTAATTCTGGCGCCCCCTGTGGACATAGGTGGGATGAGCACTTGCGCCTTATGTCTGAAGATCTTGACCTGGCTAACGAGTTTAGAAAGCAAAGTGAGGCAGCAAGCTTTCTAATACTGCTTTTCATAGTTCTACCTTTCTGTTCATCTTTAATAACAATTTATTAGTATTCTAACTTTCGGAGAGGAACCCACCCGTCAGGCCTGTTGTGGTCTTCATTATGATATTGGTATTTGTGTTGTTATCAGACTGTTTTGAGCCGACCCTGACCCACCAGAATCAGGTCTAAAGAGTGAGATATGTGTAAGAGAATCCAAACATTACAACTTGGGAACAAGAACAAAAAAACGTAAGGTCCAATTAAAAAGTAAGATCTAATTAACACGTCTAACTTGTGATCATTAACACGCTGCTGACAGTTTTGTTTCTGTTTCTATTTTTTTCTCCTTGGATTGATTTATGATCATTATGTTCTTTAATCTCTCTTCTTTTTTTGCTCTCTTAATTCCTCCCACTGCTTGTACATCACGACACCACAGTGTAATATAAACTTTAAACAAATTTGATTCGACAGCATAATTAGATATGAAGAGCCTCGGGGTGGCAACGGCCTCCCAGCTGCAACTTCCTCAACTCTGACACCGGGGGGCAGTGTTGCCACGGGCGGCTGCTGAGAGGAGTGACTGTGTAATCGCGCACACACACACACACACACACAGGAATACACACAGTCAATAATGTCTGCTGTGTTTGGGTCCATTATGGTGCTTTTCTTTTGTCAAATTGTTGCTGCAGAAGAGACACAACCAGATCTGCTTATCAACTATGGGATGTATGTGTGTGTGTGTGTGCGTTCGTGCATTGAGTGTGTGCGTATCAAAGCGTACTTGTGTGGGTGTGTTAGAATGCTGTTAGTATGGGAGTGTGTGAGCAAGCATACGTAGATGCGGTCGGGGAGAGTATATCTGAGTTCAGGAAAATGAAAATGATTTTTATATGAGAAGGTGAATGTCAACATGATGGTTTCTGCCAGTGTGTGCGTGCATGTGTGTGCTTGTGTGTGTGTGTGTGCGTGCGTGTGTGTGTATGTGTGTGTGTCATGGCATTTGAGAGGTTTTCTGTAATGACTTCACATGTCGTCCCTGCTGAGAGAGACAGAACTAATCTACCTGGATTTGTCAGAGAGAAAAAGCACAGCAGCCTCCCCGTCTGTGATTACACACACACACACACACACACACACACACACACACAGCTGTAATTCAGAGTGCTTTGCCTCCTGAAATGAGAGTCAATTTTACAAATCACGGCAGAGGCCACGCTCCATCTTCGGTTTTCGCTGCCGTAGATGAAAAGCCGGGGTAGAGACGGCTTGGAGGACTTTTTAACTTTCAGATAAAGACTGTGCTCTACCTGATAAAGACTGTCCTCTACCTGGGGAGCTCTCTGATGCTGCCTGCGGTGATAGCATCGCTGCCGGGGAGCGGCTGTTGTTTCTGACTGCAGCATTTTCTCATTTCTCCCGTCAGTGCTGAGAGAGAGAGAGAGAGAGAATGTCAGCCATCAAGTGCAAACATTACAGCTGATGCCACTTCAGCAGGCCGAGAAGTCTGCGTGGACTTCACAATAACCTTCTTTTCTATAAACATCTTTATAAGGAAGACAAATGAGCGGCCGTGCTCTCCTACAGCTGCGTCCTCTGTGGGGTTCAAGAGTCAGCTCATGAATATTATCTGCTAAGTGTTTTTCTTTTTAATTAATCACTCCTCTAATTCAAATCTGAACATGGTTAAAAATAGTGGAAGTAGGACGAGAAAACGTATGAAATGTTGCAAAAAAGAAAAGAAAAAGAAAATATGAACTAGTTTGGAGAGAATAGACTCTGTAGTTTCGTCAGAAGATGCAAATATAAGCTGTACACGACTGTAATTATCGAGGTCATGTTTTGTTTACGGTACCAAAAAAAAACAGTCAATAATCATAAAAAAAAGAAACACAGCCAGTCACATCGGCCATCTACGAAGGTTGTGTTAGCTTTAAACCGCAGCTTTGTCCGAGGTTTACATGGGTACCAAATGTGGCACATCACGTTCACAGTATTTGTTATCAGCCACCTGCTGCTGGAGGTCGAGTGGAAGGTGATGGTGCTGTTACGAGCCAACAAGGCTGCCAAACAGACACCTAGAGACACTTTTGTGGCATCAAAACTGGGTGTATTGCAGGGAAATCGGACCATCTCCGTCCTTCCAAAGCCGAACCGTGATGTTTCCTAATCCTAACCTAAACCTCGACAAAACGTTGCAACATAACGAACACTTTTGGTTGGGTTGAATGTCCAGGAAGTCACTGACAGCCGACCGGTCTTCTTCTCCTTCTCTCAGATTCAAACAGCTGATCAGCCGTCGTGTGATTTCAATGTTTGCATTCTTGTTTCAAAGAGGTATTTCCTCCTCCCACTGAGCACTTTAGCTCTTTTTTGAAAAGGAGCTTGTGTTCTCAAGGTCATGTACGGCAATTTTGAAAGCTGAATCAAATGAGAGTGTTTCCATTAATCTTTTCTAACGTGATACTTCAAAATGTGCATCGAAATATCTGGATTGAAACGCAGCTGATGACAGAGTGGACTGCTGCGCTCATCTGCCACTCAAAAATAACTTTATTTCTTTTTGCCTACATACTTGCAGAACATCATCATGTGCTAATCATCACATTAGCGTGCCAACACACAGAACTAAGATGGTAAACCTGCTAAACACCAGCACGCTGATGTTAGCCTCAGAAAGCTGTTAGCGCGGCTGTCGGCTATTGTTGCTGTCAATTAAGTTTAAGTCAATCAAGTTGCATCGGATGACTGAACAGGCCAGTAACCACCGTTGAAATCCTGCTGTGGAGATGAAGAGATGCACGTTACTTAACGACATACGTCTTCCTTCGTCTCTGAATAACCACAAGGCTCCAATTTAAACCGAGACATGTACATTTAGCTCTGTAAGAGGTGACTGCATTATCTTCCAGCATGTGTCATTAGTCATTCCTCATCTATGTGAAAGGAAAAATAGCAAAATCCTCTCTAAAGACTCGGGCTGTCACTTATTGAACATATCAAGCTCCAACAAATAAGCTCTAACATGTAATTCACTCAAATTAATTCAGACTAAATCCCCCGGAGCACCTTTTTCTTTGTAAAGCTGTCGAATTGTCAAGGTTTAGTTAATTTGCGAAGCCTCCGCTGCCTCATCAGACACAAGCAAACAGGTGAAATCAGACGTGTTTCTGATTAAATGTTACTTACTTACATTTGGCATTTTTAAAGAGCAGACAGCCTGTTGTTTGTCTACGATTCTCCAGTCCAAAATACTTCGCACAGATGGTTCAGTGTCATGATTATCTCTTCAGCACCGCACACCAATTTCCTCCATTTAACATTAAACGAAGAAAACAATTGCTCTGTTCACTGATGAAGCAACGAGACATGCAACAGATCGAAGTGACGGAGGTTTGTTTCTGAACTCCCACCGGCGGAGTTCAAAGCACAGCCTGGTGCCTCCACACACCCTGAACTCCGAAACTAGACAGATCATTAAAGACCAAATAACTTTGCACATTGAAACAAGAAACCAGCCAAACAATGAGACAAATGTAATGCTTGCCGCTAACGCTCACAGCTAATTCCAGCTTTCAGACAAACGTACTGACGACTGTTGAAGAAGAAACACATTTATTGCACCCATCAGCCGCATCATTAAAGGGAATAACGAGTAAATATGTTTGATCATCTTTTAAAAAGGTGTAAGACCCAATACCAAAGTTTCACCCCCAGCCCTTGTTTTCAAATGATTCCTGAAGAAAGTAGTGCAGTAGTAGGTGAAATCTCCCCGTATGAAAGCGCTAACGGTCATCAGTTGTGGTCATTTCTCTCGTGTTACTGTGGAATTCCTGCAATTATCACAATGCCATTTGACATTTATCTGATGGAGATAGAAAAGACTGGACGCTTGCTAACTAATTCACAACTTCAGGCTGTAACCAGGTCATCAAATTAAAAAAAGAACTGTGATTTCTTACTGGCTGCTAATATTAGCGATGGCACCAACTGCAGCAGCTTCGCTCGGGTACGCCATCAAAGTGGGAGAACGCAACATCGGAATACGTAATAACAACGCAGCATTAGCAAAACAAATAGCTGGTGAGACTCGGACATGATTGTTTCATGTTTTTTTATAAAGAAAAGGACCACATTGAGAAAGTTCTAATAGCTCTCGGTTTGGGGCGTACCTCCATTTGGAGGGCGATGTGGTCCAAACCCCTCGATCCCATCAAGCATCGGGGCACCCGACCCCTGAGGGAGGGAGTAGAGGTAAGTGGTGCCGCTGAGAGGTGTGTTTGGATTGGGCCCAAGTACAAGTACCAAGTGTAAAGACTGATCAGGACCCAAAGAATATGGAAATGGGCTCAAGGTGTCTAAATGGCCTCTAGTTTCCTCAGATCCCAATCCTGTTGAGCTTCCATGAGACGTACCGGAACAAGTCTGACCCACCTGAAGCTTTAAACACTGGACGTCTAAAGATGTTTTCGGTAAGTTCTTTTTACCTTGAGGACTTTGTGACGTTCCTACATACCTTCAAGAACTTCTCGCCTAAAGGCAGCAACAGTTGGAGAGTGTTTTACATTTGTAGTTTGGAGATGCTATTACCAGTTCTTCAGAGAGTCGGCTCATTTTACTAATCTGTGAATGCTTGTGAAACCTTTTTTAGAAATGTGTCAAAATTACCTTTTGGAATAGCAACTAAAGCCACTGGTTTTCAAACCGCTGTGGTTTCCTGCCTGATGAATAGTCTTCACACGGAGAGAAGAGGCTCTCAGCTGTGAGTTATTTTCACCTCCGGCCTGGAAGAACATTTTTAAAATCAGCTTCACGCTTTTTTCAATCCTCCTGATGCTGTTGCTTTCTTTTTAAAAGGTGTTCTCTATAATTATTAGTTGTCAGACGTAATAACCTCAGGCAACCTCATCCTTTATTTATTTTGTACATCCCATCCGTCCAATCTTTCTAGCGGCGTGTCATCAAACTAACCACCAACATGAATCTCCCGCTGTGATTAAGGGTTTTATCGTGCGTGGGTCTTCACATTTCTTAAATCAAACATGATACTTTTTTTTATTGGTTGATTATTTTTTTCCCAGTGGATCCCTGGGAGAAATAACTGCCACTAAATTATCGTGAACCTGTACCTGTTCCGGATGATAAGACGGAATGAAATGGGTTTCTTCAATCACTCGTGGAGTGACGTGGGTTCTCATTTTCTCACGGGCCATTTTCCTCGGTGGGGGGGCTTCGACACAACAGGGGGCGTTTTCTTCCTCCCACTCCTCCACGCCATCTTTTTCTCTCACATCACATCACATCTCTCCCACTCGCTATCGACTCGCTCATTGATTCAACAGCCCACTCTCTCTCTCTCTGTCTATCTCGCTCTCTTAATCTCTCAGAGTCTACCTACCTCTCTACCTGCTTACACTAATCCTTCCATCTTCCAATTTCTTTTCTTTCCCTTTCTCCCGTCTCTGCTCTCAATCACAGACCTTTTCGCTCACTCCTCATCTCAGCCATCGTTCCTCTTCTTCCACCCCTTTTTTCTTTTTTTCTTCTTCTTTAAATCTACTCCTCAATCATCGCTTTGTGAATCAGAGGACTAAGTGCTTTCATTAGTCTGAGTAATTGCAAGCTCACGGAGGTAAGCCGAGGGTGGTCGCTCCGCAGCACACTCTGCGTTAAATGCAAGCAAATCCACAAAAAGTAAACTAAAGTTCAATCATAATTATAATTTGATTATAATTGCGGCATGTTTGTAAGGCTGCACAACACATTTATGAAAAATAACACCGGTGGTTCAGAACAGACCTTAATAGCTAAAGTCTTAAATTGTCAGTCTTTCATGGTGGAATCAGGAAACTTTACAGGTGATGCACAACAAAGGTAGCCGAGAGTTAGACCTCGTCCTCCTGCTGTTTGTTGACTGAAAGGTGATATATTCCAAAGACTCCCAAACAAGTAGGAGGCAGCAAAGTAAACGGTAGCTGCTGCTAACTGTAGCTGCCGTTAGCTCAGTTAGCGGTCTGGATTAGCCGCTCTATGCACTGGGGGAGTCTTGTTGTTGTTTTTCCTGCTGGACAGCAGCTTTGAACCACCGGGCAGAGGAGGTTTTCAGGTTTGAAACAGGGAAGTGGGCACGAGAACAGGAGCCAAACAACCGGTTTAGGATCATTTCAGCGAACATGGTCCAACTGGGAATAAGCGATGCCTCCAAGACCGGTTCCATACCAAGTAACGATACTTTTACTTTTACTTGGGTTGGATTTTCAGGAACTTTTACAACATTGTGAGTGTTGTCATGAGACAGGACGGGCTAGCTAGTTAGCATGTTGACTTCAGTTGAATCCTCTGCAACACATGCAACCGTCACGAAATCACTACATTAATGTTAATAATTCCAGTTATTTTATACTGTTTTGAAGTCAAATTAATACATATTGCATCTTTAACCCGACAGAATCAATGGATAGGACTCAGCATACATTCAACATTAAGCTATCTAACTACTTTATGAGCTATTAAGGACAAATAAATGAAACATAAATATAGAAATTAAAGTTTTGTGACCTTTGTACTTATTCATCTTTATAAATGCCAAACTATACTCATATAGCTGTACTCTGCTTTTAAAAACATGACTTTTAAATACATTTCGTAATTACATCAATAAGACGGGATGGTAACGATGGTAATAATAGGCAACACTCCTTAATTAGATTTTGAAACAAAAGCAATGTTTAATATTCCGGGTGCCGTACGTCATCCCTGAAGATGTTGCCATAGAATCCATTTGTCTAGATATTTATACAAATTGGTGATTAGTCTGACAATTTTACCCCTGAAGGACGACGCATCCTGACAGCTCTCTCAAAGCATGTCACAACACCCACACCTCACTTTTTGTTTTTTTTTCAGACGAGAACCCACTCGCTGACAGCTTCTTGGCAACTCGTTTTTAGCACTTGAAAGCATCAACACACACAAACTCTCCTTTTTTTAAGTCGCCCTCCACGTCGACACATCCCGGCTGCCGCAGCCTGATCGCTTCTCGGGTCTGTGTGATGCTACAGGTGTCGACCGAAGCAACTGTTCAGTGATGTAATGAGACTGAATTGCGCTGCAGCTCAAGTTTATATGTTGCCTTTAAACTCTCAGCGAGTGTAATTTGTGTATAACGCCTCAAAGGTTTGTCTGACACGCCGCCTGAGATCTGACGGACGCCTGATGTCGGTGGATGTCGAACATAAATCAGAATCTCTACAGTAACGGCGGCCGCGCGGTTTCATCATCCACACTGTTCAACATTTAACACGATCGTCCATCACATGACAGCGTGAGCCTCGTTCTGATTTGAGCCAAAGCGCTCCTGAAGCCCGACCCTCGTTTCACTCGCCTAATATCTTTGTCAGAAGCGGCGGAGCCCAGCAGGGATCAGGATGAACTCTAGCGATACGGTTAATTAGCCACAAAAGTGAACAAATGTTCGCCGACAATGAGCGTGTCTCATCTCATATCATCTGACGGCGCTCGGCTAAAGAGTTGAAGCTACGTGGGCTTAAAATAATACTCACACCTGCTTCCACGCAGCAGAAACCTTACAGATTCCTACATTTTCTGTGCTCACTGCACCACCGGGCAGCATTTTTCTTGAACTGAGGATCTCTTTTGTTCATCTGTGTCATCATCGAGAGTTACAAACACAGAAAAGCGTCCAATATATTTCACAGAATTTCACTATTTGCTGTAATAATCCTCATTTCTGATGCTGCCGCAGAGCACTCAGTGCCCTCGAAGCTGCTCCACTCACTGATAACTCTGAGCATGAAAGTGAAATGCAAACATTATCCGACACAGTGGAGAGCGAGCACTCCATCCCGCGCAAACACAACTCATCAACAACGGCTGAACCTCTTCACTGTACCAGACGGTTTTAAAAACATCACGCTGAGTGACTTCTGCGGCGTCGAGGTCTCTCAGATTTAAACCGGTTGCTCCTGTTCCACATTCAGGCCTGCACATCCAGAAAACACCTTTTATTTTCTGGTATTTATGGATGTAACTTCAGGTTAAAGTTCAGGTTGATGCACTGGCATCAGCGTTTATGGTGTACAGTGGATATGTTCTCCGCTGTCGGACGCTTCCCTTTCACAGATACTACAGTAAACCTTGACCTTGGTCACAATTGAGTGTTGTGTAAAGGCGCTTCTATGAGGAAACATTGCAGCTGAGCACAGTTTTCTCTGGAGAAATGTCTTATTATCCCGAACTGGCAGCATTGATGTTAATAATTAACCTTCAATAGAAAAGAAATAGCAAATTACACTTTGAGTGCAGCTTTTCATGCTTTCATCTGAAAAAAAAAGAAAGGACTCTCACTTTATAGCAGCTGCCATTATCCCTCCACACAGGCAATCCTGAGATGACATGTTATTTGATTGACAGATAGCAACCTCTGTGCCCGCCCTACAGCCTGCAACAGCCAATGACTGACTGTCTCCTGAGCCACTTTCACGCCAGCCTACAGATGATTGATGTGTCATGCAACCAATGAGATTTTAAATACAGTAAAATATAGTTTAATACAGTTTTTTTAAGCCATACACGCAGACATTTTGCAAGTTTATGTAGTTTTATGCTCTTTGAAAAGTTTTCCCACTGATGCACTTATCTTTAATATAAGGAAATAAAGAACTATAATGAGTTATTGCCCCAGTTTCTCACAGGATTGGTTATTTTTAGGTCATAAAATGTTGTTTTTTTGCCCGGTGCTTTTATATTTCCTCAGAAAAACCTGTGTGAGGTGTCCAGTTTCAGTGATATTGTTATCTAATTTGAACTTGGACCATGTAAATATAATTGATTGTGTCTTCCAGCTACTGCAGGACAGCAACAGGTCATCTGCAGGCTCATTTCTTGCATAAAAGAATAAACAAATGATTCAGTGTGTTCTTACTCCTATAGATTAATGCCAGGAACACTCACAGAGCCTCTGACAACTTATAACCTTTCAAACGAGCCCAACAAACCTCCGGTCTGTTCTCTAAATGGTTCAACAACAGCCTTGAGTTCACTTTGACCTCGGATACGTGTTTAGGATCACTTCACAGACATTTCCAGGAACGGTAACAAGAAGTTGCAAAACCACAATGTATGATTTCAATCATCTTTTTAAACGATGCCTCGCCTTGTTATGCCGCGGTCACGGCAAATTCTGGATTCTGATTGGCTGTTAAGCGTTGATTAATGTTCAGAAGCCGCGCCGCTCAAACCGATCTCCCTTGACGCAGCTGTTGTTTGCCGTTCTAAATGAATGTGCCAGCTTTTTAACCGTGGGTAAAGACGGCAACAATGAGACTTAGCTAAAGAGCTGGGAGCTGGTGTAATTTGTGTAAACAACAAATAAGATAAATGGCTGCTCAGTGAACGCTGCCAAATTAATTAGAAGTCAGTAGGAGGAAAGGGAAGACTTAAAATAACACCAGCGGCAGTGAAGTGCGGCCTGCAGGCCTGAGGGGAGAGGACACACAACCAAAGATACGAAGAGATCGATTTACTGTAGAGTGAGTGACAGAACAATCTTTCTCCTCATTTAGAAACTTGGTAGATTCTTGTGAACTCTCTCTCTCTCGTTCAGCTCGATGTTTCCTCGCGATGCAAACGGTGGAAGTCGTGTATTTTCATGTTGTTTAGAAACATCTGAACCCGGTGCTCCATCCATTACGTTCGTTGAACATGCTGGACAACCTGTCAGGGATCATTACTCACGTTAACAACATGTTTTACATCCGCCCGCGGGTCTGTGCTGCGTGCCTGCTGGTTGCCTGGCAACGTCAGAGCGACGAACACATGGCCTTCGTGTACCCTCAGTCACGGCACAAACAGTCAGCAATGAAAAGCTTTTAACTTTGATAAAACAAACAAGATGTCATCTGATTACAGGTGCTTCAATGTTTTTTTTTAAACTTTGGACAGAAAGTTTGCGAGTTGGATCCCCCCGCTGTCAGTCTTCATGCTAAGCTAGGCTAATTGCCTTCTGCTCTATACTTAATGCACACGTAGACGGTGGTATACATTTATTTGCAACCTTACAGGCAAATAAGCAAAACAAATATCTGCACAAGATGGAATTTAACAATATTTAACACAATCATATCAATCAGCTTCCAGTATCGCATCTCTGGTGGTTCATGTTGGTCAAGTACAGCCACTATTAGCTACATTCAGCTAACATTAGCCAAAGCATTAGCTTTGTTTTAAACAGTAACACAGACATGTTACATACCTGTCCAGCAGACAGAGGACCGATCCAGGATGAGCTTTGCAGACTTTCACATGTCCAGTTTATCTCCATCTGTTGATGATGGACTGAGGTTGTCTCGTGTTTTGATTCATGCTCACTGTCCATTTCAGCCATTGCTTCAAAATGTGATGCTGAAAATAAAACCTTCCTTTTAAACAGCTAATGTACAACTCTGCATAAAACTTTGTCTGTTAAAGTAGATATAGGCTCTTTCAGTCTGAATGCAGTAAATCTGATTTCACAGGGAATCGTACCGGGTGGATATAAAGGCTCATTTATGAGCCTTCCGTTGATACTCTGCATTCATTTTGTCTGCATATTGGCACCTTTCTGAAAGCTTATGACACGGACCAGCAGGGCGGCAGCGTTGTAGCAGTGTAGCCAACAGACCAAGTGAGATTCGACCACACGGTGGAACTTTATGAAGAGAGTTTAAGCGAGTTGGTGAGAAGTTTTAAGATGTTACTTGTAAGATTGTTTTGACTCTGAGTGGCTGCACTGCTTCAAATCCATGCGATCATGAAGGTGCGACGTATTTACGTACGTAAAGGGATCATAAATGAGCCTCAACAATAACTGTGGAAACATAAAACCTTCTCTGGTCTTATTTACTAAAGTTAGGCAACACAGATCTAATTCATGGATACCATTTTCATAAGATTAAAGGCTGAATGTATTGATTGATTGAGAACATTAACAAGACTTTCAGACTGACATGCTGCCCGGATGTTCCTCCAGATAAACAACCACCAAGACCTCGTGTCTGTTTGGTTTACATTTTATTTGACAAGACAATGATCTGTAAAACATGTACAGTAAGTTTCCCAAAAAGCATACAAAATGATAACTGATCCGTGATAAAGAAAGTAAATGAAAGAAAATCAATAAACATTCACAAAGAAACATGATTACATCTCCAGTGTGTTGGTTTTTATTTTTTTTTTCCAAGCGTTGCCATCCTCAATGTCAAACCCATCCTGTGTTTGTGTGTTTCCCCCCTTTCATCATCCGTTCTACTGTCAGACAAGAAGTGCGAGAACTGAAAAGCTAAAAATAACATAAAGAAGGCACGTCTGGCTCCGTGATGAAAAGCTGTGATGACAATGGACGAATGAGAGAGAACGGAGAGAGTGTGTGGGGGAAAAAAAATTAAAAAAAGAACGAGGGCAAATGGATTCAGACCGAACAGCGTTATCGCCGACATTCACAGCTTGTGTTTCTGGCATCGAACACATAACGGGGCGGCGGGGAGACGGAGCGGAGGACCTCGGCTGAAAGCAACTCTGCAGCTTCTGCAAAAAAAGGGACGGACCCAGAGACTTGATCTAGAAATCAGTGCAGCTCCAACATAAACAAGTAACTGTTGACTCTGAGCAAACACAGGCTGCAAACTGAGCGTGAGCTAACGTTTCTCTGCAATATCCGTTAGAGGAGGCAGCTTCCTGACTGTATTCCTGCTGCTGTCAAGATTTGAATTAAAGATACGTCACAGCGAAGCGACTCTATTAAAACGTAAGGCTCTGGGTAAAACTGAACGATCCCCCCGAGACGAGACGGCGGAGCTGAAACTCGACACTGCGGCGCCTGCTGAGTCACGGGCCTCCGACACAACGCGTCCCAATGATTGTCTTTTTTTTTTCTTCCCTTTCGCTCAATCTATCACCAGCGGCCCGCTGGCAAACACATTAAGCGCATTAATCCACAGAACACTAAATATGCATTCATTTCAGGAAATTAATTTACGCACAAAAGGGCAAAACCATCACATTTAATTCCCCTTCATGACACGTTTTGTTCCGCGGGCCGGGCTGTTAAACACATTTGTACGTGATTGTCTGACACGGAACCGTATGAGAGAGTCACAAACTCGCTGAGTGCATTTCTGCAAAACCACAGATACATGAAACTTTAGACGTCTTTATGCTGCAAGTTCAGTTTATTTGGGTCAAGCTTTCTGTTTCTCTCTTGTCTTACGGTTAGATCTTGGCAGAAAACCCACTGGGTCAGGAAAACGTCATGATGTGGCTTAAAATACCTTTTACTAACTGCCACAAACACGTTAAGGTCTCCTTTAAAACACCAACCGGCGTCTTGCTCATCCCTGGATTCCACCGGGCACGAGTAACGCTAACGTTGCCCTGTGTTTGTTCCATTTGTTTCCTCAGGTTTTATCGTTTTGTGGTTCGACCATGGCTGAGTAGTTAAATTGCTTCCGAATCTTCAAAGGGTGTTTTATTTTGAAAAATGAACCGGTTGCACTATGTCGCTCTGCTGTCCGACTGTCTGTCTGGCTCTGTGCAGCATCATGTCGCCCTGGTCCACTTCCATCCTAATAGATTTAATGGATTTTGTCCACATTGCTGTAATGTGCCATTGGAACGTCTAAACAGTCTAACTGGCTGAATTGTCACGGCTGTAACGTGGCGGGAATCGGCCCAGTGGAATCGTGGTCCCTCGTCAAAAATAACACCTACAAATGCTGAAACAGACTCGTACTGCCGTCCGTTTAGCAGATTTGTCACCTGTAGCTCCGCCCCCTCCACCTCCCGCTATGACAGTCAGGTAATAATCATATAATGTGAAGACTATAAATCACGTTTCGTACAAACACCAATATATCTGTGGTTTGCAGAAATGTTATCTGCCAGCATTTTCTCCCGGCCGGTCAAAACGACATACATTCGTCACGGAGGTCTGATTCTTCGTGCAAAATGAGGAAACAACATTCATCCCACAGGTCCATGCAGCATGCACACATTCCCTTTAATAAAAATAAACATCTGAGACACAAAGAGCAGACAGACAAAAGACACCGTCAGCTGTTGTAGAAGTCTCGGTTTATCCTGCATCGCTCCTGAGTTTACGCTGCAGATTCATTCTTTAAAACAACATAGATGGGAACCGAATATGGCGACTTGGACAATGACCCAGTTTGTAAAACAAAAGCTGTGACTTTGTGATTAAACGATCTCTCCAGGATGGATCGAACGTGCAGCAGGATTTCAGTGAGCGTGCGTCGAAAAGCGACACTTCTAGAACAACTACGAACACACAAACGATAAAAACAAAAGCCTCTTCAGCGAAGCCAGTGACAATTAAATACCAACAGATGATTGTCATACGTCAGAAAAACAAATAGAATTGCATTTGGTGGCGACATCGCGCGTGAAGGTAAAAGCTGTGGTGAAAAATCTCTCTGCAGAACATTTCCTGCCGATTTATCTCATTGGTGTCTCCTTTTCTGTGTCCCTCCTCCCGTTTAAATCTCTACCTGCCGGCTCCACCGACATTCATACCTGTCTACAAGTCCATCCACCACCTGACTGTGTGCTTCTCTGGGTGATTCTAAGTGGCGCGGTCATCTGCAGCCCGCCGCCGGCTTTATAACTCATGAAGATTTGTGTGCCTGGAGGTCTCAAGCAAGGGCTCAAGATTAGAGAGAGGAGACGAGATTGCATCTCTGTGTGTCTGTACTGCACTCTGCGACCATGAGAGATGACGATTCCACGCCGACTGCATCTTGGATCAGCACCAAAGACATAAAAAAACCAAAACAAGGCAGCCCGCCGAGCCGTCGCACGGCACGAATCAAAGAAAAACGAAAAAAAAAGGAAATAAAGAAATAAAAAAAAGTCCCGCTCTCTCAACTTAAATTGGACTTGTGCTCGTGTGTGTGTGTGTGTGTGTGTGTGTGACTGTGACAGATGCATCGAGACGGCGATGGAAAAAAAACAGTGTTTTTTCTTTTTACAAATGAAGAAGATTATTCCGCAAACAGCCTTGGGAAAGTGTTTCAACAAGCCACCGATCATGCCATGCAGAGTAATATGAACAAGGAGTAAAATCCACACCACTTCATNNNNGTCTGTTTTTTTTTGTGTCATTTCGTTTTACATTTTCAAATAAAACATTTTTAGTATTAAGTGACGACCTCAATGTACCCGTGAAAAGCAAAATAGTGATATACACGTCTTTTTTTTTGTGTTTTTTAAATCCCTCAATTTGACATTTAACAAACTTCCATCCCCTGTACAGAGGCACTGATAACACCTACACTTGTTTATTTCATGATTTTTTTCATGTGTACACGTTTCACCAACAATATATTATATCATCAATATAATCAATACTATTTACACTGTTTTGGTACCATCTGACATCTATGAAGACCAAATTTTAGCGATTCAGCCATTTGAAGCGGACGACCGGCTCAAACGCGCGACTCTCTTCTTCGTGTTCTGCATGTATCAGAGTCGGTGACCATTTTTCATCTGTACAAAAAAATGGCGCTAATGGCAGTTTGTCTTTCTGATACATGCCCAACATCTTCACGCCGAGAAATACATTCCGTAGTAATGTTTACAGCCGTAAATTACATGAGGACTGAATACAAACATTGGCGTTTTTGTGTGTATGTGTGTGTGTGTGTGTGTGCTGTAAACGAGTTTTCATCTCCCCGACACGCAGCCTCACCAACTCTTGCAAAAAAAATGAATGGCAGAATCTTAATCACGTCACGTTGCCAGGTTTGGAGCTTCATAAAACCCCCCACCAAAAAAAACGATGTTGCTTCCTCTCTGTTAGCCGCTAATTTGCGCACATGGACGGACGAGTCCCCTTTGACAACATAATAGAGCGGAATGTTTCTTTATTGGACTGCAGCCTGGGCAAGAGTGGGGAAGGCTGTTCCTTTGGCTGTCGGGAGTGGATGGTAACTGAAATACTTTCTTCAAACATCTCCGTGATTAATTTAAGCCGCCCGTCGAGCCAGATTATCAGACGTCGGAGCTCCTGGGACCGAATTCAAGCTGTACGCAATTCAAACCAAACCAACCGTGGAAGAGGAGCACTTTGGAAAAGGATTTTAAAAGGCGGCGGTTTTTACTTTGCGATGTTTTTCCAATCACTCTCCACGGTTGTTGACAGAAGAGTTTCGGGACCGGCAGCTTCACGGCAGTAATTCTGCGCTGGGGACGTCACATGTTCATGGCACAAAATGTTGCATAATAATATTTCAGACTGAATCCACTGAAAATGCTGCTGTCTCGCTGTTTTTTTCTGTTTTGTTTTTCTGTTTTTTTTAGGTGAAAAGTTTTGATCTGCGAGCGTCACACAGAGCGGCAGAGCGCTGTGTGTTAATTAGCTGAGGGGAGCGTTCCAGTTCACCTACCTTGCGACACCTCTCAGCCGTGTGACTGAATTACTGTAGAAGCCCGCCTCATCATATGCAATACACACGATTTCAATGGCCGTCTGGCTTGTTGGATATCACGAGCTACTGTGTGTGAGTGTGTGTGTGTGTGTGTGTGTGTGCATCTTAAATTGCTTTGAGAACATTGCTATTTTTGCTTTTCTTGAACAGATATCTTAAATATAAATATAATTAAAAACAAACAAAAGCTTGCTTCCCTTGCTGATGTTCCTATACCCAACAAGTAACCGCTAAAAACTTGTTTAACTCCCGTAAATGTGCCTCTTAAAGAAAATACAAATTCATAAACAGAACGTCACCATATGTCGGTTAAAAATTAAATATCTTAAAAAGAAAGTTCCGTGTACAACAGATGGGATTTGTAGTGTGCTCTCCGTCGCTTTCCATGCAAATTTAGGTGACCTGGAACTTGCCCGCACGCCTGTGATGTTGCAGCTCAGGTTGCCGCGGCTACACGTACATGGCGGGAGACACGAAGCTCTCGCCGCGAGAGATGTTGGCAGCCGGCGCCTCGCGGTTGGTCACGTCCAAGTCGTTGCCGTGGTGGCCGTCGGCGACGTGGTCCTTGAGCTCGTTGACATTGTCGTATTTGGCCGGATCGCCCAGGACGGCGGGGGCGCCGCCGTTCAGGGCTCCGGTGGTCTCGTCATCCAGGTTCTGCAAGAATCAACGGACGGCAAAGGACATTAAGTACATAATAGTGTTAAAAGCAGGAGAATTATTGAATATTAAAGGTGCAGTATGTAAAGATTCAGACATACAGATATCTTTGACTGTTAGCTTGTTAGCCCTGTTAGCTGACCCGTAGCATCAGCAGGCAATACAGCGTTACGTGACCTATAGCGGGTCGGACATGGATTCTAATACCATTTTACCAAAATTAGCATGTTTATGGAGGTTTTTTAAACATTAAATCTGCAAAAGAGGCAAAAAAGACATCTCTACTACACATTACATAAATGTCTAAGCCCAAAAAATAGACCCAATTCGCTTTTGTTTAGGATCTGGATTAAAGGGACAGATCCAGGAAGTTTTTCTCACTTCCTTGAACATTGCGAGATTTTTACATTTTCCTTAATTCCTCAGGGATCTAGAGCCTGATGAGAAGAAAATCAGGTGTATTTGGGTGGCTGGCATCCATGACCGAGGACAATTTGAAGCTAAACTTACGCAACAGTACAACTTTAAACACTGCTTATTATTAACGGCCTACCATTAATATCAGTTAATTGATTGGTGCAGAGTATAAACACCGTGGAGCCCCGACACACAGCGCCGGGCCTTCCAAACAGATAGCAGCCCAGTGTGACCGAACGTGTCAGCGAGCAGAAACATGGCTTTGTGTTCTGAGCGCGTTAGTTACCGTGACAGGCTCTCCCCCTGTGGGCTCGTAGTAAACCTCTCCCGGGCTGAGAGGTGCCGTCTCTGTGGCCGTGGGAGGCTCTGATGGCTTGTTCAGCTGCATGCACAGAAACCACAGCGACGCGGGGAGGAGAAAACAAAGCAGAAAACAACACAATGTGAGAGCGCTGAGGGGAGGACGAGCCTGAGAGAATGCACAAGTACGAGCTCATGTTGTATTCATGGTGACGCACCTCCTACTATGTAGTCAAATTCATGAGAAATGTAAGATAATACTCAATATTTTCAATCTCCATGTGTGGTTTTTCTTATGAGATTTCTCATGTTCAGCTTCATTGTAAGATGGCAAGATGGAGATGTACTCTCACACTCATGTTCTGTGTCTAATCTAAATATCTCGCTCACAACACTGAATTTAGTCCTTCAGTGGATCATCCTCAGACACACACTGTCCCTCTGGACTTCCTGGTACCAAGCAACTATCTCAGATTACGGGCTGGACTTGGTTAAGGTTAGAGGAAGATCCTGGTCTGATTTAATTCAGAAGAACCTGAGACGCAACGTGTCCAAAACACGACCACAAACGACTCCTGTGTGTAAAAACCTTTAATGTTCTGCACTCAGAGACCTGAAACACTTGATGTCCGGTGATAAAACCTCGTGTCCTGATGCGGGAGGCCTCAGAGACGGGAGGTTTGTTCTCCACAGATGGTGATCCAGACGACATTACGTGGACATCTAATAAACTTTTACTGCCGAACCCTGTGAACCCCATTTCAGCCGGCGCTTTTTTCACATCTTTTATCCACCTAATCAACATAAAACTGCAGAGTTTTAGTCCCGTTACATAATGTGGCACCAGCACAACAGAATGTGGTAGAATGATGGAGTAAAGTATGTGAAGAGAGGAGGAGGAGGAGGAGGAGGAGGAGGAGGGCTCTAATGGAGCTCTTTAAAAACCAAGCTAATTATTTCGACACATAAGCCAACTCAGATCTCCAATCAATAGCCATTAGCCCCATTATGACTGGCCAAATGGACTGTGTGTGTTTGTACGTGTGTGCAGAATATAATCGCAGCGACAATAAAGATCGATCCGAGGCCGCGTCGACCACTCACCATCTCCGTGGAGCTGCCCGCCTTCACCGGGGGAGGGGGCTTGTGCTTTGGGGGACCCCTGATTGGAGAAAAAAAGAAGAAGAAGAGATAATGCGGTATTGATCGCTGCTTCATTAAGACATCAGATATTTTTTTCTTTTTTGGGGCGCTAAACAAAGAGAGCGGTCGTGCCGCTGAGAGGGCACGGACACAGAACACGACATATCGAGCACTCCGAGACGACCGCTGATGTGAATTGATAAGTTTTATTGATACGTGTGTCATCATGGATTCTGCTAATTGCTCTGACTGCTGGTAATTGCGTTAAAATCGAGGAACGTGGCGCCGTCATGCGACGGGGAGAAACAGAGTAGCAGAGTGGAAGCAGTGTCCAGCAGTCAGACTCACGAGGTCGACTTCATTGTTTCGTATTGCCGAGCTGTCAGAAAACACGCCAGCATCGATCAGACGGATTGATCAACTCCAGGCGTTCGATTCAGACGGATGACAGAAGTTTTGGAACCAGTTTGTCACAGATTCCCACAATACATTTCTGCTTTTTAACCTGTAAAGTGTCTTTGTGGACCCTGAGAATGTGTCGTTATAATTATAAGTATATTATTGAAGTGTTTTTTTAAAAAACAGAAACATTTTTAAGATAAAATGGAGACTTTTGTGATGTTCCATGGCTGATTCTTCATTCAATCTTTATACTGTTTACGTTTAAACACTGTGTCTGTGTTTTCTCTTCAGTGTTTTCACTCAGAAGCGTCGGTGACTGTCACCTCATCTTCAATCTCTACTTCGTGTTCATCGATCTTAAATTTTTATCTTTCTCTTTTCACTTACAAGTTTTAGGTTGACCTTTGAGAGAACACAACTCTGCAGCGCGTCTTCTCCCGTCTCTGATTGTGACTGAAGGTTTTTTTTTTTTGCACCGGCAGTCAGAATCAGACTCCGATCGTTGGATTTGTATTTGTCGCCGGTTGTGACGTCGACATTCACAATAAAGAAAGAAAAACACTTTACCTTCTCCTCGGTGACAATCACTGAGACGGTTCCAGCTGAGCTGGATACCTTGTACGTTATTTAAAATATTAATACAAAACGCCCTTGATAACCTTTATCCCAGCATGTTTTCAGCTTGCGCTCTTGTAAAGAAGCGAAGCCACAATGCCACATGCGAAAGAGAACAAGCTCGGAGGAGACAGAGAGTTACAGCGAGGTGGAAGGATCTTTCTATTATTTCCATTTCTTTGAATGTTTTGCAGGAAATCTGAAGTCTCACGTGTGTCTCACTCGTACAGAAATCTCCAGACTCGGGACGGAAAGTGTTTATAAACTCGATGGCAAATGGACTTTAGCAGGAGCGTAAAGGTCCATCAGATAACAACATTAACCTCCACACACACATACACACACACACACACACACACACACACACACACACTCAGCCCACACATTCCTGCGGTGAGTAACAGATAAGATCAAGAGGAACAAATGGAAGTTGACAGCGACTCAGGAGAACCCGCTCTCCTCTCTGTGTCTGGTTCTGTAGGAGGCTTTAATAGACGCTGATGCATCATTCATCTCACATCTTGTTTGGACATTTTGTTTTTAGAAAAAAAAAAGATATGGCAGGCTCATTACCTGTAATTGACCGTCCTATTATTGGAAAATTGACGACTTAATGCATCCGGCAGACGCGGTGCAACCTATTTTCATTTGGAGCGTCTCCGTCTCGGCAATAAAGGAGAAATCAGTCGGAAAGTTTTGGGGACGTTTCGTATCCAAAATCTTCCGTAGCCTCCAAATATCAAATCAGTCTGAAAAGACATAGTTTTTAGCTGAAGGTGTTTGCATGCACACCCTCTGAAGTGGGTACGGAAGGTCCAACACATATCGGGGGTTGTAAATAACATCTTTTCAAATCAATCTGGGATCTCACAGCTGTCAGAGACTTGGATTACACTGGACGAGCCGTATGGAAACTTCCCCCGACTTTCCCGTCAGCACGGGGCTGAGTAGACAAAGACTGAAGTTCTGCTGTGGTATCTGCCTGCTCCTGATCAATGTTTGTGGCTCTTTAGCAACTAAAGTAGGCGTTTAAAGCTGAAGTAGTCAATTCAAGAGAAAGACATGATCATTGATTCTCATTCCCAGGTTGTTGAATATTGAGGCTTTGGGTTGGCCAGCGGTGGAATGAGAATCTTTCTTTCTTTCTCTTGAGTTTTCTTCTTTGGCTTGAAAGTAATTCTCTCTCGACCAGGTTCATCAACCCAGTCGGCAGCATAAATGTTGGCACTGCACTTTTGTGCAAAACATGGATATGATAATTTACTTTTGTTGGGTTTCTTTATGTTGATTTTATGTTGTGACAAGACTGTGCGTATGCCTGGTTAGGTTTAGGCACATAAAAACACTTGGTTAGGGTGGGAAAGATCTTGCTTTAGCGTCACAAACATGGTCAGAGATGATCTGACTTCCCGTGTCCTTCAGTGGCTTCAGGCTTATAAATGTTGAAACACAGTGCTGAGCTGCTGTCACTGGCTCACCTAGCTCATAAACATGATCATACACATGTGATGTGAACGTGATAGGACACATTTTGTAGAAATCTCGACATGGTCAGGATGATACGTAAACATCAGTGGTTTGCAGAAACGTTGATACAAACTTCTATCCAGGCGACCAGGCTGAGGTTATATTCTAAAAATGATCATTTAGCAGTTCAAGTTTTGAACACACAGCTCACATTTCTATCTGTTTTATGCTTTTATGAAACTCCCTCTCTGTCACGCTCGCTGTATCTTCAGCCACAATGGGAACCATGTGGACCGCAGCGGCAACTTGCGGGAAACAAATTGGCTTGAAGGAATGTGATTTTCCGGTAATTTGTGTTAATTTCACGAGCTATTGTGAGACTGGCTTACAAATCACTCTGTGGCCATTTTCATAGTTAAAAACCGTGACCTTGAACATTTCAATCTTCATTTCTGTAAGTGGCTGCACACGAGAGCAGCAGCAACACGTCCGCGACGCACAGTCGGTGTGAAACCAATTAACCTTTCTGACTCCATAGGCGGGAAAACAGCGAGTAGTGTATCTGTTAATTCACTGTGTACCTCGGTGAGGAAAACCACCTGTAAAACAGGGAAGGTTTAATGAATTCATCTCTACAGCTGTGAGGGTGAGGAGCGGGTGTCGGGGGAGGAAAATCTCCAGGCTGCCTCATGTTTTAAACTTCAGGTCAGGATTTGTGACTGAGGCACCTCAGCAGGGGCCCCTCATGACATATAATAAGTTTTAATGAGCCTCAGTGCCAGAGGGGGGAGATTAATTTTGCTCAGGAGGTTTAATAACCGATGAAGTGGATACGGCAGGGCCTAATGAAGACTTACTCTGCGTCCTCTTGGCGCTTGCGGATGAAGAAGATGATGCCGACGATGAGGCCGATGAAGAGGAGGGCGCCTGCGATGCCTCCGATGACGGCGCCTGTCGACGGGCCGGGAGTCATCGTTCTCTTCTCCTCTGCAACGGGCGAACGACACATAGAGGAAAGAAAACAGAGAGAGAGAGAGATTTTTTATTAGCAATTCATTTAAATGTCACGCGTCACGCGTCCGCTTCTGGCACTTTAATCCTGCTCACTTGCAATATTTGTGTGTTGTTTTTCTTTTTATGTGTTTTGCTGCCGAGGTCTGTGTGAGAGAGAACAGTTAGTGGCTGCGTGAGTCAGCAGTATTCCATTATTAATTGTAGGGGAGTGAAATGTGTAGAAGAAACACACACACACACACACACACACACACAGGCACAACTGTTTGGTTCTAAAAAGAAACTGAAATATGAATAATTGATTGTATTGAGTGCCGAATGAATCATCACAAGGAATCCCCCCCGGAGGAGTTGCGATGCAGGTAAAAGTCAAGTTTCTGCTCGTTTGTCGGCGTTCACGCGTCGTTATGATGCAGTCAAATGAGCATAAAGAATCCGGCGCTTGTGAAGCTCAAAGCTCTTTGTCGCGCCATAAATCCTCGCAATGCAGTGCCTCACATCAGCCGAGTCTCACGCTGACCTCGACATCTCCTTTCAATTAAGAGCCTGTTTATGATGTTCCGGAGGGCTGGCGAGGCGTCTAAGTTGTCTGTGAAAGCCCCTCATTTACAGTCGTGATTTTATTTTTATAAAAAAAGGCAGAGACAGCCGGCTGACAGCAGCTGTGCACAGCATTCGAAGCTACCACAGTGGAAGCTTCTCAGTCAGCGGCGACGACGGGGATCCTGCGGTAAACAACAAAAGGCGGATGGAATGATTTCACAGGTTGTTTTGTTCCTTTCTTCTCTCTCTTTTTTTTTTTATCCAATTGTATTTTATCGCTTCCACTGAAGTAGAAGCACTCCACTGCATTTGATACAGAGATGATAAAAGGATAATTACCTCTATGATTTTCCACTAATTTAGCTTTACACACACATACACACACACACACAGACACACACTCTCACACACACGCTGATCGTATGAGATGCACTACAAAAAATGAAGCCATTCTGCTGCAGGAACAAAAGTGTACATATTGTCTGTACAATTGCGGCTATTGAAACACATCGAGATACAATTACATGGATTTAAAAACATGCTTGAATCGATTAAAGCCAGCGTCGTCGTTCCTTGTCTATTCTCAGACAGAAGAACGATTTTCCCTGAAGGACCAGAAGAAAGAAAAACATCTGGGTAAAAAAAAAAAAGATGATGCCTAAACAACATAATCACAGTTTTTTCCTGATCGTTTAAACATTTCCTGAAAACTGAAGCTCAGTTTCTCTGAAGTCTAAACACACGACTGAAAACTGTTTGTCGAAACGAAACCCTCCAAACAAAACTGATTCCTTCCACCGAGACGCTCAGTTATCACATGAGTATGTCTGACAGAGAAACAATTAAAACACCGCTGGTATAAAACTGGATATAAACTGAGTCCTTTCCCTCCATTTGCATTGTGACATTAAGGCTTTTCAGTCTAAAATGTTTGCAAGTTCATAAAACATGCGTTAAAAAGATATTAAAAACACAAATATGGCGTTGACACATTCCAACAGTAGGATACGATGCACATTGTTCATAATACAACGTTGCTGCAGAGTTCAAACCAGGGTTGTGTGATTTAATTAGAAATATTGACTGCTCCATCCTCACCCTCCCGACACAGCAGAGACGACCTGAGCCTGTTTTATAGCCTGAAAAGCAGCTGAAGTGTTTTTTTTCCAATTGATCTCGAACAGGTGAGAAGTGAGTACTTGATGATGAGGATGCAACATGTTGAAGGACAGTTATTCTCCGGGTGACAAAACGTTGGCCAAAGGATGTGATTTGTGCTTTCGAGCAGCGAGAGCTTTTGATACGCGAGCGCCGGGTTTTCAGAATTAGGTGCATAATTCTGTTTGTTTCGGTGTAAACAGTGGAGGAAAATTGTAAATATTCTGATTGTCCCCTCAGAAATCTTTGTACCACAGAAATAATCCTCAGAAATCTGAACAGCGAGGTCTGTGGATTGTGCAGTTTGGTTGAGGGACGTTGCTTTTGAGTTTTCTGAATCTTTTTTTTTTATTTCTTGAGCTTCGACAGCGAAATTCCATTAACCTCCGCTGTGTCGGGGTGGACGCAGCAGTTCCAGATGCTGATTAAGAAATGAAAGTACGTGTGCCGTCAAATACCAACGGGGACGAGCGGGAAAATATCAGCAAATCGATTCAACTAGTGTGTCTCAAGTCACTTTGAGAGGCTGCAGTTACGTCTTCCTGCCAGCAGGTGGCACTCTGTTCTAATCAGTTATGAGTCTGGATGGAGGGATGGAGGGATGGATGGATGGATGGAGGAGGTGAACAGTCAGATGGTTACAGGGTTTGAATATTCATGTCTGGCTAAATCCACAAGGGACTGGACTGGCCATTGTGTGCATGTGTGTGTGTGTGTGTTTGATTAGAGAGTACGTGTGTGTGTTAATGTCTGCCACAGACGGAAGAGGAGGCAAGTCCCTATTACGTATGTTTGCAAAAGCACAGCGAGGGAGGAGGGAGGGAGGAGAAGAGAAGAGGGAAGAATGAAAACAAAGGAGAGGTGGAGGGAGATACGAGGGGTGATGCTGGATAGGTGAGGAGAGAAAGTAGTTGGAATACACGGAGAGACAGATGGAGGGAGGGAAACAGAGGATGACATCGGCCTTTCCTCACAGCTGGAGATGTGCGCACACACACACACACACACACACACACACACACACACACACACACACACACACACAGAAGAGGCATGTGAACTGAAGCGACACCTTCCTCCCTCCCCGTGTGTGAACATGTGTGTGAAAAGCTCATTTGATGTGTGCGTGCTGATATCAGAGTTTACGCCATTGATGTTCGTGCTCGATAACCGACCGCCTTCTCAATAAACAGTAAGTCGCCGCGCCGCATGACGAATGCCACACAGGGCGGCGCCGGGAAGAGGAGGAAGGAGGGCGGGGTTTGATGCAGGGAAGAAACCTGACTGGCTAAAGGATGAAGCAGGAAGGAGAAAAGAGTTTCACTGGAGTTTTACAGGAAGCAGATGTTGGCGTTAATAATCGCTCACACTTTTTGAAGCATTACAGCACTTAGCAGGTAAGTGTGTTTGTATCCACCTGTGTCTACGCAGCAGTGCAGGTAAAAACCCTGCTGTAAAAGTCTGGCTACTGTTAAGAAAAGACATGATGAATAATGTGAATGCAGAACAAGTTTCCACCCACCGCTCCACGAGGAACCGGCAATAGTAAAAGAATCCAAAGGGCAGCAAATGGCGAACAGTATGTCTGGACACAGGAGAGAAAGCTATTTGCATAAATACGGTTGTTTATTAATCACAAAACTATCGAGCGAGCGCTAAACAAACCCAAGCTGTTATCCCTCTGCAAGCCAAGATTACACAGAGCGCGAGGTCAGAGTGTGAGAGAAGAACGGATTTGGAGAGCAGAGTCCTGGTTTTTTCTTTCTGTAGGTGCTCGGTTTTGCTTTTAGGATTTTGTTTGGTTGCTTTGTACGTTGGAGGGGCTGAGAGGGCTCTTCACAACAAGGATACAGCCTCGTTTGTCTGTGAGGTAAAATAGGAAGATTGTGGAAAAACCACAGAGAAGCTGCCTTCACCACCAAGTCAAATCTTGGTTTGGTTTGCATTCGAAATGTACAAAAATGTATGCACAACTTTGGAGGACACTGAACAAAGGAAGCAAGGTCGCTCTCTCAAGTGCTGTTACACCGTTCTTCCTGCTCAGTGAAGATACTGATGGTACGATTCTATTGTGGCACTCTCTCAAAAACTATTCTCACTTTCAGATCTGTGAAATAAACCGTCTGACATCTTAACTGACAAAATCTATTGTATTCATTTCATTGTTTTTAATGAAGTTAGAAAGAAATCTGCCACGTCAAGTGAAGCGTCATCGGCGTATGTAGATATTAAGCAGTTCTGCACCAATGCTGGCGATCGATGACGATACAGGAAGTCGTTTGTAGTGTAAAGACGTGTCGGCTGTGTAAAGTACGGACGCAACCGATGCAGAAGTTGCTTAAACGTCGTTCTTTCTAATAGCCGGCAGGAGGCGGTTTCAAAAAGAAGTCTGATTGAACGTAAGCTTATGAGAAAATGATGCTACTTCTCACTTGATTTATTACCGCAGTACACAGTTTCCTCCTAAGTTTATTGTCTCAATTACTAGTTTCAACTCTCCTTCAACACAGCATGATGTTCATTTTGTAAATGATGGTCCTGTACTGTTAAATTGATGATTAATTTGGCTACTTTGTGTTTGACAAGTTGCTACCGCCCTGTGTCACTCAGATCCAATCAGGATCTCCTCCCCAGCTCAACCATCTCATCCAAAAACGCGTCATTTTGTGACTCAAAACCTAAAAAACAAAGATGCCGACAGCCATTGCGTGAGGTCATGTCGGTGTGGTAGGTAATGGAGGGCGTGACACTTGCAATTAGACGAGACAGTTGGTTATGATAGAACGAATTGAGTCTATTTATTAAGAAAAAAACCTTCTTAAATGTGACTATTTTCTGTTTTTTTATGCCTTTATGACAGTAAACTGATAATATTATGTGTTGTGGGCAAAACAAGACATTTAAGAGCAGCATTGAGCTTTAGGAAACTGATCTATTGAAAGATTTTCACCATTTCCTGACATTTTATGCGACAAACAACTCATCGCTTGATTGATAAAATAATGTACAACATGAAAACGATCGTTAGTTGAAACCCTACGTCTCTCGAGAACCAGCAGTTATGGAAAAGGATCTTAAAGTTTGTTCCTCATCTAGATGGAAGTTCTTTCACACACCTTTGCTCCTCACTTCCAATCAGAAGTTGAAGTTTAGAGTGATGAAAGCCAAACAACCACGAAGTGTATTTTCCTCCACGAGCCGCAGGAGTGACCACACGGTTCCCCGTGTGTTTGTCTTTCAGATCTCCCTCCTGCAGGTTTGCATTAGCTGTAAGTCAACACACCCGCTGACCCACTCTCCGAGCCGAGCGGACCCGATTCTCATCTTTTGTTACGCACTCGAGCCTTAGAGAACTGCCCCCTTCACTTTCATTCACCTCCATCCATTAGTGTTATGCAACACCCAGCTCAATCTCCTTGTCAGCAAGTCGGAGCTGGTTCCTGTTGGAGTTGTCGAATATTAATATGAATTATCAAACATTTATCCTATTAAATCAATAGCCCGGGCTTCATACTGTAGAATCGCTTTTTAGATGTAAAAATGAGTGGGTTGGAATTTGCTGGCGTTCGCAGACACACTACAGCCTCGCTTCTGCTCGCCACTATCTGTTTCTGTCCATTTCTCACTCCATCGCCTGGCAGCAAAAACAGCCCAAATCTGCAGATATAATGCTATTATCTAAGTGACACTCAAGTGGTGAGAAATTGCTACTGAATCACATGCAATTTGAATGAAATAGAAACAACAATCCCTGTCTAAAGCGCTCCATTGCTCTCTCTTATCAAACGCTCCAGTGTGTGGGCTGTATTACTGTATGAGCCATCAGAGAAACACATTGTGCCCAAGGCCTGCACTTAACTATCTCTGCCTGACACACAAGAGTAAAAAAAACAAAAAAAACAGACATTTTGTTTAAAAAAAACAGACACAAATGCACAGATAGATGCACCAGAGCAACAAAAAGTGCTCTGCTAAAAGGTTTCCTGCACGGTTCAGGAGTTGATGCTCATTGTTGTTATTCCCATGGCAGCCATTACTGTCTTACATCACAGGCCACGCTGAGAGAAACACGAGCCTTCAAGAGTCGGCAGAGCAGGCGACACGTTTGTGTTCAAACAAGAAAAGGTAAAGGCAATAAACTCATTTATCGACAATTTACCGAAATGAGTGCAGCACCTGTTGAAAACAGTGATTATCTGGCATTGTGGGGATTTTACAGATCCAGTCTTAAGTATCCTGAACTCTGATCTGGAAGATCACATCAATGCTTTCCGAGCAGGACCGCAGCAACCAGTGAAGTGGCATCATGGAGCAGCTGAAGCAACAGTAAACTTTCTAGCCCCTCGAGGCTAACGTTTGCTAGCATACCACCGCTAGCAAACGTTAGCCTATGTTGACTGTGTTTCTCAGCCTATCAGGACTTATTTGAAACCTTCTGCTTTTGTTTTTTTTTTCTTACTGCACCGAGTTACGACAGCAAGTTATTGCACCACGATGATCTCCATTTTGTTTACGTCTGCTTCCCCATGAGATCATGTTAATACAGCCATACTTAATACAATTTTTAAGGACACCTGTGGGCATTTCCAGCCGTGTTCATGGCAACCAAAACCATCATTTTTAAGCCAAACCATGATGTCAACCCAAACAAATGCAATGTTGCAATATAAAGAAATGTTCAGTTTTGACTTATTTGTGGTTTTGTGGTCCAGCTTCATTCTGCAAAACCATGAAATCAGAACCCTGAAGCCACGGCACCGCTGCTGCACAACATGGTGTTCCTAATGTCTAAATGTCCAAATTGCACCAAATTCAATGCTCCACCTCAGCAAACCTCCTGCTGAATGTGAAGTCGACTGGATGAAAGGTTCACAGTATGTGAATACTGTGAAAAATATCTCATTACACTTGATATGAGAGGCAATCATCTAGAAAGTCGCGTTTCAGTGAGATGAATGGGACTTGTTTTTGAACAATTTATACTTGTTCCAGTGGCAGATTTTTAGAATTTATTGCGAGCAAAAAAACACCTTTTATTCAAGTGAAATTTTTCCAGCGTATCGTTAGATGAGGCGTCTGCGAAAGCTTTAATATTGACCTCCTAAATAATGCAACACTTGGGTTTAGGTAATACAGTACACTGCATTATGCTCAGATAAGGAAGGTTATCTGGAATCCGACCGCTGAAGGTTTCTAATTAACGGACGAACCAAACATCCAACATTAACAGCAGAGATGTGAAAAAAAGCCTCTTGTGAATTCCCATGTTGGAAAAACCGTGCTGTGCAAATGAGAACCTCAGTTGTGAAATCGTTATAGAGGGTGATAAAACCATTAACACTGTTCCACATTATATAAGCGTAGAGGCTTAAGGCTGCTAATGTTATGTACTGTCAACTTCTGATCAGCAGGAGCGATGGTGGGGAGTGGATTGGTAGTGTAGCACTTAAAAAATGTTTTGTGCACATTAACACTTTTTCTCTGTGCTTCTGTTGTGTGCACGTGTGCAATTATCACCTTGTTTACTTCAGAGGACTCTCTCGTTATTTGTGACTAAAAACAGTCCCGTGTTTGACGTGCATATGATTACCGGTGACGCTAAACAGAAACACTTTTCTGAAGTGGTAATGACAGCGGATACAAAAAAAGCGATTTGTGATGCAGTCGCCTTAAGTCACGACACGCCGCTCTCCTCGACGTGGCTGCACATCAGCAGCCTGGACTCGTGTTCGTAACAATTTTGTTTCTGACTAAAAATGATGGTAGGAAACTTTTTGTTTGTTCACACATTAGAGGTGGCGCAGGAATGACGCAGACGTTGACGACACATATCATCTGGATCACATTTATAAACAGCTCATGCGTACCGATCGTCTGGTGCCTAACCACCTCTAATCTGGGACTTTTTGTCTGCGATTTCCATGATGAATGGCAAGATCGAGGCTAACATCCAGTAGCTATGCATTAGCACTTTACTGGATGCAGACTTTGGTATAAAGCCTGTCAGTTGGCGCGTATTTCCCCCGCTTCCATCCATTATGCATGAAACCACAACAACCTCCAAGCTAGCAACCTGCAACAGTAACATGCCATCAGGTGTTACTTTTCCTTTTCCCAGGGATTTAGCTGTTTTAACGCTGTGACTTGACTCCCCAAGTGCAAAACTAGTTTCTACTGACACTATTTTTGCAAGTAAACAGTCTCTGCATGCTGGACTTTTGATTGCGATTGGCTAACTGACATGCAAACGAGCCTTCTTCCGCTTTACAAGGATGAGATTTGGTGCTGCCAGACCTTTACAGTGCTGTGGAGGAAAGTCTGTCCGAGGACGCTTCCTCTGAGGCCACAAAAGACGGCGATAATCTGCGAGACCAGCACACTTTAATGGGTAAAGTTGCTGGAGTTACACTTTTTTTGGGGGCGAGGAAGACAACACACCTCCTCCGTGGCGTCCATGTTGTTTTCACACCACGACTTCAAAGCTCATTAAACACACCGAAGACGAAAGAAGAACAACTTCCCAGCTCAGGAAAACGGGGCCATCAGAGGAGCATGTGAGGACTCATTAATGATAACGTTGCAGTACTGATAGCAGCGATCCCAGACGTTATTATTACGTATTACTTTGCCCCTCATTGGCGGCCACGCAAAGGCGGAAAGCTCTCACTTTTCCCTTCAACTAATCCTTTAACTACTTGGCATTCTCTCACAGGAAGTTACAGTTAAGAGGCAGAGAAGTCATTTAGATGGTGAGGACACAGCGGACTGTAATCACAACAGTGAGCGCTGAAATGATGCAGGGGAGGACTGAGGACGGGTGCCGCTGTTCACCCATCCATGAAATGCCATTTTGAGAAGTGAGCATTTTTAAACCCACGGCTGATTGAATGGCTGCCTCAGACTCTCTTCTTTAAGGACTGCGATACCCAAATGTTTTTGACAAAAAAAGACCTCCAGGAGCTTAAAGTTTCTTTTTGTGTGTGTGTGTGTGTGTGTGTGTGTGTGTGCAACAAACCACACCGCAGCTACGTGCCTGAAATGCAACATGACATGAGACTGTAACGCAATCTGACAGGGTATGAATGAGTGTTTCAGAATCAGCCTGCCACACATGAACACGTGCAAAAAAACACTCTGCATACTTCAGCAGATCACTCCCCTCCCCAAACGTACAGTTAGTCGATTTATAAATAGCATCGTCGGTGTTGGAGGGGGAGAAGGTGGGAGGCGGGAGGAGGAAGGAGGAGGGGGGAGACGAGAAAAAGCGAGCGAGGATCTGAAAGTCGGTTGGAACGGAAGCGACGGAACGCAAAGAGGGGCGTGAAGGTGAAGCGGGGAAGGTGGAGAGCGAGATGAGCAGGGGTTGTGTGTGAGGGAGGGGAGGAGGGAGGGATGATGGGGTGATGGAGTGTTAGTGGCCTGCGGAAAAGAGGAGGAGATTTTAAAGGTCTAAACGCTCCCGAGGGAGGCCATGAGTGACAGAGGAACAACAACTGCCTCTCTACCTCTTCCTCCTCTCTCTCCGGTTCTCTCACCGCCTCCCTTTTCCTTCCTCTCTCAGTCTGAATTTCTTCTTCTTATTTTTTTTTTCACGTCCTCTACGATCCCCCTGTCATCTTCCTCTGCTGCCTGTTAACCACTTGCTCTCTCTTTTCTCTCCTCCCTCTCGTGTTCGTCCTTCAGCCCCTTCGTCAGACGGCTCTTCGCAGCCACTCTGTCGCCTTCCATCTCAGTCGGCTGCTCACTTGCTCTCCGCTGCTGTGCCAACACGAAAAATAAAATAAAATAAATGCCCCTGTTGCTTCTGTCCTTCCTTTTTACAAAAACACCTCTCTTTTCCTCCCCTTCACTTCTCCCTCCAACTCTGACTCACTGACGGCGACATTAGCGCGCCCTCCCGCTTTTACCGACTCTGAAAGGAGGAATTGACAGACGTTTCCCCCCCAAAAAAAACACACAGAAAACAACGAATACATAAATACAGCGACCGCCAAGCACTAAAAAGACCATGAAAATTATGAGTGCACGGAAATTACTGCAATCAGCGGGCAATTATGATGAATGAAATAAAAAAAAAGGAATGATTATAATCTTAGAGGCTAAAAGCTTCTTTATCCCTTTTCAGCGAGGCACTTCAGAAAAAGAGGTACGAGAGCCGGAGAGTGGAGGAGATGACTGGGAAAGGTGTGTGTGTGTGTGTGTGTGAGGATCGGCATAATTGAATAGTGTGCTGCACATTAAAGCTGATTTTATGTAAAACTGCAGCTCTTTAACATCGCAGAACCTCTTCACTGTTCAGGTTCCCCGCTGTGACAGTCTCAGTTTCAAAAGGTTAAACATGCAGTCGTCTCTGAAGTGTCGGAATAAATCGACCGAAATTGTGATTGTTGTTAAATTCTTTTGTTGCCTCCAGCCTTTAATGACATGATAAATCAGAGATCAACCTGCACAGACGATGGATTTTCATCAACCCCGAGTTCTTTAAAAGTGGTTTAAAGTCTCCAATTGATTTGCTTTATACCTCCAGTTACATCACGAAACGCCAGATCAGATTTTTCCAATTATCAATCAAGAGTTTCACTTTACTCATGTTTGTCTAGCGCGCTGTGCCTTATTACAATCATTTCTACAGGAAGAGAGAAGACACCGGGAACAAACGCTGTAATCATCTGTAATTATGCTGCTCTGCTCATAAGTCATGTTTTTTATTCTGCATACAAATAGACTATAGATAGACTTGAAACAGCGTTTTTGAACTTTGAACTTTAATGGAGTAACATATTTAACTTATATCACGTACGTAACCGAACCAATAACTAGAATAAATGTTGGTCGTGTACGTTTATGCGACCAATATGTTGAAACTTTACCTTCTTCTTTTGGTGCAACTTTATGTTTCTTTTGGTTTCTGTGCTTTTAAAAAAACACCCAGTGGTGTCTGTGTTACAAATGATGAGCCGCAGTCTTGAACAGTGGTCACTGGCTTGGAGGAATTCTCGCCTGTAACTCCACCGCCATCCCCTCCACCTCCGGATACGAATTAACATGTAATGTGAACATGATGTCAATATGCAACGTAGTCTGTGACAAACACAGACGTGAACAAATCAGTTGATTGCAGAAATGTTATATTCAAATATTTAATCCAAGTGATTCAATGATTTTGCGCCATCTTTTTCTGAACCTAACCACCTTTTTTTTGTTGCCTGATCCCAACTGAACTGCAACCTATGAAGGCTTCACTGTCGATTTTCTCTTCACAGGAGTCAGTTGCTGTTTTGCACGGCACACAGTTTGAAAGTGTGAAGTTACGTTATCCTTACGCAGATCGACAAGATTTGGTTGGTTTGTCATTGAATGTTTCCTCTTTTACTTTGAAAATACTCTCCTCTTGTTTCAGAGGCTTCACTTCCTGCCTTTGTGTGTTTCGCCCTGATTGGTTTCACCTGCCCCTCTTCGTCCTTCCGTCCTCGGTGTATTCAGTGTGTTCCTCTCTCTCTGGGTGCCGGCTGGTCTGTGTGCGCAGCGTCAAGGCTTCCAGCTATTGTCCCACAGTGTGTACAGTGTTGTAGTACTTGACCTCATCTCAGTGTTTCCCCCCGGGCTCAATTTGTTTGCCTTTACCACCGACTGATTACATGTGTATCGAGGCTTTTTGTCAGGTAAAGATTGTGTCCTAATCGAGTCACTGTCTCTGAGTCGTTTGCCTGTGATGTCTCTTTAAGTCTGAGAGGCTGCGGGGGAGATATCTCCTGTTGCTGCGTCTCTGGCGGAGCTGCAGTCGTGAGCGGTGTGTCCATCTTTGTTCTGTTAATGGACATCCAGCAGCTTCAGCTTTGTGCTCCTCGTGTGTTTGCCATTATTTCAGAAGAAGAAGATATCTGCAGTAGAGCCCTTTATCACAGTTTGAAACAGGGAGTGTCTCAGGGTCCGAGTCAAGAACAGCCCGAGTACAAAAGGAGGTTTATAACAGAAATTGTTTTAATGATCGAAAAACATCAATGGTAAATGTCAAGATTTCGGTATCAGTCCCACTGCTGAGGCTGCATCGATCGACCTCCAGAGTCCTTGCGGCTGATTGAAGAGCAGCTGTGTACATCAGTATGTGCACAGAGAGAGCTCAGCGTTCCTCTGAATGTTTGGAGAGCCATTGTTGAAACAAAAACAATATGTGGGAGGAGGACGGACAGGGATCAGAAACCATTCGCCAATCGGGGGACGCACTGGATGATGACTCGGCTGACGAGAACAAGTGGGACAGCGGAAGAATCATAAATAAATCAGGCCGGCTCCATCACTGTGCACTCAGTGTAATTAGCCTTCCGAGACCAGACAGGAGCTCCCCGAACCCCTCGGCTGTGTGGCTGCAGTACGTGACGGCTCTGAGCAGCCTGCAGAGACAAAAACACACACGACGTTCACCTCGGCCCGTCGCTAACCGGAGAAGCAGGTCCGATGGGATCTTTACAGTCCCACCGCACGCACACACACACAAGCCTGGGCACGGCGTGACCTTTCCGAATAAATCTGCCGATCAGTGCTCTCTGTGTTTGTGTGACAGATATCTTTGGATATGCAACACTTCACAACCTTATCTGAAGCCAGAGATCCCCTTTCATTTCCTGACAGCTCTCTCTCTCTCTCTGTCTGTCTGTGTGTGTCTCTCCCCATATGTCTCTACCCACTTAACAGATTAAAGAACACACACACACACACGTACACACACACATGCTGTTGCTTGCTTCCCCAAATAACATCGAGGGTGGAGAGCAGAGGGTGGTGGTGGTGGTGGAGGAGGAGGGGGGGACGGTGGTGGTGGGAGGAGTGAAATGGCATTGCTCTCTAAATGATCCAGAGCAAATGAGTTTATCTCAGAGACAGACAGCCCCCGAACCATTCAGGATCAAACTAGGTCACACTCAGAGAGAGACACAGGGAGGGAGAGGGGGAGAGAGGGAGGAAATACAAATGAGGAGGATGAAAAAAAAAACAGTTACAAAGAGGAAGAGGAGAAAAAGGAGGCGCTGCAGAGAGCGACCCCGGCTGAGTTTATCTCGGCTCTTCAATCTGGTCTCTCCGGCCCCCCTGCACCGTCTCCTCTCTTTGTGTAAACATAGCGAAGCTGACATTTCGAGATGTCCCCTCTCTTAAAAGAGCTGTCATCCACCTAGTCAAATTACATCAAATCACTTTGAGGAGGGGAGGGATGGGGAGGGAGAGCAAAGTGAGGTGCATCAAAGGCGTTTTTTTCCAACAGGACGGAGAACTGGGGACGTGCTCAGTGTGGAGCGGAGAATCTGCTGTTTAAACCAACAACAGAGTGAATTGCTCCTTTCAGGTGGCACTTCAGTTGTTTTAGAGGGATTAGGCGGCACTGTGAGTACAGTAACTTTGCTGCTTTTGTGTTTGGAATAACACACTTAAAGACTCGAGGCGTTTTTTAAGTGATACAACATATTGTCATTAAACTCCGGAGCGCGGCTCCAGGGGCAGCGATGGGCTTGTTGCCCTCGCCCTCTCGCCCCGCAGCCGCTCTCGCTGCACACAGCGGGATACGCATGGCATCATAATTATACCTCGCCAAGAGCCCAAGAGACGGAGCGCTACTCCTGTGGTGGTGCTGTGTGTCAATTAGCCCCGTGATTATTCAACCGAATCCAATACGTTTTAAACTAAAAGAATTTGACAAGCAAGTATTTTGGCTCCTTCTAAAAAGAAATCAAATAATGTGGTGCGTCTGAGGCTGCACTGCGGGAACTTTCCCCAGGGAAGAGGAACTCTTTTTCACCACAGGGTAAATTATTTTACCCTTCAGAATGTCCCCTGCATTTTGCGGTTGGTCGAGTACTCGCAGCATCTTATTTTTCAGCCGCCATTGTTAGAAATCCTCCTTTTTTTCGCTCAGCGTGCTTCGATACAGCTCTACGCATCGTTGTGGTATAGGCGCGTGCGTAAATGACCTGTAAAGCTGTTGCAAACCTAATCTTTGAGGGTCTTTTCAACCACGATAACAAAGAGCTGAAGGAACCTCTCAGTTCCCTGAAAAGTAATAATGATTCCTGGTACAGAAAATCACCCAGCTCTGCAGCTCCCCTCAGCGCTGCGGAGCATTTCATCTTTCAGCTCATTGTTTTGGTTCAGTCTCACTGCTCCCATTAGCATGCACAGGCTGCTGTTCCCAGCAAAAGAGACAAAGTTAGAGAGGTGAGTATTTTCAGGCTCTGCTGGCAAAAAGCCAGATTTCATAAAGGCGAATGCTGGACTCTCATTCATCAGGTTGACACAAATAGGACCCTAAAATGAATGCTAATGTTGCGCCATGCCTGCCAGATGTGTAAATAAGCAACTGCATGCTAACAGGTTCAACACATTATGTTAAAGTAATGTGTTTATAGATTGTTTGGCTGTAAACAAAAAGTCGGCTTCAAGGTTCTAATCATCCTCCCCCAAAACAAGTCGTATAATAACTATATGTTGCTGTATGGTGGCGACCTCTAGTGGCCGTACTAATTAGGACAGGAGCAAAGGAGGAAGTCAGGTGATGTAGGGTAAAGAAATGTTGGGAGAGGGTATGAGTGGATGGGTCGAACACACCCAGACACTCACAGAGGAGACTGTTGTTGAAACGACGTGAAGAAACAGGAAGCAAACAATGACTTCAGTTACATAACGAATCATAACCAGGAAATTTTATTGACCAAATAACCAAACTGTGTCCGTTTCACTTTGTTAACATCGTGTTTGTCGTTGCTACTTTCCAGTGACAAGTTACCTGTTCCATCATCTAGATATGAGGGTGTCATCACAAACTATCACTGACTTATCAGGCAGTAAACTGTGGTGAATTCGCTGACTGCAAACTGCAAATTTCCACCATTTTTGTTGAGACGGCTTCAAGCCTGTTCCTTTAGCAGCAGCGACAGGCAGCTTCATCACCACCGTGGATGGATGGTTATGCGTTTTCTCTAAAGATAAACTCATTGATCATCATGTCATCTACACTAGGATGTATAATACGCAGGAGCATGTTTGGTATTTAGTGGAAGTTTTGCCCGTTAAAGAAGCTGCCTCCCTTTTTCCTCAGCCGTGGATGTGTTGAAGTCTGAGCGGCTGTTGGTTTTCGTCAATAATATCTTGGCTAAGTGTTCACAGATTCTGGGAGAGAGCTGGAGGTACTGATGGAAAGAAGAGAGAGCGGGGGCACAAAAGTACAAAGCAGCAGGCATTTAGAGGAATTGGAATTAAAGGTATTGAATTTCAATCTGAGTCGTTGAAAAGATGCATTATGATCATCATCTGCCACCTCGCTCAGTTATTGAAGGGAGAATCCATTATAGTGGGTCAGAAACGTTCAAGGCTGATTATTTTCACTTTTTATTAAATCCAGTGTGTATTGTCAATTTGATTTTTGATTTTTTTGATTTTCCACAAACCGCAGCCACAGTCTGTTTGTTTTAAAGATACATTTCCACACATATATGGAGAAGTTGTGCTCCAGGCTGCGGAGGGTGAGATCTCTGAATTTCCTCTTTCTGTATTTCTTCTTTGTCTCAAGGATGTGTTTCTGTGTTTTTCCTCAGGCAAGGTCAGAAATAACCCCACTGAGACGCCTTAGCTGATATTGGCTGATATGTCCTCAGAAAAATGAGTAGAAATCCAATAAAGCCAATGGATAATAGAGAAACTGAGGTAAAAATCTGAGATGGCACATGTTCTGTGTCTCACATGTTCAGGAAAGGAAATCCTCCAAGCACCAGCGGAGAAATCAAGCGACGACATGTGACAGTATGAAAGGAGTCATCCGCGGTGATTAACATTCAGAGAATTATCTGAATCTGCAGCCGCCCCCCGGGGATTTACTGAGATTTATATCGAGTTTTGGCGTTGTTTTCAGCAGCGGCAGACCGCCTTCTATCCTTGACAAAGCGCTGAAAACAAATTGCTCAGCAGGAAACACAGCAGACAGAAACAGATAGAGATTAGGTGGTGAACAAAGTGGGAGCATTTAGCCGCTAAAGAATCAGATATATCCCCCAGGAGCTGTGAGAGACCAAAGAAACAGCTTATAGAGAAGGAAAAAATAAATGAAAATGTGGTTTGATCATGACTCTGGTCACATGTAAGCGTATGAGAAAATGACCCCACTTCTCACTTGATTCGTTACCTCAGTAGACAACTTCCTGATGAGTATATGACCTCAGTCGCTAGTTTTAAGTCTTCTCCAACATGGCACGATGTTCATTTTGTTAGCGACGGTTCCATTTAGAGTAAATTAGACGATAAAGGAAGGTCTGTTTTCGCTGGGGGAAGCAACTTTGTGATTCGTTCTCATCTCTCGTCCAAACATGGTCACTTCTAGGCCCCGAAAAAGAGAGGACATCTCAAAATTGCTAACACGAGGTCTGATAGCAGTTTCCACATTTCTTCATGAGCTCTAATGAAGATATGTAAACAGATCGAGTTCAATAAAGTGCTCGATAAAGGATAAACATCTCCAAAACTGTCCAGTGAATGAGAAACACGTTCGTATGACTTCCTGTTTACAGATCTGGGTTCGTTTGTATCGAGTGAACTGAACTACAAGTGTGAAAAATCTCCAAACATCGCACAGTTTCAGCTACTGTATTCTCCTCGGCACAGACTGAGTCATTTCCTCTCCGTGTCAGGCCGATAATGAGGACATCAGACCCACATCAAGCGGAATGTCCGACTCCTGTTTGCCAGCTGCACATCCATCCACTCCTCTTTAGCTTTTCACCCCGGCACGAGCGAGAAAAGAAGCTCCGGAGTCAATTTTGGCACTCAATGCCGGCTGGCTGAGCAGCACAGTAAAGAGGTTAAGCTACAAGGGTATTACCTGCACGGAAAAAAGAGAAAAAAAATGAGAGAATGCAAAAGTGGGTTGTAATATTTGAAGGACTCTGGGCGCGCTCAATTTCAGCCACGCCACAAACTTGGAATGGCCCCCGGAGAGAGGGGAAGAGATCAGTGAAATCAAGCGCTCCCCGGGTTATTTCAAGCGTTTGGAATATACTCAAGTGCTATTTTGCCCAGGTCTGAAGCCAAGGGAGCACTTTTAATATTCAACCTACTTCATCGCTCAGTTCACTCGCTCCTGCACGCGCACACGCACACACACACACACACACACACACACACACACTCACAAGCCACATGTCACATGTCACTTCAAGCCACTTCAAACACACTTCACGCTACAACTTAAAGTCCTGCAGGCCCAAATCGGGGTCATGTTCCCCTGACAGCCAATCATCACGTCCCTGAAAGTCAGGTTGTGACTCTCTGTGTGTGTGTGTGTGTGTGTGTGTGTGTGTGTGTGACTCCCCATCACTGGGACTCAGATCATGTTTATATGCATTTGTGTGTGTGTGTGTGTGTGTGTGTGCGTGTGCAAAAGACAGTGAAATATAAATAAATAAGAGAGCCAATCATCGACAGCCAATCATCCGTCCTTCAGACAGCTATTTGGACACCTGGGTGCCCCGGCGGCGCCATGGCAACAGCAGCTGTCTGTTACCAGGTAACTGTGCATATGCAATGAGCTCAGGGGTGTAGGCGAGAGCAGAGAGGCATTGTGGGAGACACAGAGGTCAAGAGAGGCGCACTCGCACACGGGAGAGGGTGAGAAGGTCGACGCGCAGACAGGTGGCGTGTGGAGGACCGAAGGCTCAAATGTATCTGACACACACACACACACACACACATTAGAATTCACAAACACACATCAACCTAAAAGCCCACAAAACAGACAAAATCATGCAGAGGCCTGATCAGAGAGGACAAAACACTGCTAATGTGAGCAGGAGAGACTCTGAAGCTGGTGGAATGTAACTAAGTACATTTACTCGAGTACTGAACTAAAGAACAATTTTGAGGTACTTTAACTTATAATTGCAGTAAATTACTCTTGATTCTTGCTGTAGATACATTTAAGATAAGATACTTTAAGACTTTTACTCGAGTACTATTGCATGGGTGACTTTCACTTTCAGCAGAGTTATATTTGAACATATCTTTATTTATAAAACACTGATGCACACACTCACACACGTGAGAATTACATAAACAAAATAAAAACATACAAAAACAACAGAACAACTGCAAACACTTTCACTAAACATACTGTACAGGCATATGGCATTCACACTCACTAATCCACACACACACACACACACAGACACACACACACACACACACACGGGTGCACACACTCTGACTAATCTTCTCACCCTTTTAGATGCTCTGTTGCATTTGAACTGTCTGGGGA
>CAEMYA010000638.1:342077-353969 GCA_903131615.1 Diplodus sargus
AAAAAAAAAGCCGACTTCCATTTACCACTAAACAAAAGCTCAGCTATGAATTGTGTTGAAAGCCACAGTCAATGAACATGAAAATAGAAGGAGGAAATTGATTTTCCCTGCAAATTGTACGTTCTCAGCCTGCGAGTGCACCGCCGTGCAGTTATAGCAGGAATGACAAACACACTGATGCAAATCCAAAATCAATCCCGCCACTGAAAATGCTGGTGAGGAAGATCCATTAAGTGCAGCGTCTGATGCCGCTGATCAGAGAATGAAAAAAAAAAAAAGACATGAAAAAGGGGGAAAAACAAACCAGAAAACAGCTTGCTAGCCATTTTGTTTATTTTCTTCTTCCATTTCCGAGCCACTTTAAAGTCACGTCAAGTGTTTAATGTGCACGGCGATGAGTCGCATCTGTGAAAGCCCCATTTCTGCTCCGAGGCTCCGAAGATCCAGCAAATTACACCGACGTGAAACAACGTTCCATTTGCCGTTATTGTTTACCTGCGACAGCTGAGGAATACTAACAGCCGACCGACGGCAGGAATCCGTCAGCGGGGATTAGCTTTGAGCTCGCGTTTTTTCCAACTAGCAACAATTTAAACGAGAACTGAGCAGAAAACATGAAAACCAAGAAGTAAGACTATAAATATATACAAGAGTGGGGCATGATGTCGGCAGGAGGGTTGTTGGCAAAATAACGTTTGCACACGTGAGGATCTGACATGGTGGTTTCCCTCCATGTGTAGCTCCACTACACACACATCAATACAGAAAACTGCACACCGCAGCAGGAACCTGGTGGGAAGCTATCAAAGACGGGAGGAGAGAAATGTAATAACAGCGAGGGCAATAAAAAGAAGACATTACACTGAGAATCCAGTGTAAGACTGTAAGAAGCGCTCCCGAATAAAAGTGGCGCATCGCTGACTTAAATTTAATTGAGAAATAAAATGTTACTGGTAACTGCTGTTTCCTGGTGGCTGCGGTGATTTCTTGCTGTTGGTTTTCATGCTAAAGTCGCGGCTAACCGCCGAGCTGTGCACGGAGGGGTTTATGGAGTAAGTGCAAAAATAATCTGTAAGTGTAAATCAGTCAGGAGAATCAACAGGCAGCTCAAACAGACATGGAGGGTTTAATGTGACTCACTGCAACTATATTTAATGGTGGATTTTTCCTTTAAATGTATCTTGAAATCCGTTTAGTTAAGACAAGTCGCACACGTCAGACATAAGGTCAATAAACTCTTTTGTTACAGTCAAATAACTAATAACTGAAGTTAAACTGACTCTGATTTAACTTTTCTTTACTGAATATGTTAATTAAAGCTCTTCGGTCCACGTGATGTATTCAGAAACCGACCAGAACTGAACAGAAGTTTGTGGTTTGATCTGAAAAAAGCTGGTGAGGCACAAATGGCACCAAGTTAAATGATGTTCACACACATTTACATACAGCAAAATAACAAAAGTTAATAATGGCTTTGTTGATCCGAACTATGCAAAAATACACAACGTGCACCCAGTGAACCACGTAACACACAGACACACAAACGAGTTGCCTTTTTAAATTAGAAACGCAAACAAAGGCTAGTTACACTAATCACCTCCCCGGGGGGAAAAAACACAGAAAGGACTAAACGTGTTGTTTTCTTTCTCTCACACACACACACACACACACACACACACACACACACACACACACACACACACACACACAGCTGAACGATTGACACACCAATCAACGCCCTGCACACAAACTCACTCTTCAGCTAATCAACACTTTTCTGGGGACGTCTGGAAAAGGAACCCGCTAATGAACACCGAAAGGAAACCATATTTAACGGTTGGTGGGGTCCAGCAAGAACAAAAAAAAAATATATATATAAATAAAAAAATGTCGGGATGGCGGAAAACTAACTTTTGTGTAATTGAGAGTTGAAAAAAAATGCTCCATTTTCACAATTGATGACCATGTAATTATCACGTTACGACTTATTAGCGACGGCTCGGTTTGGTCACGGAACATCTCGTCCTCATGGGAAATAATTCCACTTGTTAATTACGGCAAAAAAGGGGGTCGGGATGGAAAAGGCTGAGGACGGAGAGCGCACGCAGCGTCTGCACTGAATTTATGAGATATATGAAGACATGAACTACACGACAGAATCTATTCTAATGTTTCCGTGTGCAGCCGGGCTTCGGATTGACCTTTTTCTCTTAATCCAGCACCTTCTGGGAGCCACTTTAAGCTAAAGGGCACATTGCTGAGTGGCTGCTCCACATATGATGTTGGACTAATGAACATTTATTGACATTTGTTAGTCAAATAAGCCCGTACATATATTCGCTGCCCACCAGCCTCGTCCTGTATAAATTAGAGGCGCTGAGCCTTTTCGGTGGCGGCTGAGATTAAAACAGGAAGACGCAGAACTTGCGTTTGTTCTGAGAGGTTTCAGACGCTGATGGAGATCAGTGTCTCACAGAAACATGATCTATTTCTAGAATATGTAGCGAGTGCAATCACCTTGGATGATGGTTGCCTGTGCGAGTCTCAAACCCTGCTTGTACCATCAATAATCCACTCAAGCATCTCTTTCATCCTGACGCTGTGGATTTCCTGGCGTTGGTCCGTTGCTCCCATGATTATCTGAGGCTGGGATGTTATTTCTCACTTATAAAAACAGATTAAATATATCATCAATGTGTAAAAAAAAATGTTTGCAAAGCAGGATTTTTATAAAAATCGCGTAACCTGTATTGTGAACACACATGTTTATTAGCTTACAGTCTTTTTTCCGATGATACCCGATGATGCATCACCACCTGTGGATCAGCGGAATGGCGTGAAAACCATCGTCAGGTTTGTGTATGTCGCCTGCACGCGTGACAAAACAAAACATGTACACACTCGTTAGAAAGTCGCTTCATCGCTTAATTGCTCAGCGTTAAGAAAAAGATCCCCCGGGTTCCTCCTCCGCAGGTCAGGTTCACGGTCGACTCTTAAGTAGCTCGAACATGTGAATGTGAGCAGAAGCGGAGCGGCTGTGTTCGCCCTGCGATTAACTGGCAACACACTCAGGCGTACGCTGCCTCTTCAGCTCCACCGCAACCCTCCAAAGGACACAATACGCAGGTTTAGCTAATGGACGGATGGAGAGAAAGCACACAAGTGGGTAAAACTAAACCATCCGACGCACCCGGAACTCTGACTCATGCTGCTTTTCTCTCCAGAGCTAATGGTTCGACCATTTAACTCTGATTCCTCACCGTCTAACATCCGGCCCCAGCGTGGTGTCCCCGAAGGAAATCCATCATATTAAGAGGTGTATTTTTATTTCATGTTGGAAGGAAAGAGGATGTGAACAATCTACGCATTGTGTGGACGAAGGTTCTTAGTCATCCAGGTCATGGTGAATCTGGACGTGTTTCAGTTCCACTTCTCATCCAAGAGGTTTCTTCGGTTCTAACTAACTGGAGGGGCGTCGCAGGGCTTTAAACCCTGAGTGGGAGTTTCCTCACAGAGTCGTTAGGGCCACATGAGGGTCGTTGGTCGAACCGGCCTTCATGGGGGTTCCTAACGACTCTATTCTATCATTCTTAGTTTTAGAGTTTTATTATTTTATCTTTGTTTTACTGCCTCTAGTGTCTCATCAGTGAAATACACTGATGACAACGTTTCCTCAGTTCTGCAGTGCCTGTTTTATTACCATTTATTTGTTTTATTACTACTCATTTGTTTTATTTTACTTATTGTATTTTAAGTAGCTGTAGACGTGTGTGTGTATGTGTGTGTGTGTGTGAGGAGATGTTGTATTAATTGCTGCTGTCTTAACTCTGTAAAGCACTTTGTGCTACATTACGATGTATGAAACGTGCTCTTTAAATAACGTCTGATTGATTGATTGATTGCTAAGGCTAGGTGAGACGACTTTTAACAGAAGTGTAAAGACATCAATACTTTACAATAAGGAACATAAAAATGTGGGTAGTTACTGAGAAAACATCATACTGAGTAGTTACCATGTAGACTCATTATTACTGATTACTTAATCATTAGTTACTCTTTTTAAGCACCTTCAACTTAAGTAAAACAAAATACTGAATAGTTATCAAGTAGACTCAGGTAAAACGTAATTAATGATTACTTAGTTGCTCTTGTTGTGCAGGTAAAGTACGCAAACTGACAGATATTGATGAACTAATCATCACCTAATGGCTCAATAAATGACTACCTGACCTAATTCATTCATGTAGTCGCTGCTCAAGTAACAGCTGTTCAGAAGTTAGTCATTAACGTTTAATTATCAGCTCGTTCCTCCCGTGCCGCTCGCTCACATTGCAGCAGACCTTCAAGTGCGACCACATCAGGTGACTTCCTGCTTTGCTGCTGAACATTGGCTGTGTCTCAATTCAGGGTCTTCGAAGGCGAAGGCATTTAACAACCGCTTCGGCCGTTGTTAAATGGGACGGTCTCGCCTTTGGAGCGTTTCCTGGTTGCGTCACCAGATGTTTTACCCTTACGTCACCATTTCTGCTGCCCAGGCTCGTGAAAACGTCGCTCTGCGATGTCGCCATTTTCTCTCTTTCTTTCTTCTTTTTGGGCGCGCAAAGAATGTTGGGATATGTGAGGCCACGAAGGATAGCAGCGGTGCGTCCTCCAAAAAAGAGGTAAAAGAAGGCTGCATCTGGAGGAGCCTTCAAATTTCGACAGCCTTCGCTTGGCGTAGCGTTGGGAGTGGCCTTCATACGTGGCCTTTGAAGGACGCAGATCCTGAATTGAGTCACATCAATTGTCAAGATGCCGCCATCTTTCCGAAGAGAACCTGAAGCAGAATACAATCAGGTTCTTCGTCCGTTCAAACAAATGATGAGTGCTGTCGACACAAGACAAGAGACGCATTTCCACATCAGCTCTCAGCCCGGCTCCTGTGCTCTCATTCTCTATCTGTGCATCTAAGTCCTATTACCTTTTATCTTCTCCCCTCTCTCTCCTTCCGTCTGGTCTCTAACCAACTATTTATCATGCAGGGAACACGAGCAGAGTCGCTCAGTGGTATCTGCATTCCTCCACCTCTGTTTTTCATATCTATTACTCTCCGTCTGTCTCCGCATCACGCTTCCCCGCTACGCAGGACGGCAGAAGGGGCGCTCGCTAATGTCTGTAAATGAGAGAGAGCAACAGGCTTTATTATAACCGAATGAAAATCAGCCCGGCGAAGCCGAGCAACGCACAACCACACACACACACACACTCACACTGAGAGGGTTTGAGTGTAAACAGAAGCAGTCCATTAGTCATACTCAGAGCACATTAGAAGGAATATTCTAATCAGGAACACATACAGACCACACGCCCGAAATGTCACACAGAGGGACTGAGATCCGCGAGAGGAGGCTGTGAATATGTAACGAGAACTGGAAAACATTGAAAATTTGACCTTAAAACAAGACTGCAATATTCAACCGTGCTGCAAGAGTGGAAGAAGCCTCGGAGATAGGATGCCGGCATCTGGAACATTACTGTAGGGAACAAAGTCGAGTATACAAGGGCTCATAAATATGAAATAAAAGAGCAGAATGAAAAAGAAAGTGTGAGTTGGACACGTGGCATCAGATAGGGTGTTTTCATTTTCTCTGGAGATCTGCCAGATCAGTCTTACTCTCGTTTTAGCTCTTGGTTTGTTTGAGAATAGATTTAAAGATGGTACTGATTTTCTTTACTCTGCGCTTTATTTCTATCATCTTCGTACCAATCCAGTCGACAAAAGCAACTGTTGGCGATGCATGTGATCTGTGAACCGTGGCTGGTGTAACGAAAAGATCCGGTTTTGGCTCGAACGTACCTGTTCTGGGTGCCACAAACACGGCAGGAGACGTGCAGAGGTCTTGTTAAAAACACCTGGACACGTCGCTGCAGACACGGCTGGTGATGCCCTCGACTTCCCGTCAATAATATCCAGTTTTTGTAAACCACAAACATGACTTCTGCTTCACCTCCTGATCTGAAGTTCGGGTCGTAAACAAATCTGAACGTGACGTGATTCGTTTTGTAGACATTTCATTAAGATATGTAGGATATGTTCAAAGGTAGAGGCTCCAGATTCCCGTCTGAGCATGAAAGGAGAGAGGAGAGGGCATTTGCAGTCTGGACCTCGGAGGCTCTGGGACGGCGTGTCTGAGGCAAACAGATCGGCTGCGTCAACTTTCTAAAAACGTACTTATACTGATGCCTTTTTTATCTGTTTTCTTGTTTTTCTCACCTGTTTCTAACCTGATGACTTTATGACTTCTCTGTTTTATTTTTCCTGCCTCTGTGAAGCGCTCTGCGAGGCGGATTTTTTCAAAAAGAGCCCCACGAATAAAGATCATCATCATTGTTATTATTAAATTTTGTGCCCGGTGGCAGACAGAGCAGCATAATAAAAGCAGCGTTTACCGGGAAGCAATCTAAAACACTGTGGGCGATTGCTGTTATTCAATATCCATTACATGCTGCAATCAGCATTTACTTCATAGTGATAAGTTAAAGCTCTCTGTTGCCAGTTTGAGGTCATTTCTGATCAAAGATTGTTTTTTTGGTAGTGACTTCAGAACAGCGCAGAAATCATTTTAACATGTAATATGTCAGTCAACGACACTCTACGGTGTCATTATGGCCATTAAAAAAGCTTTTTCGTTAAAATAATCCAGTAAAAATGGATAAAAAATGGTCCATTAGTTCCAATTTAGGTCAAACAGGGCCAATTATGTTGAACCAGGCCGGTCTTGAGTCAGTCGGAGGTGCAGTTAAAGCACAAAGCTGCTGTTTTTTTTCACTTTCACAAGATTGCACCATTTTGAACGCAGCGCTGTGAACTGCCCCTCCAACGTGATGTCAAAGAAGTGAGGGCGCTGCCAGCCGGCCGCCGCGGGAGCCGAAGCCTCTTTTTTTAATGTGCGGAATTTAAATAATGTTCTTTGTACTGCAGGAGCAGATGGTCCGTATACGTGTCTTTAAATAGAGCTGGAGAGATTGTTGATGGTGCGTCTCAAAGGGGTCGAGTGTTTCTCTTTTTCTCTTTGTACATTGAAATAAAGACTTTTTAAAAAGAAATCTGTTGCCTCCGCTTCCAACTTCATTTTCCTTCCCTCCTTCTCCCTCTCTGGAGATTAGATTATGCAATTTTAGAAACACAGCACTGTGCAAACGGTAAAGTATATGATGTCAGTAAGTGCAAGTGGCCGACTGCTGTTTCTGTGATTGAAAAGTCACACAGAGGGTTCGGAGTCGACGGGGGTGGAATGTAACCGAAACACATTTACTCGCACTGTACTTAAGCATGAATGCTGATTCATATTCCTGCGTGTCATCATAGACAAAGAAATAGGAACACCTCTACCTCGAAGAGCTGCACCAGTTATTTGAATCCAACAATATAATATAATTGTGTTTGAGGTCAGTCTGCGTAATGAGCACTTTTATTTTAGATGCTGATTCTTTTGTATAACCTTGGCCGACTCCATCCACATATAGATTGGTTCCCTATAAACCTCGCTGCCTTCAGTCTGGATCTTTTCACAGAAAAACAAAGGTCGAATTTACGGCACAAAGGAAACGCGTCTGCCATTGTCCAACCAATGCAGAAAGTGGCTCCACAACCAGAATACTGTAACTGTGAAAACTCTCCACTGCAAAAGAAAAAGAAGCAGAAAGGAGGAGAGGCAGGAGGGAGTTAGAAACCAACGTGAAATCATGCCAAAGAGCAGAATCCTCCTGTTCTGGTACGTCCATCAGCAATTATGGAACAGGGAAAGCTACCAGCTGCAGATCTCCTGGTGATGACTTGTACCGCCAAACGCTTACAGAAAAGACAGAGCTGCCCAACAGCAACATCTCACAGCCGGTCAGACGATTCACAGTGTCGAAGAAAGAATCAAACATTAATTGTAGAACAATGAGGTGTGTGGACGCAGAGGTGTTCTTCCCTGAAGCTACTGTAAACAAACACAGTGCAAAATCTTTGTACTTCGTCCTCCTGTGGAGTGGATTACAGGTTTCACCAGTGAGAAACAGGTGGGAGTTTACCGTGCGGACTTGAGAGTATGTCGATTTGTGAATTCAGAAATGTAACAACCCTGATCAACGCGGTTCGGCGTGCACAGAAAATGGAGCTAAACTGGGTGTGAAAGAGCACAAAGTGACGACGGCGCTGCAACAAAAACGTGAACCGAGAACAAGCAGCACATTCTGCAAAAACCTGCAGCTCCGCGTTACGACACAACACGAGTGGAACCGCAGGGGAGGCACGACAAACCAGGAACTGGACTCTCTCCCGAAAACGCACCGTCAAAAATCCCTCTTAAGCATCTTAACACCCGTGAGATGCGCTTCTACTTGCTGAGGTACCATCGCACAGAGGCGGCAGAAGGAGAGCCGGTCCTGCCTCGAGCCCTTGGCAGCTCAAATCTCGTGTTGCAGGAGGCAGACAGTAATTAGCTCTTCAACTTCAGAAGACAAACACTTAGCCAGCCAGACAGCCTCAGCCTGCTTAAAGGAGCGGAAAAGAGTGGCACATTGACACGATGTAGATGCATTCAGACACGGGGCACACACACACACACACACACACACACACACACACACAGATACACGAACGACACACACGTGTGCAGGTATACAGCTGCAGAAACTGAAGCTCTGCGGTCGTGTGTTCTCTAACGCAGCTACCGGCGCGTTTGATGTTTTCTTGACCAGTTGCATTGCACCAAAGTTGTTATTAATGAGGGTCTTAATGAGCCCGCACCAGCTCACTGTCACAGTGTGTGTGTGTGTGAGTGTGTGTGTGTGTCATCAACGGCTGCATGATGTTAATGGGGGGTAATGATACGGAGTAGAATTGTTATGGTGGCTAACCTAGCATGAAGGGACGCGTCTTATCTCAAATACACACATATGAGCGCGCACACATGCACACATGCACATCAAACCACTGATGACTTCCTGCTGCACCCCCTCACCAGTCTCACACACACACACACACACACACACACACACACACACACACTGGAGTCTCTCCACTTTCATCATGGAGAGTGTCGTGGCCCTCTGGACAGAAAGCTAATGTAGCCTAAAGGATCTTTTTCTTTTGTGGCCTTTGTTGACTGATAATCATGTTGAATGACATGGAAAAAAAAATCAGATTCAGATCCTCATATTTATTTTGTTCTTATAGTTCAATGAAATGGAAATAATTACAATGAAAGGACCACCAGAGAGGACTTCAGTTATTTTAAAATGAAGAGAAACACACACATTTATAGATTCATATTAAATTCAGTTCAAGAACTGTTATAGAACTTGAGAAGCAACCGTATCGTCAGAGTCCACATACGTCGGAAAGGATCTCTGGAACTTGATAAATGACGAATTGATTGAGAAGATAATTATGTTTCCCTCCAGTTTTGTTTTGTGTCTTTAATCACGTACGTACGTCCACAGAAAGCACGGGAGAGAATCCGATCTCTACATTTGTCTGCTCATGAAGGTTCATCTTCTTTATTATCGTTAGTCCCTCTGGGTCATCTCACGTTGGCTGATTCATCCATGGCATGTCACGCTCTTATGAGCGTATTTTATTTATTACATCGCTTTAAATGACTTATGAAACATAAGTGTAAATGGAATTAATTACGGAGCGTGTTATCTCACTTGTTTTTGCTTTGTTCCTTGGTAGGATCAGTCAGATCGTGTTGTTTGTGCGAACTTCCTGGTCCTGGATTTTATACGAAATCCGCCTCAAAAGTAAAGCAATTCAGTAGAAAATGTTTACAGACTTTGAAATGTTCTGCTTTTTGGGGTCCCACAGTGGCAGTACCAAAAAAAAGACACGGTGCCTGACACTGTTCCTGTTCCTCAGAACCGATTCGACCCAGCTACTCTAAAATAAACGCTCTGAAAGCAGGACATAATATAGTTCCAGCGATGTGATGTTTAGACCAACACTTCAGTTTTTAAAGCAGCTTCAATCATCCCAGTTCGAGCTGCTGACTGTAGCGTTCCACCGACAGCTAATCCAGAGCGCTTTCAGTCAGACAGCGTTATTATTTCATCAGGATAATGCGAGCCATCAGCAGCCTCTGTGACGGCGCCTCGCGGCCATACGTTTACGAGAGACATGGCATTAATTCAGCACGATATAGTGCGCCGATGTCACCAGAGCTGCGAGACGGAGGCGCCCGCTCGTCTCTGTCGAGGTCTCTTTTGTTTACAATAATTACATCCAGATATCACAGCTAATTTGACAATGATGTATTTATGTTTGTAAATGCGGCGCGGAGTACCTTTAATGCGAAGAAAATCACAGCTGGATGGGACCGAAATGGAGAAAAAAGGAAAACCCCCTCAGCTGGGGCCTGACCTGCGCACATACAGTCATGTAATGGGAGTGACAGCTGATGTGTCTGTTTACACACACACACACACACACACACACACACACACACGAACAGAACATTTGCTTTGAAGACAGATATAATGGAGGTTTGAATGGAAGAAGCACCAGCAGAAGCAAAAACAAATACCTCTATACGGAGAGAACCAGAAGGTGTTAGTCGATTTTCAGTCCTTCAAAAGGACACACACAGGCTCACACACACACACACACACACACACACACACACACACACACACACACACACACACACGATGATGCTAATGCGATGGCTCATCAACATAATAAAAGGGTGTGGTGTCGATGGGACTAATGTATGCCGACGAATCCTCTGGTCACCTTGTCACCTCGCTGACAGAAGGCGTCGGGGAGGGCTAAGGGTCTCTGAGTGTGTCTCTGAGTGTGTGTGTGAGCCTGAGAGAGAGAGAAAGAGGATAATGGAGATGACTTTAAAAGAAGGCGACAAAAAAAAGAGGCTTCGCCGTCAACCAAATGGTAATTTTCCCCAGACTAAATGGTTCTTTCATGAGGGAGAAGAAAAAGGCAGCGAGACGGCGTGACAAGAGGCGGTGTAGCACTCTGGGCTCAGGTGTTCTCCTCGCCTCTCATTCCTGTGACATTTACTACCCAGCTGGTGTTTGCATGCAGTTGTTGAGAGGCAGATGTGTATGTGTGTGTGTGTGTGTGTGTGTGTTTGTGTGTGTGTGGCGGCGTACGTTAGTATGCAGGTGTGTGGGCACAAGTTTTTCCGAGCGCTACCCTCAGGGTGGAAGCTGTTCAAACTGCCAGCTTGTATCGGCTGTAATCACAACCCTCGACCTGTGACACACACACACACACACACACACACACACAGGGGGCTAGGTCTATACAAGCATACGTTAATACCGACACACACTGACGGACGGGCGGCACATAGCCAATATGTATAGGCTAAATATTCACACACACACATATTAACGTGGAAAGAATTCGAGCCGCGGCGCTGACAAGCCCCGAAGAGTTGGCTGCTTTCTGAAAAGCCTGTCAAACTGTCTATATGTGTGTTCTCTGCAGGCACGAGGCGTGATAACACAACATGACACACACACACACACACACACACACACAGACACTCAAAAAGAACAGGAGAGTGCATGCACGGCAGACAAGCACAGACAGAGACGTGATTCCATAGAAAGTCAATAAAAACGGGAAACACATTGAACACATGTTCCATGCAGGTACAGACCGGCTCGCAGAACAGTTGTTGCACGTGTTATTTTTTGTGTTGTTTGTTTGAGAGACACACACACACACACACACATACACACACACACACAACAGCGTGTCTATAAACACACACAGGTATGTTCGTGTCAAACAACATGCATGCAAACCGCTTTCTGCTGCTGAGACGGACCCACAAAATCACACGACTGGACACACACACACACACGCACACACACACACAGATGGAGACCTCAGGC
>CAEMYA010000638.1:368129-395505 GCA_903131615.1 Diplodus sargus
ACACACACACACACACACACACACACACACACAGCCTATTTCTCTTCTCTCTAATGGAGCTGGACCCCTGAGAATGACAACCAGGCTGCTACGCATCAGTGGTCATTACCCACAAGGCAGTGCGTCAGGGCCGCGGGGCCGGCCGGCCGCCCACTCTCTTCGCCTTTCACCCCACATCCATCAAACACAGGTACACTCTGCTACCGGTGCTCCTCCGCTATCTCTCTTCATCTCTCTCTCTCTCTTTATATATATATCTGTTGTCTCTCGCCCTCTCCGTCTCTCTCTAGAACAAGAAAGTCAGATTTACGACTTTCCTCGTCAGAGCAACACTTTCTTCCAGAGGACACTTTTAACGCTCTCGATCAGATTTGAACAGAACTCGTTTCTCTCCGGTGCGACTTGTGTTGCCCCGCGAACGACTCGGGTTTGTGTTCCGGCGAGCGAACAGTCTGTTTGCAGTCGATCACTGACATTTGTTTTAATCTACATCATCATCTACCATCTAGCATCACACAAACAGAGATGTGCTCCCCCTGCTCCGGGCTGAAAAACACAGTTTGTTTTCTATTCAGAAACCATTTCATTTTCACACCCAGAGCACGCTGGAAGGAATCGCCCAGTCATAGGTTATCATGAATCATCTACGGTGGCCCACAGGGGACAGTGGCTGCGTTCGGGAGAAAAGGGCAGAATATTAAAAAGGGATTTGCCTTCGTTTCTGTCCGCTTTGTTTCAGCCTCGGAGGCAGCGGGTGAAATTTCATGTGTAATTTCAGCCTCGGGCCTCGTGACCTCTGACCCCCGTGTGAATTCAACTCCAATTCAAATAACAAAATTAGAGAATAAAACAACGGAATAATTAAATTCTTCAAAGCGGCCTGTTATCATCTGAACACAGCTGATTAAAGTCATTAAAGCTAATATAAGCAATGGAAGAAAACGAGCAGGAAATTAATTATTAAGGGTCACAAAGTCCAAAAAAGAGAATATGAATAATTACAGTTGGGCAATTGATCGCTGCTGGCTATGAAATAACTGACACTAAACTTAATACATTTTCTTTGTCAGAATCATATTAAAACACATTGCATGATGGGATACCAGCTCAGTTTCTTCTAAAAACCTGGAAGCACTCGTATTGGCTCTGCTCTTGACTTTAATTAAGGTATCATGATGACATTTTCTGATCTTGTATCAGCAAGACAACAATAGTTTTCAGTTTTCATGTATTTGTCGCGTCTGTCAGTCAAAGTTTGGTTACGTATAGACTCAAGAACTATGTAGTTATGGTTAAAAAGCAGGAAATGGGATGCAAGTCTCTGTGTTCATTCTTTGTTTACACATCCACTCAACTCAATCTCCTCCCAAAGCCAAAGTGTGAACCCATCATGACGTCACCCACTGGTCTGTCCACTCCCATCCTGGACTATGACTTTCGCCATCTTGGTTTTATGGAGCCAGAAGTGCCCGACTGGGATGAGATAGCATCAAAATCTCTATTTTAAAACACTAAGAAGGCTCGACACAACATGAACTTTGCTCGTAGCATCACCAGGGTCTCTATACATGAACGCGAGCATTGAGAACATTGTTTGTGTACACAGAGTTACTAAAAAGAACGTTTTTGCCAGTCGAGAAGTGTCGATATCGGACAGTTAAGGTGGAACTACTGTCTTCCAGCAACAACTATCCATGCGATATCTCATGTGACTTATCCGGCATTTGATTTTAGTATTGTTTCTTATATGAGGCTACCTTTTTCAACTTCAAGGTCAATATTGTTTTTCGCTAACGACAAAACAACAAATTATTATTTATATGGGACTAAGCTTTAGGAGCGTTCCACCTTAACTGTCCTCCAGGTTACGTCACATTTGGAGATCGACACTTCTCAGCTGGCAGGACGGCGGCGAGCGGAACAAGCTACTGCTAACGTGAGTCGTTCAAAAACTTTTTGAGTACACTCTGTGTACACAAACAATGGTATCGTAAAAGTGTCCGAAAACGAAAATACATTCAATCTTAAAAGTGGCGCTTTTGTCGCCATTTTGGCGAGAGTTTCACTTTAAATGGGACCATCATTCACAAAATAAACACCATGTTGTATCGAAGAAGACTTGGAAAATGTTTACAGAGGCAATAAATCAAGGTCATTTTCTCATAAGCTTATATAAAATCAGGCCTCTTTTTGGAACCCGGGGAGATTGCCCTCCTGCTGGCCATTGGAGAGAACGCAGGTTCAAGGCACAGACGAATCAAAATGTTTACATAATCCAGAGACGATCAGATCAAGTTGCCCCTGTGAAACTTGTTTAGAGGTCAGATAAAAAGCCTCAGAACTGGACTTTGTAGATCTTCATCCCACTGGTACCTGAAGCAACACCTGCCCACCTACACAGCTTTGAGTAGCTCTTAACTCAGGGCTGTTTTTTTTTATTTGAACGCCCACTAACAGGTTTTTGCAAAGCAATCAAAAACCTCACACTGCTTCAAACTCTGCCTCTGAACATCACTGTTCGAGCATTCGCTTTCCTATTTCTCTGCAATCGAACACACGAACAATGCCGTTGTTCTCTGGAGAGGACGGTCTCAAAAACAACACTGCAAACTTCAGTCTAACTTTAATCCTGACAGGTAAACCTTTGTTGTCGCGGACAGCGTTGGAAACTTTGACGACTGTATGTTTGTGCCGGTTCCTAACAGCTTTCTCCTCCACCAGCGGCACTTTGATAATCTTTTCTTCTTCTGTTTGTTGTCTCCCCCTCTGTGTCTTAAATGCCTTTCAGTCATTCCCCCAAGTATCTCCCCCGTCTCTCTCTTCCTCTCCCCTCTTCTTCCCTCTCTCTCTCTCTCTTGCGGCTCGCCTCGCTTTCTTCTCTTCTCCTTGCTGTCTCTCCTCGTCATTTCCACTTGTCAGGCTAAAGGGAGCAGACAAATGGATGGACAGATGAATACCCAGATCTGTAGAGGGGCAAAAAGAATGATGGAGCGATGAAATGAAGGAGTGACAGTGCGTGACAGTGCTCAGCTGAGCCCAGTTGTGAGCCTGGGAGGAAGCGGAGGAGGAAGAAAAATACAGACAAAAAAGGAAGAAAGGGATAAAGGACGAGATACTGGAGGAGGAGGGATTTTTAAGAGCACAGCTATTGTTCCACATTTAGTAGTAACGGTAATAATCCGTGACATAATGATGCAAATAAACGTCAGTTTCTTCATACTGCTGTCTTTCTGTTACCGATTGATAAACACAATACGGATTCATGCTTTAGTCATGTAAGCTCTTTTATTCGCTGCTTTAAACACCCACTAAGCTGCGGTCTTGTATGGAGGCTAACCGCTGCAAAGGAGGAAAAAAAACAGGGAACCTGGACGACGGATCACTCGTTAAGCCTCGTCCTTCTCACTGCTGCTACACCTGACAGTCTCTCAGAATAAAAATGGTGGCGGACTAAACATCAAAAGTGTTGGTCCTTGATTTCAGACAGAGGAAGATAAAATCTTTGCTTCCTTTTACTTCTAGCCGGCTGCCCATCGAATGACGACTGCTCTCTGATTTTATCTGACTTGATAGTCAGAAATGACAGCAGAGGAATCTCAAACATGCACTCAAATGTCACATACAAAATAACGTGCTTGAAGATTAACGCTACCGAAATCAGCAGCCTCCAGCTGATGATCCATGTAGAGGACACAAGAATATCTTCTGGTGTTGCTGTGCAGACCTGTGTGACGGCCTCAGAGTCGGTCCTACTCTGTCCTCTGCTGGCTGTGTCTCACCTGGGTTACAGGAAGTTGACGTGTGGCGCTGGTTCCTCATCAGTGATGCAACACACCTGAGCAGGCTTTACAGACTACTGCTGTGTCTCAAATCAGGGTCTGCATCCTTCGAAGGACCTGGCCTTTGGAGAGACCTTTTTAACTGCCTCAACTGTTGTTAAATGGGACGGTCTCGCCTTTGTAGCATTTCCTGGTTGTATCACCAGATATTTTACCCTTACGTCATGATTTCTGCCGCTCAGCCCCGCGAAAGTGACAATCTATCTTTCTTTTTTTTCTTTTTCGGGCACGCAAAGAATCTTGGGATATGTGAGGCCACGAAGGATAGTAGCTGTGCGTCCTCTGAAAACAGGGAAAAGAAGGACGCATTTGGAGGAGCCTTCGATTTGGGGCAGCCTTCGTGCAGCGTTGTGGCCTTCAAATGCTCCTCTGAAGGATGCAGACCCTGAATTGAGAGACAGCATATGTGTGGTCTCCCTCTTCTGCCACATACTCTTGAGCCAGGTTGTTACAAGCTTTTATTTTGAAAGTCAAACCAAACATAGCATATAGCGTATTATTGCAAATTTGAGCCCTTCATGTCCAAAACTGAGGCTGAAGGACGATGTAGGAAGTCACATTTTGGAGCTGATTAAGTCGTATTTTGCCGAGTCGGGGTTGAAAATGTGCTGCAGTCAAACACACACGACAGTTCAAGCAATCACAAACATCACAGAAAAATGGGATTGCAAGAAAAACAGCTCTAAAAAATTATCGAGGTCGAGCAGAACTTCTCTTTTTCATTTCTTCTCAGTGCCATTCATAATGTGCTGCTGCTGCTGCTGCCAACATCTGCCTGAATGTGTGGAGCATTTTAAAACTACCCTGTGCCGTGATCGGTAATCCCTCATGGTATGGTAATCCCATAATTACCGGATTTAAGTACAGAGGCCCGCTTCAAAAGCAGAGCCTTGTAGATAAATATGACTCAGTGCCTTTCCCCTCTTTTTTTTCATTTAAGAAGAAATGAAATGTGTTGTGGTCTCATGAGAGGTGGGCCACATACGTGACGCGACACAACGCGATTCTTGGAAAAACAAGCGCATTTAACATTTATCATATGAAGCAACAATGAAACCCTGGGGGACGTTATTCGCTGAGATTACAGGTAGAAGACTGACACCGAAATGCTTATAATCGCAGTCAAAAATCATCCTTGGGGGGATTATATAACCGCTTGTGTGCTGTCAAAAGATTGTCCCTAAAGAACTGCTCGTACGTAAGAACAAAGGGAGGAAGAAACAACTAAGTAGCTGTGAGATTGCTTGGCAGAGACGACAGTGCAGGCTTACGGACTGAGACATTACTTGTATTGTGTTTACTCTGTGCTGCATTAGCTCTGAGACAAACGGTGACTATGTGGTAAAAAGGGCTGACGTTCACTTTTCGGAGGTGCATCAGTGTAGAAAGTTGAGCCCTTTTTTGTTAACGTGGGATCGCAGGATGGACGTCAACACGGGCGACCTCTCCAAATGACAGTCAAAGTCATTTTTACCCAAACACCACTGATCCCCTAAACTAAACTGAGTTTCAGATGAGCTTAAAACTAACCAAACCTGAACCACATCTGGAGGAACTGTTTATAAAACGTACAAAATACTTATTTTTCTAATTTCTTTTGGAGATATTATCCTCAGAGGTGTCAGCCTTCTGTTGGATATAACAGGACTGGATGGCACTCGGCTTGTCGCGCTCAAAGCATCATAAATTATATGCTGCAATGTTTCTTTCCGGCTCTGTAGCTGAGCTGTAAGGTTAGCCATCTTAGTTAGCTTAGTTGGCCAGCCTCTCGTCCTTCCTTCTGCGGACTGATACGGTAGGATTGTCTAGTTTAGTAGAGAGAAAATAGTTCCTACATGAACCTGCTCACAGCAAGATCTACGGGTCATTAAGCAACTGGGTGATGTTGATCTCTAAAACTCTGCAGCTTACACCAAAACATCTAAAAGTATTTTGGGTTTTGGGGTGCACTGTCCCTTTAAAGCTGAACTTCAGCATACTCACCAGCAGAAGTCACATGTGCTCGAGCAGAGAGCCAAAATGAGGGAAAGAGAAAATCCACGGCTACACAAACACAGTTCTAACAGACTGCGCCGCGCTGCATAATGCTGAATAGTTTGCACATGTCAGAGGTCCCCAGTGGAAGTTAGTCAAGAGTGAAAACCCCACAGTGACTCACTGTTCATTAAAATTCATGTCGAGGTGGCAAAGTTTTAAACAAGCACCACTGTTGTATGTAATATATTGATACAGCTGGAGCTGACGGGAGAGAATCACACAGCCTGTGACGACCCGACATCTTCTGCTCTCACGGAGATAAACTCACAGCACCTTTTATATACGGATGCAAATAAGCGTCATTAATATTTTTTGAGCTCATGAAACAACGCGCTCAGATAATTTTACAGTGTGCAGTTGTATAACTAATGTACAAAACCTCCTGTGTGCACACACGCGTCTGTGGATGTGTGAACTGGAGCTGCGCTGCCTCTTTACTTTGATGTTTTATTGATATTCCCGAGCTGATCTTAAAAGATGTATACGACTCGTGACTCATGTCCACATAAACTCATGATGTATATCATAAACTATGTACTTTATGTAGGGATTTGCTTTGCAAGCAGCCTCAATCACAAGTTTTTTTTTTTTACGTAGCGTTTGAAAAATCATCCCCGTGGCGTTAATTTTAACAGCTGCCATGAAGAATTACAGCATCGCTGTGTTGTCTTTAAATGTCCCTGAAACAACAAGATCAGAAAGATCTCTGTGTCAGTGCGACCATCTGTGGATTCCACTCACCATGTGTAGACGTAAGTGTAGAGAAATGACTCAGGTGAAGGTGAGAGAGTTACAGTAAAGAGTGAAAGGGAAGAAAAATGAACTAGCCGGGGTAAAAAAAAAGACAGATCTCAGAGTAAAATACGAAGATAAGCTGTCGTTGTAGCACATTCATGTCCGTGAAGATGGACGGATGGAGGCTCTGGGAAAACAGATGGATAAAGGTGCGGATGGACGGATGGACAGGAAATGAAATTTACAGTCTGAGTGAAGACGTCTCCCGGCCCGACAAGAGCTGATGTATAATCGAGTCTGCCAGGAGGAGACGGATGAGCAGAGACAGAGAGGGTGAGACAGCAGGTAATATAAAGGAGGACACGACGGCGTCCCCCGAAAGCCAAGATTTTTTAAAATGAAAAAGGAGTGTGGTAATCGGGCCGAACGGAACGAGGCAGAGGAGGAGGAGGAGGAGGAGGAGGAGGAGGAGGTGCAGGTGTGTGTGGAGGTGAGTGTAGACGCTTTTTCATCGAAGCTGTGAGAGTGCGAGCACGTACGGCCGTCCGGCTTAAACTGACAGATGGAGACTGATGGGAAGGAGATGATGTGGGGAGCGAAAGGTGAGGAGAGAGGAGGAGAGAGTGATGAGGCAGCTGTGACGGAGGGGAGAGAAAAAGAAAATGCTCCGTTTGCCCCTCCTGTCTTCTGCCCTCCTCTCCTCTCTCTCCATCCTCCCTGCAGCTCGTTCTCCTTCCTCCTCCCTAACGAGAGCTGACGAAGAGGTCGGAGCAAACGAACCAGAAGCTGTTTTAAATACCACACGCGTGTCGAGGACGGCCTATTGATTTCTGACACACACACACACACACACACACACACACACACACACCAGTGCGTTTCTCCATCCTGCTGCTGCTCAGTGAACGAGGAGAAAAATGATTAAAAAACTCACATTCGATATCGCTGCAAACACATGAACACACACACACACACACACACAAACACACACACGTTTTAATTAACTATTGACGGATGGAGCATTTGCTGTCTTCAAGAGTATCTACTGTACAAGCGCTAGATAATAACTCTGCACCGAGCTGAATTACACGTAAGAATACAAAACTGCAACAACCCTCGTCTCCGAGGAATTATGTTTATACACAACGCGTCTGCAAAAAGGAAATACAGCTGCAGATATTTTTAGTTTTCTGTTAAAATAATGAGGTGTTGTTCAGTTATATACCTGGCAAGTCGGCGTTGATACAGAACATGTCAGTGAAACGTTCACTGACAGCGTGATATGATGTGTTCAGGGAACTTGAAGCTCACTGTTCACTTGAGTCCCCTCCAGCTGAATCAGGTGCTTCTAGTCGGAGGAGCAAACCTTCCAAAAAGGGGGAAAACGGGAACTGGAGCACATTAATTGATTTGCAGCGTAAATCGTGAAAACAGTCCGATTCAGTCAAACTGCACAGAAGCACCGGGCAAAAACACGCGCAGACAACAGAGACTCTGACATCGACTGCAGCAGCTCCGACCTGCGGATCCATTATCTGAAATGTTCAAAATCATGTTCAACCAATTATCCAATAACAATTTTACACCTGGTCTAGTTTGGAAATAGGTAATTTTCCCTTTTTTCCCCCCACAGAACATCCATTAATTCTGTCCCTCACAGCTCCCAAAGAGTGTGAAGAATCACTGATGTACCCGAGGACACTCCGGCCCTGAACCACACTGTGGAAAAAATCTCATTCATACGTGGAAAAAAAAAAGGCAATTACCTGTGAAAAAGTCCAGATTTTTTTTTTTCTTTTCACAGAAAACCGCCAGTTAAACGTGAGATTCGCAGCTGGAAGTGTGTCGTTTCTGTCGTAACTATCGCATCACGGCCCCGAACTTCGACGTTCACATACAGCAATCAAACGGAAAGATTGTGAGCAGCGAACACGCGACTGAGAGCAGGAACACGGCGTGAAACGTGAATCAAACAGAATGTGCACAAAGGAAAATATTTTACCTCATCAGCGTTTGAATTTTTTTGCCGATAGCACATTTCAACAGGTTCTGACAGGGGAAGCAAAAGACTGTTAAAGTTGCTGAATGCTGCAAAAAGCACCTGTTTGGATCCTTCCACAGGTTAACAGGTTGATTGGTTACAGGTGATGAAAGGGGGACGTCCTCGTTTTCATCGTCCACAGGTGAGGATGAGCCGAGGTTCAAACGCTTTGTGCAGCACGTAACGGTCTGCAGGAGACTCTTTGAGACACTTGATGCAACTGTTCAACACAAATGCTCACACAGCATCTCTGACGCTTCCTCTACTGCCACATAACAGCGTCGCCAACAAGCACTCGATCATGCCGTCACTCTTCAGCGCCTCGTGTACCCTTTCAAAAGTTAACCTCGTAGTTTCAGTGACAGACCATCACTGGCCTTTACAGACATTTAAACAAGACTTGGATATATTACGGTCGTATGCAGGCCTCAGGAAAAGATAATCTCTTATCTTGACCCGGGACAGCTGCCAGGTTCTTGATGACAGTAGGACGTTATATTAGTGGATGACGAACAAACAAAGCAGACTGAACATACAGGTCGTACAGACTGACGGGTGAGTCGTTGAATCGACCGTTTTGGATGTAGGCGCATCATCTCGTCTGACGTGCGGGAATCAAACTCAGTTTATTCAGCATCTCGTGCCTCTGATGCGTATTTCTGTTCTTTGGAGCCATAAATAGCTCATGAAGAAATAACGGCGTATTAGAGTGCAAATTGCCTGCGTGATATGAATAATGACTGAACAGGTGGAGACGGGATGAAAAGGAGCCGTGTGTGTTGTAAAGCGATGATTGGAGGCAGATTACTGGATCGCTATCACTCACTTTCTCATGAGAACATGGAGTCAGACGCAGCGCGGCGGTTTTAACGGCTTTTGACCTGCTAATCAGGGGGAACACCCGTGCTGACGTACGTGTGACTCAACATGAAACGAGCTAACGTAGACACGCGGCTTTAGAAGACTGCTTCCTGATCTGTTCACGATCAGTTATATGGGTAATTTAGCTTTTTAGATCATGCTAAAATCACAAAAACTGTGTGGCTGGTTCTCTGGCTTTCACATGAATGAACCATATGAGTCCACTTGGTTGAGACCCTCCTTTTCAAGCGGTCTGGGTCCAGTTGTTCGGTCTGCACCAGGGTTCAATCAACAGGCCAGACGAATGCAACTCGCTCCGTTTTAGCCGAGCCAAACCGCCAAAACGACCTAAAATGTCTGAAAAACAGCTGAAACACGTCGATCCCGAGCTTCGTACATCCCCGACCTGCTCGCCGCGACTTCTGTGCAGACGAAGAATGTCACACCGACTGGATCAGATAAACTGTTACGATCGTAAACGTAATCGCAACAGCAATCCTATTAACGCCATGATGTGCGATGTACAGACACATAAAAACGCGTATTTACCCTTTATAACGTACATATTCTGCAACGCTTACGGAAACACCAAGACACACGCGGGAGGTAAACTCTAAAGAACAATTTCAAATAGAACTTCACAGCAGCACAAAGATACAGATATACTGTACTGACAAAAACAAGCGCGCGCACACACACACACACACACACACACCACACACACACCACACACACACACACCCATCATCCTCCAGTCCGCCCACGCTCTCCCCGGATCACGCTATTCATTTCATCTTTGATTCCCTTTGCGGAGATGATGAGTTGGAAACATGAAAGGGATCCAGTGAACTGAGGAGAGACCCATTCTATCGCTCCATCTCCCTCCTCCGTCCTTCTGTCTCGCTATCTCACTCTCGTTTCTGTTGATTTCTCGTCCTTTCATTGCCGCTTTTTTTCTCTCTCTCCCCCTCTCAACTCCAGTAATCCCGTCCTGCTTTCTCTCCACTCTTGTTCTTCATGTTTCAGTGATTATCTCGTCTTCCACCTCTCTCTCTCTCTCTCTCTCTCTCCCTCCTTCATTACCTCCTTTTCTCCACATCTGTACATCCGTTATCTCCCCCCCTTTCCCTTTGTTCATCTCTTTCTCCTCTCGCCAGATTTCTTTTCTCTCTCTCTCTCCTTCTCGTTCTCTCCACCCTTTCCCTTGGGGATCGGGGCGGATAGTGGATGTTGCCACTTGGGAATGACGAGGGCGGCGAAGCGGTGGATTAAACACTGAATGATCCGCGGAATGCCTGGAGACACACGCACGCGCACGCACGCGCGCGCACACACACACACACACACACACACACCGTCACGTCAGAGTTGCTTCTGTCTCCACAATCTATTCTTAGAAACAAGAATATCCACTTTCCCTCCCTACTTTCTCTCTCTTACACACACACACACACACACACACACACACACACACACACACACACACAAAGCCAATATCTCGCCAGAACGACCCATAAGCCCTCGTCAACATCCGACGCGCCCCGCTTCCTCCCCCTTTGCTCCGTTTCTGCCTCTCCTTCCCTCACTTCATCAATCTTCCCCACTCTTATCAGAAAGCTTCATTAAGGAGCTCCAATTAAAGGCCGGCTGGCTCGATTGGTGGCGGCCATGGCAACGAGGCTACTCGTATTATGGTCTGGCGCGGCGAGGAGAGGGGAGTGGAAGCGGGGAAGTCTTGAATTTTGGAGCCCGTTGTGTGTTTAAACAAATAATAGTCGTGGATGTTCATAATCATCGACTCAGGGACCGCCTGCAAGTTAGCGGAGGTGACGGCGAGGTCGGAAAATGGAGGGTTGTGTGTTTTTAATTTTGTAGAGGCGAGAGTGGTTTGACCTTTTTTTTGGGGGGGGAGAGAGCAAAGAAGAGTCTTTTCAGTTTTTCATCGACCCAAATTTAGATTTCGACCTCTCTCTGCTGGATTTATAAAACAAACACTCAGAAATTACAGCTTTGTGTGTGTGTCACCGCTCCAGCCAGCTCCTCGTATTCACTCTGCTGGCGGCTCTGCCTGAACGCTAACGCTCCCCGTCACGGCAGATCCGGTCGCACCTTCTTGCCTCGCCATTCCAACCACCTGTCCGCAAACTCACCTGCTTCCACTTTTCAACTTCCTATCAACCCTCAGTTCAAACCACCGATCGTCACGTGATTCGCAGAGACTCCTGATGCACTAAATTGGCAATTTAAATGCATGAACACAGAGCGCCAGATGTGCGATGTTTGGCAGTCCGTAGTTAATACGCGATTTATCGATGGTTTTATTTGCAGTCCTGGGCTGCTAGTATCATAACCATAACCATCTCTGCTGCCACGGCTTAAAGAAAAAAGGTCCGTTGGAGTAAACTTGAAGATGCGACTCTCTCTACTCGACTCTACCAATGGAGGGAAGCAATCAGAGGCTGACCAGGGCGGGTCACGCTGAGGAAAGCAGTGGGATCAATACGAATACAGCCTGAAGCCTCAAGCACAAGCGTGAAGGTCACGTTACTTGAATTACACACGACAGCGGAGGGTCAAACGATTTTCCCCGGTGAGGCCGCTGGATTCAAGAGATCACACGAGAATCCATCTCGCCAGGTTACAAGTTGTGTGTTGGAGCTGCGTGTATCTGCGATTTCACTCATTCTGTCACTACCCACAGAAAAAAAAGAAGAGACGGAGCATGTTCATAAAGATTGCGCGCTGGATACAAACAGACAGTAGACGGAGAAACCGAACACAACAAGAAGAAGACGAAAATGGCAAGTGCAAGGAAACCGATAATGAGGTCGAACTGCTGCTGGGAATCACACTCGACTACAAGGCGAGTAAGGCTCAATATCTTCTGCACCATGAACACAAGCACGTAGTCCGCCATTGTTGTTGTTGTTATGAGACGGCGGGGGGTAAGAGGTGTAAGGCTAGAGGTCAAAGGGTGGGGCGATGGCGTCATCGATACACAAAGAATGTGGATTCGCCGTCCAAATGAGAACGCAAGGGTGGCGTTTTCTAATTTTTCCAACCTGAGACCAGGTTTCAAAAAAGTGCGTTTACAGGATTCATTCGGACGATCGGCCAAAACGATGCAAAACATTTACATTTACACACAAAAGCGTTTCCATGTGGTCGGCCTCTTAAACAGCGCAATACAACTCTACTGGAGCAAACCAAGTGAAACTGGTTTAATGCTGTTTACACATGGTCAGGCTCAGGCACCCAGATCAGACAGGATGTGTGCTATCCCTGTTAGCTGAACAGCTACAGCGAAGAATTCAGCTTGTAAAAAATTTTATTTCAAATCGTTTTGGGATCACAGGGGTTTCCAGAAACTTGGATTACGGCGGACCAGCAGTACGGAGCCATTTCATGTTTGTTTCCTCGTCTACTTCAGCTGCCACGCTCCGGAAATGTACATTTTTGGAGTGCAACTTCAGTTCCAGCACCATAAATTATTTGCGCTCTAGCGTTTTTTCTTAGCAATTAACGAGTTGCAACAAACCAACCACTGGACAGTAAGTGATTGTCATTGTTCTTTATTTTTAAAGCTAAGAAGATTTATCCCACCCTCCTGTAGTTATTTCTGTACAGTCCCAAAGTATTCCATCATGCAACATTAAACGTTACTGATTGTGCACCATGTAACTGTACATCGCTGCCTCTACGAAGGGCAGCGAGGTCAGCTGGAGGTTGCGCTCTGTAAACCGATAGCCTACAGATCGGCTCTTTCCGGTAAACATCCATATTCTTTTCCTTTCTTTCCAACATCATCAGTATTTATTTCACAGCCACGCTCCATCTGAGAGGTCTGGGAAAAAAAAGGCTGTCAGACCCCGGGGAGGAGGAAGAGCTAAAAGCAGCGGGAGAGATAACTAAAATAGCCGCCGTGCGAGAGGCGTGAGAGCTAATTTAAGCTCCGGAGTGGAGCCTGAACAAATGGAGGCTCGGATATCTCTCGGAGGAGAAATGAATTTAAAGATGACATAACCTTTTGAGGGGACACATTATGATTTTAAGGTGCGTTTGGGATGGAAATTTAATAAATGTGATAGAATAAAACTGAATTGATTCTTTTTTTCCTTCTTCCAGCAGAGTGATGAAGGAGCCGATTCAACGGTGGCTCGTCTGATAAACCCGAGAAGCTCTCCATGACTCAGACAAGTGGAATCAGTTCTTTACATGATGTCAGCGCTTCTCCATCTCCACCTGCTCTGACCGTCTGCTGTTCGCCCTCAGGCTGCCTCTCCCGGGATTAACTCGTGAGTTTGACCTTTTTTGAACTCGGGATGACTCTCGTGGCTTTTTGCTCACTTTCCTCCAGGAAGAAAATCTGACGCAGTTCCTGAGAACAGTCAGTTATTCAGTCAGGTGTGTGAAAACGGCTCACGACTGACTGGAATCTGTGTCTAATGTTGTTTTCTTCTATACATTTAACAGCAAATCTATCAGGTATAGTTGTATCACCTGTGGATCCTTCATAAAGGTGCATTCTGTAAAGTTTAACAGTGATGCTGAGGTTGGGAATAAAAAGCGAGTCTCCTCTTGTATCTGATGTCCACTTGACCTGTAAGACACAGCGACTATTTAAGCATCGATACGTGAAGGTTAATTTTCCGTTTACAATGTTTGGAGAGGAACTCCAACAACGATAAGAGTTCATATCACTCTGGAGTGGTGCACAGAGAACAAGCTGCTGCTCAACATCTGCAAAACCAAACAGCTGATGGTTGATTTTAGTAAAAATAAAGTTGGATAACAACCTTTTAAAACTCTCACTTTTAATAATATCTGTGCACGATAACCAGTGCACGGTTAAGGTGAGAGAGGTGTTAAAGTTCAGGAAGAGGCAAATATTAATTGCAGGTGTGTGACAGACACACACACACCTCTCGGACCTCCTCACCTTTCCTCTCCACCTCACCTCACACAGCACCACCCGCATCTCCACCGTCTGATTGGCACGTATTTTCCCGGGGACACTCGGCTGTTCTTTAACTTTCACCCCTCTCTCTCTCTCTCTCTGTCTCTGTCTCTCTCTCCTTCTTTTCTTCTCCGTCCAACTCTAATTACAAAGCCTCATTAGGGAGCAGAATCTGCTGAGAGGGAGACTTCTTCGCCATCAAACTAGGAAAAGTTTATTCAAAGTGTGTTTGGAACACTGCTATTTTTACATAACACGGCGAAATCAAAGCCGACACGTTTCTAATGTTCCTCTTGTTGTGATCAAAGCGCAGTAGGAGTTAATTTAGAAAAATCCACTTCACGACGAACACAAATCCAAACATATACAAACATTTTTAATTAGATGTTCACGTCCTGGATCGTTTTATTTATTTATTTTTTTGGTATCTTCTAGAAAAACACCCAAACTTTACAATAACCCTCTCCCACCTGCATTTTAATAAACCGCTCCAATAATTAATTGATGGCCATCTCAAATATTCAATCACTGGGCGTGTTTATCAAACGGAAGCCAGAAGTCTCTGCTGGATTGCTGATGCAAATGGAAGTGTGCACGCTCGTGTTGATATACGGGAGAGAGAGTTTAGATTTGGTGTCGCCGCTGACCTGAGAACACACAGTCTGGATGGGAATCAACAAGCAGGAGATGATTGTGCACTTCAAGTCCTGTTTGTCCACCTTCGCTCAGCCTTCGTGTGTGCGACCGAAAAAAGCCAAACAGCTGCTGGAACGTCCAGCTGCAGAGCTGAGCAGCAACTTAAAACAAAACTCTCACCAAAACGCAACCAAGGCTTTTTTTATGAATGTATATGAGTCAAACCTTCGTGTAAAAGCATAATTACGACAAAAGAGGCACTTTTAAGATTTACCGTATTCTCGTTTTTGGTGGAAGTTAAGGTGGAACTACTGTCTTCCGGCAACAACGTGACGCGAGATCTCACATGACTTTTCCCGGCTTTTAATTTCAGTATTGTTTCTTATATGAGGCTCCTTTCTCAACTTCAAGGTCAACACTGTTTTCCGCTAACGACAAAACAATGAATTATCCTGCATTTATATGGGACTGAGCTTTAGGAGCATTCCACCTTAACTGTCCTCCAGGTTACCTCACATTCTGAGATCTACACTTCTCCACTGGCAGGACGGTGGTGAGCGGAACAAGCAGCTGCTAACCTGAGGTGTTCAAAAACCTTCTTTTTTAGTAACTCTGTGTACACAAACAATGTTCTCAATGCTCGTGTTCATGTGTAGAGACCCTGGTGATACTACGAGCAAAGTTTCATGTTGTGTCGAGTCTTCTTACTGTTTTAAAAATAGAGATTTTGATGCTAGCATAAAAGTGCCCGTAGCACTCCCATTGAAAATGAGCTTGACACAAAAACAAAAATACGGTCAATCTTAAAAGTGACGTTTTCGTCGTAATTATGCTTTTACACAAAGGTTTGACTCGGGTACATTCACAAAAAAAGCCTTGGTTGCATTTTGACGAGAGTTTTGCTTTTAAACACTTACAATACACAATGTAAAGCAGGAAATCAAGACCCTCGTCTCGGCTCCACCACGTTCCAGCAGCCCAACAGGTAGAAATCTATCATACGGGCAATTACTTCACACAAGTCGCCCCATTAGATGAGGACGACACGCAGCCTCGGCTCGCATCTTCAAGGATCCGGAGTCACGGCGGGTGAGATGCGTCGCCCTCTTCTGCGACAGCTTTCATCAGGAGCCGGCACCTGGAATGTTCCTCGCGTCTTGATCTGATTACATCTAACGGCACGTTATATCTGAGGGTGGATTTCATGTCACTTTTAAAAAAATCAAATGATTTCACTTTGCAGTCTTTCAATCAAGCCTTTTTTTCTTTTTTTTTCCTGGCTGCGCCGAGCCTCCGCTTCGCCTCGAGCGGCACTGAAGCAGCGCCGCGTGGAAAACTTGTTCAACTAATCCAGCAACACGCTGATCTGTGGCTCAATCTGCCTTCCTGCTGTGCCCTGCAATTTGTTTGCCTCTATCTCCGCTGAGGGGAGAGGAATCACAGGGAAAAGGGTGCTATTTCAATTTCAGCCTCCCACCAGACGCTGCTGCACAAAGATGCACGAACACACTCTCACACGCAGTACAGTGAAGGAAGCACGAGCTCAGATTCTACCCGAAATCGGTATGTGCTAATAGAGAGAAGATTTTAAGGTACTTATACTTCCACAACTTCCTCCTCCATTAAATTAACCTGAAAGAAAATCAGGATCCGGATTCTGAATATCGGACCAGATTACCGGTTGAGCTGTAGTTTAACGTTTAACATACAACAACACATGTAAACACACGTGTAATTCACTTAAATACATGTAATCGCAGATACTTTAAGACTTATATCAAGTAGGATTGAGTGAGAGTGAATTTTACTCTCAATTTCATTTCACAAAAAGAAATGTGTGACTTTTGGCTACAGCACTGCCAGTTACCTTGACCACAGCCATCCGATAAATGCTGTGGAGTGTTTACCTCAGAGATGTGAAGACACAGAAGCACAAAAAGAGCATCAAAGCGACACGATTAATATAAAAAACAGCTTGAAACCCAGAGATGATTCTGATTCTGCATATCTCAGAAACCTCGAACTACGTCTGACTCACTCGGCAGCGAACGGGCGAAACGTCGTAGTATTCAGAGGATAAAGGTGCAGAGACTAAAAAGCGAATACTCGACTTGATATTCATGAACACAAACGCGACCAAATCAAACTCGAAGCTGATGAAGTTTCTGCTTCGCTTTCGCAGCTTCTTCTCTCTGCTGCCCACAAGTGCCCGAAAAAAAAGAAAAATAATCAGCGAGCGCAGGTTTAACTAAGAAATTGGACTAATTCTATTAAAAGTACTTAACTTACGCTTCCCCACGCTGCTCACACGCCAACATTACCACACACACACACACACACACACACACACACACATCCCACCACACTCAAGCACAAATTGCCATCCCCTGACTGTAATCCAGTATAGCTTAGCGGTGAGTTATAGCCTATTATTCCCCTGCTATACAACAGGCTCCAGACTATGGAGGCAGGAGATAGCACTCCTCAGGCGCTTAGCACTCACACAAAGCTTATTCTACCTGGTGTATGAGAGGCAGCCGGGGAGGACCTGGGCTGCTTATCAGTATATATACTGGGCCATAAACGGAGGAGTGTTATGTGTGTGTGTGTGTGTGTGGAGCAGGTGTTTGTATGTGTGTGTGTGTGTGTGTGAGAGAGGGAGAGCATCCATCCCAGAGGTGTCAGAGTTATCTCCCGAGGCCAGAAAGAAAGCGAGAGACAAGGCGAGAGCAGGACAGAGATGGATGGAGGGAGTGAGGGAGGGGAAGGAGAGCGAGGAGGGGAGAGAGACACGGAGAGGAGAGAGGAAAGAAGAGCCGGAGAGAGAGACGGAGAGAGAGATGGAATAAGTGCTGTCAGCCATGTGCACAGAGGCGTGTAAGACATGGTCAGTGTGTCAGTGGCCGGATGTATCCCCACACTTACATGTGAGCTGGGCACACACACACACACACACACACACACACACACACACACACACACACACACACACACACACACGTTTAAGGAACCAGCTGATGCTCACCATCATGCACCATCTCCCCATCTAATCTGCTGTGGCAGGTCAGAGGTATGTGACAGGCAATCAGTGGGAAACTATACTGAGCTCAGTGCAGTCTGAGTGAACTCACACCGAGCGCTCAGGTAGGTGACACTGACTCCAGATCAGCGGATAGCACAGACCCACACTGAAGCTACTTAAAGGGGAGTTGTGTGTTGTTGTTTTTTTTACACCTGAGCCAGATATTTATATGTTCTTGTGAGTAAATGAGATAATTTTTTCCCAAAACTGTCAGTTATGTTCAATAAAAGTTTGTTGCTGACAACATTACGGACACGATTCCTTCGAGGATTTAACTGTATGTCAGATAACAAGATGCTTTTTGTAACCAGGAACGCTAAGTGTCTCGTTCTGAAACCACGCGAGAGGTGCGATGTTGCAGGAGACCGTGGAAACGTGAGAAACTGCTGGCACGAATTTATCTCCGGAGACGCGACTGATTTTGAAACTTGAGTTGAGGCGACAGCTGTAACATCTCACCTCGTGAGATTTCCGAACGCAGCCTCTGCTTGAGCGAGACTCGTGTTCCTGGTTACGAATGCTCTAATGATGAATGAATCGTTTCAACGATGTTTGTCAGACACTCAGAATCGCAACTTCAGCTCAAAAACAAACAATTCTAGTAACTCTGTCTCTCCTCAGGACGACGTTGCAGCCGCGTTATGACTTCCAGCTGAAGTTATCTACCACTCCTAACCCAAAACTTTTGGCAAGTGTGACTCATCTTCTCTCTGAAACATGTAAATATCGGATTTCCCCTTGAAAAGACCCCCACAGAAACTCTTAATCCTCTGTGTCGACTCATCTACAAAGGAAAGACTTTCAAACTGAATTGAAGTATGAGCTGCTGATGAAACAATGAAGTAACTGTCATGTTTTATTAGACGCAGGATACTGAACCTGCCAGCTACGCTGCAGCCTGCATCAACCTGACAGCACAATTAGATTTAGGATGCTTCATCAGACACCAGCCGGAGGCTCAACGATCACAACTATCTGTAAACACATTGCATTTTATGCCAGTTTGTTCTTCTTACCTGTCGTGTGTTACAGGTGTCGGGTTTTACGGATACAGTTGGATGTTGAGCATCAGAATGCCTTCACAGCCGGCTCAACATTGATTTGCTCGGCTGCTCCACCGAACAAAAGTCATTTCCATATCACCTAGCAGGCAGAATTTGAAAAATGTCGCTCATTTCACCTCCTGCACACGGCAAACGTAGCTTTATTTATTCGTATCCCGTCTTTTTAAGCCGCATTCCGAAAGTCTTTTCAGATTTCCACATTGTGGACAGGAACTAAAAACTTTTGTCAGCACGCTCACATTCTGACAAAGACGATGCTGATGTGCTGAAGTTTGGCAGGTGGAGTGTTTACCGTGTCCTCCAGCTTAGCTTAGCATGTTAGCATGCTAACATGTGCTAATAATGTCCAATGTGGACTTAAATCATCTTTTTAAAAATCATTTTCTTGAATGTTTTAAGTCTTAACTGGAATTTGGATTAACTGCATTTTGATCAGTTGCCACATGTCACATTTAAGGTGGACTGGGGATAAATGATGGTTTGTAATCTGAATTTATTTTTATTTTCCACTTTATTTCATTGATAGGATCTCCTCTAATCCAGATCAAACATAAAAACACCACTTTAATGGATACGAACAGAAACAAACACTGTCTGTCATTCAGCCTCTCACATTGTGCATCACATAAAAACATTCAAACATTAAAACAGACACAGACAACAAACCTGATACATAATGAAATGTATCATCATAATAACTACATATTTCTTATCGAAACTGTTCCTGGCTGTGATGTCAGGTATTTTTAACCACTTCCATCACACACACTGAGTGATTAATATTGATTTTATTGCTCATCATCGAGGTGAAGGTGTGAAGAAGTCTTCCACAGCCCAACACACTCCTGGTAAAATGCTTTATCGTGGAAAAACATGCCTTCCAATTTTAGCCCTGATGGTTGGAGGCAGCTGAATATTTTACCCAAACACACACACACATAACTACATACACAACTACACACATAACTACACACACAGGTACGCACACACACACACACACGCTCGGTCTTGGCCAGCAGACACCTGCTCCCTTGTCTGAAGTTGTTGTGAGCAGGTGAGGAAAAGCTCAACTGCTGTGACAAGCTAAAACACAACAAGAGAGAATTCCTCGGGGAGAGAGAAGAAAGGGAGGAAGAAAGAGAGAGAGATGGAGGAAGGGAGAGACGCCAGCTGGGATGCAGGTGGGTACCGACTCTGTGTATTCTGCCTGATAATGATGGCGGGAGGAGGAGGAGGAGGAAGAGGAGGAGGAGGAGGGGGGAGACGGTGAGAGAGGATGGTGTAGGTAAGGCAATAAAAAAAAGGATGAAGCGCCTGAAGGAAATGTGTGTGTGATGGAGAGAGCGGAGCAGACGGAGGAGGTGAGGAGTCAGAGGGTTAATCCTGCTGGGAATAAAGAGATTGACACAGAGTTGAGTCCATCTGTGTCAGTCTGTGCAGCCCTCGCTGACTGACTGACCTCATGATTGACTGACTGACTGGCAGAAATCCCTCTCTGATAACTGACAGACTGTTGGCGCGCCGGCTGAATGGCTGCCTGGTTACATAAATCACTCCGCTCGACTCAGATCCACGTTTACAGCCAAACGTTGCACACATTTCGACTGGAATTTGTGGAAAGTTGGCCAAAGGAAATGAGGAACGAACGCCTGAATCGACTGGGTTTAAAAAACAAAATGCAAAGTATCTGATATCAATACACACGATCCTGACATTGATCCTTTAATCTAAGCTGGGCATTCTGGGATTAACTTTAATGACAGCAGTATAACATCTGCATGGCGGACATTTTCTTCTGACATCACATTGAGAGTGGAGGCTCAGGTGTCGTCCAGGGTTTAAGTCCTACAGGTGAAGGAGTCCGACGGATCCTCATCATTTCACCACTTCTCAAATCATCAATGGATTGTGACAACATTGAGACACATCCGGCCATATTTATCGTCTGTGGTTCTAACTATTAAAAGGATGTTCAGCTGAAATTGTCCCTTTAATTTCGTTTGACCTGTTCAATACGAAACTGTTTTTCAAAGTTATATGAACCTCTTCTTTTGCTGATCTTCAAGGTAAAAGTAAGAAATGGGTCACATGCTAAAAATCCTGATGTTAAAAATATTAATTTTATCTTCATCCATGAGGAGAACAAACACAGCGCGAGCCTCAGATGTATAGATCTCGTTGAGCGGCGTTAGCAGCAGCATCGAGCTGTTATCGACTCATCCGTCACTGTTTAACAAAGTCTCTTGTTTCGGGTCACTGTGCGAGCCGCTCAGCTGAGTGTTTCCCTCCCTGTGGCCCGTCTCTGCTAACAGACTCACCTCCACCGTCAGCAGCTTCGCCGAGGCAGCCGCTTCACTTTGACGTGCTTTGAGTGCACGATTAGTTTAGCGTCACTCCTCGCGCCTCGTCGGCACTAACAAGAGGTGCTGTTACAGTTTGTCCCGCGCTCTCCGCGTCAGCTGTGATGTTCCCTGTAATGCATCACGACAATTAACCGAGTCAAACTCCGTTTGCACCAATTGTAGTTGGCACATCAAGACGACACGGATTCTAATTGTCTTTTTGAAGGAGCCGAGTTGAAGCGGCTCGCGACCTACCTCTCCGCTCTGATCCGCTTTCAACTGTAAACAAATCTATTAGCACTTTGGGGAGTTGCAGTAGGTGTTCAAAGTGTTTAAGTGTCCAAGTTAGATGAATCGCTCCGGCAGATGGTGGGACCACCTGCTTCGCTGGCCCGACTACAACTAAAAAAACGGATGTGGTTGTAGAAGTTCCCCTCTCCTGGATAATCCCGCAGCCATCCTCTGATTGTAAACTCCAGAATATAACAACCTCGTTTCGCTCCATACAGCGGGCCGTGCTGTAAACACATCAGCGCCTGGAATATGTGTTGGCCCGCCGGGATTTATTTAGACCGACTTGGTGTTTGCATGTCCACTAAATCACTCACCGGACAAACGGAGTCTCCAGCGGCGAGACGGATAAAGTCCCACGTCGTGACGACCTTGTCGGTAAATTCTTTGTGTTCCCCGCAGGCATAAACCCGGCGTGGTGAATTACAGCGTCCCGACTTTTCCGGACACTCGCTCAGATTTGTCCCTGAACGACTCTGACCAGCAAACCATAAAGGGGAGTTCAGGCTTTAAAGGGCGTATGCCACCGATTTTATGCATCAAGTCAAACAAAACAGTGCACGATGTCTTTTTCCGGCTTGGAGGAGTTTTTTTTATGTTAGCAGTTAACGTTTCTGCACAGCTACGTCCGAAGTTGACACGTGTGGCAAATGTGACGTATGACGTAAATGCTCATGAGCGGCCTTTCACATCAGGAGTTCGAGGGGACGGAGTCGGTGTTATTACTGCCAGCAAGGCTGCCAAAGAGACGAGTCACGCCAGTGGAGATTTTTAAGGAAATCTGTGCTTGTGGCAACCAAAACCTGCTTCATCTCCATCTGTGATCCTGGCGATCGAAAACAGGTACTTTAAGCCAAACTGTGTTTTCGTAACCAAGTGATTTTTTTACCTAAACTGACCTAAACTATGCTGGCTTGGAGACTACACATGTAAGTGTGGCGATAAAAAGACTTTACAAGATGCAGTCAAGTTGCATTATGTGATGCAGGATCAATCCCTCTGTTGTGTGACGGTCCCCGGTGTGTCGCGGTGCTGCTTTGTCGTCTCTCAGTGTTGCTGGCTGCTGATTGGAGCTGGACTGGATCAAGGACTCGTAGGCAGCTGGCCACCGCCTCCAGGTTTCATGACAACGCGCCCCGTCCTGGTAGTTTGTTGGCTCGCTCTTCCCCTGGCACCTCGTCGCATTACTTTTGGAGCTCTTTGATTTGCCGCATAATTTGGCCGGCATCAACTCAGCACTTTTTTTTCCCCTGCCCAATTAATTTGTTAGAAAGTACTTGTTGTTATTTGTTACCTTCAAATAAATCTTTCAGTGAGTGAGTCCCTCGTGCGTGCCGTCCTTATTTGTTACGCCCATAACGCTCGCAAGTCCCCAAAGTTTGTGAAAGTGCAGCACGTAACTGCCATATATCCGTTTAATCGTCTGCAAATTGACGATTCAAGTTTTTTTCACAGTATCTGTAATGATCATCAAACAACCGCGTGTCCCAATTAGGAGCGACGATCTCACCGCGTTCTGTCGCCGGACGGAAGCTCACCGGGGATTCAAACGGCCTTCAGTGACACCGCTCGGTTATTCATTAAGGCCATTTCTTTTATCCTTTTTGTGTTGCTCTCCTCTGCCAGTCCCTCATACTGATTTAAGTTAAAGTAAAAAAAACGAAACCCCACCCCTCGTGAATGCCCCCGTGGTGGATAAAACATGATTAAGTGCCCTCTGCGGCGGCCCAGCGCGCAAGAAAACAAGATAAAGTGCCCGCTGTGGGACTTTCCCTTCAGCCACGCTGTGTCAGAACCACTGCTGTGTTGATTTGCTTTTCCCTCGCCAGTTGTGTGAGACTCATGTCAGGAGACCAGAGACAAAGAGAGTTTCTTTTTTAAAGGTCTCTTCAGCTCTTTAGTAGTTTTGTAGCTTCCAGCCGAGCTTCTGTGGTTGGGAGTTCAGTTTCTCTCCTGCGTCTCTGTTCGTGTTTCCTGATATTTCCTTTATATAACCGTTTCACCGTGTTCACTTTCACTCGGTTCAAATCAAATCAATTTAGCTTTTATAGCCTGAAATCACGATCACATCGCCTCAGTGGGCTTTACGCACCGTACAGTGAAGGACATCGTCCGCCTCAGACCCTCGATTTGAGCTCCGTAGTGACCAAACTGTGTTATTACAACTAAATAATTGTGGACTTTTATTGTGAAAAATGCAGAAGACATGAAATGTGTTTATTACTGAAGTGGCAGCATTTATCTATTTTTTTTAAATAATACTGCTGGGAGAAAAGTGTTTTCGCAGCAGCTCCTCAGACGACTTCATCTTAACCCTGCGACTGCGCCACCCAACTTTCCTTTTTACGTTGCCAAAAGAGTCCGAGCCCTCTGAGCGGCAGCTTTAATTGCTGTCGTGACACACTTTCACTATTTGAATTTTTTTGCTGCTCTCGACAGAGAAACCAGCAGACAGAACTGGTGTCCTCGCCTCGACTCCTCGGCAGCGCCTCGCTTTCACATTTCTGTTTTTAGCCTCGCGCTTCATCTTTGCCATTTTCCCTCTCAGACGGAGCGACGGGCGCATTCATACGCAGTCCGGTATTTATGAAGGGAATGTCATTAACTATTTACAGCTAATTGTCAGCGTTAACAGGGAGGGAATGTGAGGCGCTCGTGCTCAGATTTACAACTTTATTGGAAGTGACAAGTGGGAGCTCGCGTGATTAAAGTTTACACATGGTTTTATGAATCGGGTTATATTTTGAGCGACGCACTCTTCCTCTTTTATACAATTTTTTCTATTTAAAACACATGGAACACATTTCATCTTTTATAGATTTGGCTGCAGATCGTTCCTGTCTCGCACATGACATCGTTTTTCTAGACGATTCCTCTCCGCCGACATGAATCGGAGGAGATGCGACTCCCACGGTGGCTGTGAGTGCAGCTGAAGTGACAGGGAGGCAAAGAAGGTATATATAAAATATATAAGAGGACTTCACACACACATACACACACACACACACACACAGATAGAGGAAGCCTTGAGGCAGTGTGATCTCTGGTCCATTAAATCAGAGCAAACGTTGCTATCAGGAAAATGTCGATTAGATTTGAAGCAGATCAAAGCGATCACCGGGATCATCTCACCAGAGCCGAGGCTAACGGATCAGGACCGGCAGACACACAGACAGACAGACAGACAGGCAGGTCACATCTCTGTACAATAAACAGGCAGACAGGTAGTCATGACATCCATCAGTCAGCGTGGCACAAAATATCCTAGAACAGTTAAAAAACAACCTGTCATGCAACACCAGTTTCCTCATCGCTGATGTAAAACCGGAGCGCTCGTCTGACGTTCTTATCTATGCAAAGTGGTGTGAAGATGAAGCGCAGTTAACAGAAAGCGAGCAGGCTGGTTACCTGTGCGCCCGATGAAGACATCTCAAGTGCTTTTTACATGACATGAGCTTTTTTACATGACAGTTTAAATGAGGAATTTAAAGCGAGGCGCGTCTCATCTTTTTAAAGTGCCGTGAAAGTCGTCTGTGATGTGGCCGAGCCGGCTGTCGGAGCTGCCTGTGCCGGAAGCAAACTGCTGCCATCGCAGCTGGATGAGGAGGACGGGCAGGGCTGCAGACATCACACCTTTACATTACTAATGTTTCTCACGGCTTTTCTACCCCAGAGAAATCCCTCCCTGGCTGTGAGGGAGAACCAGAGAGGGAGAGGCCTCGTTTAGACTCGATGGGATCCTTCTGGGGTCTTTACCAGGAAGTAAATGAATCACAACTTATAGATTCATCACATTTACAAAGACTGCAGCAGAGGAGGCTCAAATTAGTTGACAATTAGCAACATTTATCTACGTGTGAGCACTTTACAAGGTGCGCTGTGAAAACAGGATCAGCTCGGCTCTCGCAAACAAACTGAAGCAAAAAATAAAATCCTGAAGTTACGCAGTATATCGTTGCAAATGTACATTTAATGTTCTACTTCATCATGTCATTGTTTTTTGTAAATAATTTCTTATTCTGAATTTGATGGCAGCTGCAAGTTTCAAACTGGTTTGAACAGGAGCAGACTGTGATCGTGCTGACACCTGTCTGGATCATTCCACAGGTAAACAGGTAAACAGTAACAGGTGATGATGTCCTGACCGAGTAGTAAAGGTTACATCCTCTGAAGTATCAGCCGTTCATAAGCAAGGATCTGTTTTAAGTTGTTTAACACGCAGCGTCCAAACTGTTTTGACTTCAGGGCACCAAGAACAAGCTTCTCCGTCAGGGTCTACAGGAAACCATCACTCTGAAAACCGCACTGTGACTTTTATTGTCCAGTCTCGTCTCCTTTAAACTTCTTCTATATTAGCTTACTGTCCTATTTGTGAGATTGATGTCTTCCAACTTGTTTTTAATGCAGTTTAAATGCAAATTTTTATCTCTTTTAATGTATTTTTTATGCCCCTGTAAAGCACTTTAAGTGTGTCTGAATTGTGCTATACAAATAATCTCTCCTTGCTTTGTCCTACATCTGGACACTTGCTGGTGCATGCAGTGAGTTTCTCTGAATTTCTACCAATAAATAAAAACTTTCCCTGCTGTGTATAAATTGGCATTTTGTGCGATTATTTATTCATATATTTATTAATCTATTTGCTGGGTTTTGTTTTGCATTCTGCTTTATTGATACGGAAACAAAAGTGAGACAGTAAAGGCGTGGTGGTGAGAGAGAGGCAGCAGCGGTAAACTGAGGCTCATTAATCAATTTTAATAATAAAATGGATCAGTATTGATTCCGGAGACTCTGGCTCTGGTGTTTTCTTGGTATCAGACTGCAAAACAAACTCTGCAGCGTCGCCCATCTCTTGTAAATCTTATCTTGCGTCGACAGAGAGTGAGATGTTTGTGGTGGTGATAACTTTCCACAGTTGTAAAACGCGCTCTCGCAGTATTTCAGACCGCCGTGCAGCTTTTTTCACGGTCTGATAAAACTTTACATTTATGAATCTATTTCTCAAACTGGACAGGATTGTATTTTATTCTCTCCAACACCCACACACTGTTGCTTTTTCTTCTTTTTTTTTCTCAATGCAGTGTTATTTTTGCTCCAAACACAGTCGGCTGGAGTGGTTTCAAGAGGGATCCACACCGTCTCTGCAAACTGCATCTATTGTAGCAGAAATGTGGAGGCTGGAGGACAAGAGGGATGCTGGGAAACTGAGCTTCCGTTTATGCTACAATATACCAAAGACGAGATGGATGGATGAGAATGTAGTGAATGAAAAAAAGAGCACACAGTGGAAGAGAATCCGAACTGCCAGAGCGGTCCCGCCTCAGCAGGTCAGCCGGGTTACAATCGAGGGTGTTCAAATTTGTGAGAAAATGTCCTGAGGAGTGAGGACATGTCAGCGGCGCCGATAAAAACCATCATCACCGAGTCATCGCCTTCACTGCCGAGTGGAGAGGCAGAGCGAGGAAGCCCTCCGGAGGGGAAGGAAGAGTAC
>CAEMYA010000638.1:396311-418379 GCA_903131615.1 Diplodus sargus
TCTTCTACTCTTCAATCAAGCATATTATATTAAGACAATAATCTACTTCTTACTTCGCTACATTTGCTTTTTATAACTCCGGCACAAACAGTTTGCTCCACATGGAGGGTTTGAAGCAAATTCTGCTGCAGAAGCCGAGTTTCCAGCTGCCATGAAGGAAAAGAAGCTCCAGCTGTCGTCTTCTTTTTCACAAGATGCAACTTCCAGCTACATCTGGAAACACGTTCTTATACCTAAATTTTTAAAAAGATGTAAAAACTACTGGCTAACATGAGCTATGTTCACTCACCGTGTGTAACAGTATCTTTAATTCTATGATGACGATTAAAGCAACATTAATATCGTCATCAATAGTTTCTGAGTGCGGCACCTCCGTCGTAGACACTACCGACCACCAAAACTCATGACAGCATCACACTGTTATGTGTCGAGAACTCGATCCGACTGTCTGACTGAAGCTACATCGTGCAGAAACATGCGACAGAGACACTGCTCACCCTGCTGCAACACACTGTGCCATCAAACTGATTTTGAAGCCGTTATTTTAAGCTCAGAAAGTGACATTACGTTTTAATTTGTACAAGAGAACACTTCGGCGCTCATTAAAACACAATCAAAGCCGCCGTAAGAGTTATTTAAATATCAAAATAAGTGTTGAGTCGATCCATCAATCCAGCAGGAATCACTGTGTCTCTCCTCCACTCCTGTTATAGTATACCTGCCCGCTTTATCCAATCAGGACAGAAAGCTCCACAAAGAGGCGGTCCTGTCTGCTCGCTTCATATTCCAGCGCTCCTGGTGGCGGCTCACGCTCATAAACACGCTAAGCGAAGAAAAAGGAAGAAAGACGCGAAGATGCCTGGAAAAAAAAAGGTGTTGTGCAAGAGTGGCGATGGAGAGAAAGGAGGGCTAACTTTAGATAACACAACACTTTCCTACTTTTAGTCGAGACGGCTTCTCAAGGTGCAATTTTATACTTGTACTCGAGAGAATATATATATATATATATATATATATATTCAGGGCTCTACCCACCACTGGAGCCCTTCCTGTTTTTTGAAAAGCAGCTTTTTTACTTGACAATTTACAAAAAAGCACATCTGAGGACAGAGTGCAGACAATGACATGCTGTAAATACCAAGTGGAAATAAGGTCACACCGGGATGAAAAAAAAACAGGAGAGAAAAAGGGTGGCAAGGTCTGATCCCTGTCACAGCCCACAACCTGTTAGCACATCCCTTTCTGAAAGACACTAAACGCCTACGTGCCACCTCTTTGCAATCAGAGGAATATCTGCGGCGCACACACGGAGGAGGAGGAGGGAGAGCGCGCGAACATGCTGAGCAGTGCGCTGACGTTAAATCCTCACCGTGAATCAGGCGGTCTCACCCCGAAGGCAAAGCGACATGGCATAGACCGCCACGCGCTTGTGTTTCCACAGCGCTGAGTGGGCTACCGGAAGAAAAACAGCTCGTGAAATCCAATTTTTATTTTCCTTCTCGCCCTCTCTTCACCTCTCTCCCCATTCAGGGCTCCAACACACGCGACCAGGTTTTCACAGGCGCCCAACGAGCATGAAGAGTTTGTATATTAACGCGTGCAGACGATCATAAAGCGAGGCGATAAATAGGATGGAGTTAATGCACACACACACACGCATGCCTGCACTTCTTGGCGCTGAATATGTAAAACCTCGATGTGAAGTCGTGTGTGTGTGTGTGTGTGTTATCATTTTTTAACTTTGGTGTCTCTCCGTGCAAAACAACGGAGGCCGGACGGCGATGAGTAAAATGAGCAGAGACACTGAAGATTCACCCTCCAGCAGAAGCCTCAGAGGCAGCCGCTTTAAAAGGCTCTCGTGGGTTTAGCTGTTTCTCATGTGGATTCCTCCTCTGTTTGTTTTCTCCTATGACTATAATTGGCCTTTTATTGTGCGCGCTGAGCTAAACTCGAACTGACAACGGCGCAGTTTTTTTGTTTTTGCAGAGGGAACCGACCTGTGGCTGTTAAAGCGGCAGACCTCGGCTAACCCTCTCCCTCAATTTATGCCTCCGCTGTCGGGGCTAAAAAGGCGGACATCTGCAATTTATATTTTTCAGGCGAGAGGAAAGAGATTGTTTATCTTTCCCTTTAGTCGTTCGTTAAGGGAATCACAGACGAGGGGGTTTTAACAAGGCCGTGGAGCTCTGCCAGAAAGCACGGCGCGGCGTTTCGCGGACGTTCGCGCAGATAATAAAATCATCACAACCGCGGCTTCGCTTCAATTAAGATACGGGCAAAAGTTGTGGAAGTTTCCCCTCAGTTTAATCAGGTGACGCCTACTCATGCGTGACTGCAGGCTCCAAATTAAAACACATCACGGTGAAGTTTCCAGCGGACGGCAGGTATCAGAGGCAGCCCGGATGAAAAGTGACACCCACGCGTTTAATGATTGACGGCAGAAAATTAAAACCGGTCGCTGTGCTTTACAAAGAATTTATGCGAGCAGGTAATGTCAAAAAAATAGTGGACACGCTGATGTGTAATAACTCTGAACTCTGAAGTCGGGTTTTATGGTCCATCAAATAGTCATCATGGTGACGTCTGAGGAATTTAGTCCCGTCATTCAGTCGGTGTCCTGACGAACATTAACACCGACTGTCTGAAATATTAGTCAGTCAACCTTTAAATACAGCATGCTGACGAGGTGTTACATCTTAATATATCTGCTTTTTAATGGAAGAGATCTTCTCTTTCTTAAAACCCAAATCCTCATGAGAAGTAACCTGATTATGGATTACAGGAAGATCACGACCCAGATAATTTTTACCTCCGCCAGCGAGGTTTTGTTTTGGTTTGTCAGCAGGATTTCACAAAAACTACAGAGCAGATGTCAATGAACAACATTATCACAGCGGACGAGGCTGCAAAACGGCCGGCAGCCGCTCGAGTCGCACAACTGGACATTTTACAACACCTGCGGACATTTCGAGATGTTTTTGGGGCGACCAAAACAGGCGCCTGAAACAGTTTTTGCACAATCACAGTGATGTGACAAGAAAGAAGTAGGAAATCGAAGTAGAATATCAGGCAAGTTAACTTAACTGTGGTTTTGTAGAAATGTATTTTGCTAGGCTGCTTTTTTGACATTTTCATTGATTTCTCAGGGATTCGTTTATGGATCTTGGTGGAAAATATCTGACATATTTAGATGGGTGGTATCTATGAGTGAGTCCAATTTGATTTGGATCCAAAACCTGATTGGCGGAAGGTTATCGGAAGGTTGCTGGATGAGCTGGTCGGCACCTTGCATGGTGTAAGACAATTTGGACAAAAGTGGTTTGAGATGTAGAGTGATCGAGCTGACCAAGCCTTAACTCCAACAACTGGACAATTACTTCTGAAGAAGAAGGAGGAGGACTTGGATAATTAAAAGTGAATTTAGTGGACGGTTAAAGGAGAATGTCGGCTCCTTTTCACAGCACTCCTGCGTCCTGGTTCAGTTCAGCTCAGTGCTTTTGAAGCCGACACACTGTTTCCAAAAGAGAGCGAGAGAGAGAGAGCCATGTGACAAAATCCATGTGATGTACGGTACATGTGAGGTGATGCTCAGCTAAATCAGCTGCGGGGCTGAAAAACTTTCTGCAGTTATAAGATCCGGCTTCAGCTCACTTTCACACCGTACAGTCACACAATGGCTGCAGGGAGGAATCTCATTCAGCTGCAAAAAATACGGAGCGTATCGACCAAATGTGTCTGCCTTATTATTTACTGAGCGCTCACACAGGAGACGCGTGTCTCGTGTTTACAGAAAACTGTGGTTGAAAAACTGACTGATTAACTCTGATGAGGGCTGGAAAGTGATTTCTGAAGCCACACATGCTCATCATGACACTCATGACAGCGTGTTAGGAACCTCTTGGTTCTCAGATCGACACGAGAACAAGATCTTTTCTTTCCTGCAACGACGAAAAACAAAAACCGTCTCCACCGTGAACCGAACGAGGAAATCAAACAGAAAACAAAGTGTGTTCATCACGCAAAACTTACAGTAATGACTCTATTTATAATGTTATTATTATACAGTAATCATTACGTGATTACATAAGTATAATTAAGATAATCATTAAACTGTGTTTACTCGAGTCTCCGCAGAAAAAATGATTATTAGTGTGCATGTTAATGTGCTCATTAAATTTATAGAGGCGTTTGTCAATATGAACTTTTCTGCTTGTCTTTGTGTGTGTGTGTGTGTGTGTGTGTGTGTGTGTGTGTGTGTTGTGTACTTATGTAAGAGGTTTGATTTCTACAGAGTTTAGAAATCCAATCATTTGTGTTGTCATGGTAATAAAGTCTCATATCATAAATCCTGTTTTTCGTATCAGTTCCAACAGGAAAAAAAACAAATCACGGCAGATAACCTTCTTCTTCGTCTTCTTCTTCTTCTTCTTCTTCTTTCTGATAATGACAGACATCCATTGTGTGTCTGGTGGATCAGGGATTGAGTCTTGATCAGAAGGAATCTTGACAACAAAGAAGAATTATGATATAAGTTCTCTCTTGACCCCAATAATAACCCTTTATCCTGACTGCAATTAACTCAAGAGCCGAGTCTGCATCGAGCTTTTCCGGGAGCAGTTCAAGGCGCAGTATGTAATTTCTGCCACTATGGGTCTCTGAATCCAAACAATAGCAAAAGACCGGGTTTGATGACATCCTGAGGAAGCGTTGGATCATGGGAGTTTTAATCTTCATTGTTAAACGGTAACAATTGCAGATGAAAGTGAGAAAACCTACAACGGAACAATACGAACAAAAGTCACCAATAAAGTGGCAAACTGGCTGATTAGCCAACTTCTCTCTTCACTCTGATGTCTCCCTGGGAATTATTCCAATAACTGCCCAAATGAAACACACGGTTGGCTCGTGGGAAATTACACATTTCTCTGGTTTTGTCCGAATTTGAGATGTAGAAATTTAACATATCATGCGTTCAATCTGAATTCTGAAGCGTTGTGACCCTGTTTTTTTTATCCACATCATTCAACACAGTCTCAACGCTGATACAGAGCAGCTCTTCTATGGTGTGGAGAGTCCCTCCCCCACTCATTCCCACCCACAGCGTGCCCTCCTGAACGCCCTTCAACTCCCAACAGCCTCGACTGATACTCAACATCTCAAACTTTCCCACTGGAGCATTGATTTCTTGGCCACTGAGATCATTAGGTCGGAAAGCTGAGATGCTGCATGTCTTCGGGGGCTGAGGGTTGAAGACTTTGCTTTGTTGATCCTTGTTGTGGAAAGTTCGAGCATCACTACATCGTGAAGATAGGCTAACCTCTGACAGAAGTGCGGAGGGAGCCGACGTCAAGCTATAATTTTCTTGGTTGCACTTAGGCAAACGATTTTTCCTTTTCAACCAAGTTCAACTCAGAGTCATCATTAAACGCAGGGAAATTGGGTCTGTAGGGATTGGATGTCCAATCATGTCAGATATTACTGATCTTATCCCGGAGTTAATGCACTTTTCCACGTCCCCAGACTATGTGTAAGAAAGCTTTAATTTGTTCCGGCTGAAAGCAGGAGCAGATAAAGTTGTTTTCAGTGATCCGTTTCCTCTGAGGGGTTGATTACGTCCGATGGCGAATGTTTTTATGGATCAACTGCTGGTTGAGGTTCATGAAAAGTCTTTTACCCATTCTCGAGCTCGTGGAAGTTCTCCTACAGATGCATCCGTTGAATTGCCAGAAAGGGAAATCAGAGATCCTATTAATGACGGGGAGTGCCTCCCCACGGAGCTCCATAACATTGTCGGGTTGAGCGTAAACGTAGATCAAGGAAGAAGGGAAGTCATTGGGCTGTCAAAGCGAGCTCTTAAGTCCTCAAAGCTTAATAGACCCTTCTCAATTGAATATGTGACCAAGAGAATAAATACCTTTCCTGCTCCATCGCTTACAAACGAGGCTCTTACTCTAGACTGACCAGATGATTACTACTTTGGCGGAGGTGAAAAAGAACTTGGGGACTAGCTTGAGATCAGATGTTTTGTACATTTGCATTTTCTTATGCTCATACGCTGACTTTCTTGCTTTTTCAACGGCTTCACACGACTTTTTCATTTACTGGTGTTATAACTGCGTCTTCTAGAGGTCTGTGCCCAACAATCAGCGTTAAAACGGGTCATAATAAGCTGCTTTTACCCACGATATCACAACAAGGCGGTCAAATGGCGACCAGAGTTTGAGTCGCACCAGTGGATGTTCTTGGGGACACCTGGAGACATTTACAGCTGTTTTTATGCCGTCAAAACTTGGTGTTTTTCAGTGGAAGTTGGACGTTCCCTATCAATGAGCGTGGCAACCGGAACAGGTATTTTAACCCTAACCAGGTAGGATTTGTGCCTAAACTTAAACAGAGAACAGAAATTCAACCGAAACAAACTTTTCAACATAAAGAAATGTTCAGTTTCAACTTATCTTAGGTTTAACATTCTCAGCTAGCATTAATTCTGGCGACTGCGGCTCATATTCAAGTGTTTTCCCCTCGCGCTCCTCGCTGGAAGGCACGCAGGAAACGCAAGCGCAAACAGGTGTGAGATATTTACCGACAACAGGACTCGGAAGGCTGACAGTTGAAAATGAACCAATTAACATGTAGTTTCTAGTAAACCACTCCAACAGCGCGCGGCTAAATATACTCTGCAGTTGCACCGCGGCTGTAACCACAGAGGACGACGTAAATGATAAACCATTACACACAAAAAAAACATGCCTCTGTGTGTTAATCCTTCCAAGCTTGGAGCGTCCGCCTACACACATCAATTATGTTTCTCTTTGTCTTGCTGTTTTTCTCAGGTTGAGACGTTGCTCATTAACTCCGGTAACACACACACACACACACGCAGATATTGTGCTTTCCTGCTTTTTCTTTTTTGTACTATTAGTGAAATCATCTCCTCTATTTTTAACACGCAGCACACTTTTTAGATTCAACGAACATCTCAAGTTGACCCTGTTAACCCTGAAAACTGAGATATAATGAAAGGGAATTGTAATCATAAAAATGTTTTACTGACTGATGGACGCACAGAGCGGCGTCCAACGTTTTAAAGAAGCTTTTTGTGATTTCTTTACGAGCTGATGCGTGCGGTGAGAGGAGAAAACACAAGGTGGCACCAGCAAGGATGGCGATCAGCGGCGTGAGAGACAGAAGCTGCGCCAAGCGCCACGAAAAAGTGTTTTAAAAAAGATAACGTCAGATCGTTTTAGCAGAGCATGGAGGAGTGTTTACAAGTGCAGAGAAAAACACACGTCAAGATAACGACTGTATGATTAAAACTGAATCCGCATTGAAATCATTTCCTAAACTGCAGGCGGTGTTGAAGTTTTCCCAGCGTACCCTCTGGTGTTTGTCGAGTGTGTATACATTTGGGAAAAAAAGAACCCAACAGCTTTCATATGTCAAAGCTGCAGACACGTCAAAATCACTGCGGCAACAAGATGAAGCTAAATTGTTAAAATACAGGAACAAAAAAAAACAAAACAATAAATCCCACTGCACTGAAATGAAATTGAGTAAGAAGGGAAGATCATAGGAATATATTTGGCTGCGGCAGCAGCGAGGAATGGAAGAGATTAGAGGATTATACCTTCCTGGATGTTACTGATGGATCAAAGATGTGCATACACAAAAAAAAGGTAAGCCGTTCAGAAATGAAGAATGCTTATTATTCCTCATTGATGCGCATTTATTCATTTTCATGGGATTTCAGAGGGAGTCTGCTAACAAAGGCTCCTGAAACAGATTCCAGCACATTGTGCACGGAGGAGAAAACCTGCAGTGAATGTTACAAACGTGATGCAGGAAATGAGTTTGTTATGGGTCAGCCCGAGTTCAGACGCACAGAGGACATCAACATTAAAAATGTAGCGTGACAGTCGGAGCTGCAGGACCGACCCGTCAGAACTCTGACAATAAAAGGTGCCTCTTTAAACATTAACAGTGTTGGGAGCACATTAACTCAAGTACTGTGAGGGCAATTTTAAGGTGTTTAAGATAAGTGTCTCCATTGTGTGCTCCTTTATACTGACTGCACCACCATTCAGAGGGAAATATTGTACGTTAACTCCACTGCGCTAAAATAAAAAGGAATATTTAATAAGCTTATGTAATCGCAGCAGTGTCTCGTTGGAGCCTCTTTGTCAGAGGTGTTTATGATTTGTTATCATTACCAATAAAGAGAGATTTCCCCTCTAAATTCGAGGCCCAAACAGGGGAATTAAATCCAATAGTTCTCAAAAAGAGCAAACGTTAGAGAAAATCCCCCAAAATGAATTGAAATTTATGAAGCAGAATGTGTCTTTTTCCTTCCTCCTCGGTGCACAGCGGTAGATTTTCTGGCAAATCGAGCGCTTTAACTTTCTCCATACTACAGGATGAACTTGTGTATTTCTACATTATAGGTTGGTAATTTTACCGCAGACAAATTAAAGGGCAACTCCGCCAAGTTAATACCTTGTGTGTGTTTACAGGTCTTGAGGAATACTACTGTTGCAAAAAAGAAAAGAAAAAGTAGTTTAAAGCCTTTTGTTGATCCAGAGGAAGCTAAATATAACCTGATAAATTGCCTCCAATGATCGCACTCTGTTGCATTGTGGGTAATGTGGGCACCAGGTTTTGTAGAAGCTGTCCACTGATTTAACATTTGCACTCCTGTAACACAGTTGGACTCCCTGCAGTGTCACCCACCACCTTTTTTATTCATTGTATTTCTTTTTTCCCTTCTTGGAGCTCTGTGCCTACATTACCCACAATGCAACATAACCACCGAGTGACATCACTGGAGGATATTCATCTCATTACATGCAGCTTCCTCTGGAGTCGACCTTTAATCAGGTCGATCCAAACTGTCTCTGCAGTTCAATGCATCTGTTTACTTCTTAGCTCCTAAAAAACCCAACGATCACATCATATAAAAAATTCATGCTGTGCTCCCAATCATTTTTTTAAACAAACACGACTTTATTTTAAACTTTGTAAAGATCCTAATCTTCCAGAAGGAAAAAAAACAAATACTGTGAAAGCCTCTGAATCGCTGCTCCTGTCTCTGATCTTTTTTTGTGACTCGATTTCAGTGTGGCCTGCAGCTCATTGTTGGCTGTTTTCCTTGTTGGGAGAAAAAAAACAATTAAACCAATCAAAGCTTTGCAGATGGGAATAAAAGTGTGGAAGTCATCTTCATGTGCCAGAGGCAGAAAGAGTGGCACGGAGAGGTGATGAGATTAAAACGAGCTACGCGGGTTACAGAAATAACGTCTCAGAAGAATTATGGCGTTTTTTCCTTCAATCAACATGTTGCTAACTGTTTTTAGCAACTGCTAACTTGTCTGTATCGACTGAAGATAACAAAGATGTCACTGCTGAGTAGTTTGGAAAAAAAAAAACACCTCAGTTTTTAACACAGAAAATAGAAACTATGTTAAAACGACTGTGTGTCTTGATGAAGTAAAGTCATCTTTCCAACCTTTAGGCAACTTATTTGAGGACCTGATGTTGACTTTTCTTTGTGAAAAGCGCAAAGAGCAGACGAAGAAGAAACACTCCAGGAAGTGACGATCTCCACGTTGCAGGTTCGTCACCGCCGCCTTCATTTAGACATAAATCTCTGTCATCCTTCTCTGGAGCTACGCCGCCGTTTTTCCCACCATGCATCAAATCCCCCGGTGTCTTATCTTAAAACCCAATTTCCTATTGTTTACCGTCACATCAGTGCCACTCACACCATCAAAGTCCGCACTATAAACTCAGAACCAATTTCTCTATAAATCCGTCGCGCCGTAATAACGCTCAAATACAGAAATAATGTGACGGGGGCGACGCTGGGAGATATGAAATGAAAAAGAAGGAGAAGATAAGAAAAAGGAAAACAATGAGATCACACGCCTCTGCAGTGAAAGCAGAGTGATTGATTGATACAGAAAGCTTTCGTTCAGCTGTTCAGGTGGTGACAGCTGAGGTGGAGGCGGCGGCGGCGGCACCGTGTAAATATGCACGGCCTGATGGGTAAGTTTCACCTCGAGCTTACACGTTCAACTCTTTTAATTGCAGCTGAACTCTTTCTCTGCTTCGTCCAAATGAACGAGAGTGACGGGAGCTGAGTCAAATCACCTGTGATGATAACCGCAACCAGGTCCGATCGCAGAGTACAGGTTGTATACAACTGCAAAGACGGCTCTTACTATTGTCTCGCAGGCCTCTTCGGATGTTTCAGGTTAGCTGAGCTCCATTGTGATATTGTTATGAAAGGCTGGTAATCCTACTGAGAATAAACATCCCAGTCAGCAGCTTAAGCTACTTTCAGGAGAATGTTGTAGTAGAGCGGTCCAACATGGCACAGACCCAAAGAAACAAAGGGCTGATAAATGAGAAAGAAACATGCCGTCTTCCTGTAGAGACAAAACAAAGGAATATTTGGACCTGTAATTGACACCAGGCCGAAAAAAGGCTGCCAGTCAAATATGCAAAGAGACAGTTGTTTGATAACATGTGAGAGGGTAAAAGATTGTTGTTCATTTTGAGGGATAATTTCTTTAAAATATTTGACAGATATAAGCAAAATATTGCTCAAAGGTCCGCTGAGCAGGATTTTAGATCCAAGCTCCAGATTTGCCTCGTTAAAAAATGTTTTCTAGCTTCCAGGTTTACTTCCTGTTGTGTTCCCGCCTCTGACCCCGCCCCCGAATTTCCTGGTTGGCCAATAGACTCCACATTGTGGTACCATCACAGAACAAAGGAGCTTTACAAGCCCTGGTTCTGGAGAGAGCCTTCATGGTTTTCAGCAATCCTTTGCGGTGGGTGAGACGAGGGGTGTTTAGTTGGTTGCAATCTGGAACATCACCTTTGAGGTGCCACTAAATCTGTTGGGTAATCATTTTACTGTGATTAAAAGTGAACCTATGCAACTTTGAAATAAAGGAAGAGATATTAGCAGCTGTATGTATAAATAAACAAGACATAAAGACCAGTGACGACATTCTGATGTCTGATCAGCCTCAGTCATGGAAAAACAGAAACTCCACTGTTGAATCTAATCGATGAATGAAAATGTTTAGCATTTGAACTGAAAGGCAGAAGGTTTTCATCTGAGACCGAGCGGCATGCAAGGAACGAAAACAACCTGCAGAGAAAGAGCAGAAAGGATTACAGTGATTACCTCTTTGAGCAGGATGTGAAAATTGGTGCACTCAGCGAGCACGTTTGGAGCACTTTTTATTCCAGCCGTCGAAAACAGTTGTTGTTTGTGAGCGTGACGGCGTTTTTCTCTTCCAAGAGAGAAATGTAGAGTTTCTTGTCAGAAGAGCAAATACAAAATCATAAGAGTCTGTGAGTATCATGTTCAGTCACGCTGCTGTATAATCAAGAGGACAAAACAAAAGACCATCACACTCGGCGTGCTGGATGTGTTTTGACTTGTTTGGATGCACTTTTACAGCGAGCGCTGACAATTGACGATTTTCTTTCTCCTTTGTCTCGCATTCATACGTCATAGATGATTGACAGCCCTCGCCTCGGACACCTCTGATGTCATAAACGACCATATTTACCCAATTTGTGTACAACTGTCTTTTCCCCTGTTGGCTGCAGCGCCAGACATATCAGACCTGTCTCGACAATACCTGTCCAAGACTCTGTAACACGGGTGAGAAAAGGCCTGACAAGAAAAGTGGAGAATCAAAAGAAACCAGGAAATTGGATAAAGTTGCTTCAACAGTTGAACCTGCAGGTGTCCACAGGCTGCGACACTGACGACTGAACCATATTTGTGTGTAAAGCGAACATGCGGGGAAGTTGTGTGGCTACTGATGATTGGTAGAGCTTTATTCGGTTGCACGAAGATAAAAAAAAACAACCTGACATAAAAGTTTTTCTGACTTTAAAAGTAACCGCGGCCGACCCCGGCCCAGTGGTCAAAGCACACAATAATTGTCGGACACATATTTATCTCTTCCGACGGCGTCTCGCTACGGATGACAGCTGCTCGACCGCTCCCACGGAATAATTTCTTCCTTGAACCGAAATCAAAAAGGACGTTTAAACCCCTGCAGACAGAGACCAGAGCCTTCTTTCATCTGCAGAACAGATGGAGAGAAGGAGCGAGCGATGAGAAAAAGAGAAGAGTGTGAGAAAGAAAAAACAGCTCAGGAATCTTGTTCTCGTTAACGCGAGAGGGGAGGTGTGTTGAGTAGCATGAAACATAACAAGTTTGTGTGTTTGAAAAAAGAGGGAGAGAGAGAGAGAGGCGGTATGAAAGAGGGAATAATGAGGAGGGAGACGGAGAGAGAGGTGGCTCGAGAGACAAGCAGAGGAGTCGCAGTGAAAGCATCTTTAATGCCGACTGCAATGCAGAGCGCCGCTTTGAGGCGGGCGCCCGTGTGATGATGAGGTGAGCGTCTCGCAGCGAAGCCTCCTTTAACCTCGAGTGCCTTCAAATAAAGACTTTAAGGCCTCCATAAACACAACACGGCCGGGTCAGACCAAAAGTGGAATCTGCCGTATTAAACCGGCGGCACGTATCGTATTATAGCGCCGTGGAAGTTATTGGATGTATGTCGGAATATATTTCAGCTCATTGAGAATGCGGCAGAAGGCTTCATCAGGACAACGAGGGGCTCGGCAGACTGCTGCGCTGCGATCAGCTCGTCGTTGACATCTGGACAGCAGGACCGGAACGACCCCCGTCCCCTTGTTTACCTGCCACCAGGCCAACATCTGCCTATTATACTGAAACTGGAGCAGATGGGGATGTTAGCAGTTCTGCAGATATTGGTTGTTAACTTGTAAAAGTAAAAATCCGACCTGACGACTGAATTATTCATCATGTATCAAAACTTTTAGACACTTGAATTCCCGAATGGTAACTGGACTTTACACCACTTGTCACATTCACCCATTCACACACTGACGACCAGGAGCAGTTTGGAGTTCAGCATCTTACTCATGGACAGTTGAACACGCAGCTGGGGGGGAAGCCGGGGATTCGAACCAGCGACCTTGGAATTACGAGACAACCTGCTCTACCTCCTGAGATACAGCGCCTCCAACCTACATTTCATTATTCATATTTATTTATTCTTAAAACAGAAAGTATTTATTTATTCACCACTCCTCTCATGAGACAGGACAGATGAAAAGTGACGGGAAACAGGATGAAATGCAGCAAAAGGCCACAAGTGGGATTTGAACCGCGGACCGCTGCAGCGAGGACGCAGCTTCTGCACATCGGGCACATCAGGAGCTCGGTTGGTAGAAAGAAGGTGTCCTGCAGTTTCTTTTATTTCTTTTTTAGGTTTTTCCGGGCCAAATGTGCGACTTTGTCAGTACGTCTTCTCGCTGATTTTTGTATCCTTTTCTTCAAATCCTGCTTTGACTGATGTCATCGTAGACGAGACTCAGTCCTCAAATGATTTCTCAAATGTAAATATTTATTAGAAGTTACTGCAGCTCATCCTTCAGAGGGACGCGAGCAGAAAACTAATTATTATCAGCCGTCAGATCAGAAGTCTGGTTCGTACAGAAGTGTTGTGTTGGTCTCATCGGTCTCTGGAGGAACATCTTTGTGTCTCCAACACCAAACGCACACTTACCAAAAGTATATGTAGCTACCTGAAATCTATTAGTCAGTATTTCCAACAGATAAGATTGCGCTCTCCACATGAACACGCAGCACTTTAAGGATGATTCATAACTTCGGCATAATGTGTATTTCGGTGCACGCCAGCGATCATTTTGTCTGAGCAGTCGTCTTTGTTTATCTTCCTTCAGTTGGAGGATTTCACTTCACTTGAACTCTTCAAACAGCATCTTAATAAAGAAAGGACTCGGCTACAGAAGGACTTATTAGTCCCACGTCCTTCAACCGACTGCGGATACTGAACTTCTGTGGGCATTTAAGTGTATTTGCTTCAAATCATTAGCTGTTTGAGGCGGTGAGGTTTTGTTTTAACTAATGTTCTCCGCGGACATAAAACAGGTGTTTGTGCCTCAGCGAGGATCCAGCGGTAATGAGTGCAGGGTCAGAGGCATTGTGCCGCTGCAGAGATACTAAATAATAGAAATATAAACAAACATACCCTCAGAAGAGAAAGGCGGAGGGATTATCTTCATGTTGGCAGATAAGAGAATATGTGAGTGAGCAGGAGCCGCTGACACAAGGTGTTTTCTGAGATAAGTTCCGCGTCCATAAAGATGGGAGCGACTCGGCTCTTCCGACTGTCAGGGAGACGAGCCGGACAAAAGAACTGAAGTGACCCGCTGATGAAATCACGCGTGGACTCTTAAAGGTTCAAACGTTATGCAAAGTCGTGCAAGTTACGACGCAATATGACTCACAGCACACGGAGAGATAATGCCACTGCTGCCGGCGCGACAAAAACATTTGCTCAGTTTCTTGTTATAAAATAGGGAATCTTGTTCTAATGAGCTCCTTTTCACAATTTAACCAGATACTTTTTCATATCAAGTACAAGAACGGAGTGCATCTTCCAACATACCGACGAATACAACAAAGTCTCTGCACGCAGGATTGTCAGGTGGATTTCAAACTGTCGTGAATCAGCGTGTAGATAAACACTTTTCCTCATCGCGCTCCGAGTTACCGCTGACTTCCTCTGTGACAAACAAGGCGAGAATGTTTCTCTGGCTGCTGCCAGTGCAGGAGGGTAATTATAAAAAGTAGCATCGAGGCTGATGTCTTAAAATGAATTAAATATATCGTCGGAGAACATTTTACCACGACATTCAAGTTCAAACTTTAAAGACTTTACAGACACAGACTGTCCGAAATTGTGCTTATTTTCAGGTTCACACCTGGGTTTCTATCAGATGGTCGACTCCCCGCCAACAGACAGCGGTCTGATCTGTCGTCTCCAGTCGTTATAAAGGTCTTGGTACCTGTCTAATGATGATATGTGACCAATTAATCCAACCGGTTTATGAGGAATGACTCTGATCACCACTGTCCAGCCATGAAATCTCACTTTCTATAAAAAGGAGCCCTCTATTAATATTTCCTACGTACGTTTGTGACTTCCAACTTAGCTGTCAAACGTATTTCCCAGAAGGCCGTGTTGACAAAGAGTTACTTAAGTTGTTTATGCCGATTTCAGATCTTGTAATGTTCTTTTTGTTTTGTATAAAGTTAAAGCACTACCAAACTTATAAAGCAATTCTAGAGATAAATAGTTGGTCGCTGAGTTTCGTCACGACATCGTCAAATACCGACACTTTTGGGTCGGCGTCGGACCAAAGTCGTCAGCCCCGACAGCCTTCAGTATCTGTCGACCCGGGGAGGAGACTCAGACTACATATTGCTGCTTTACTAGTTTAAGATGCAGCAGCGTTGTCATCAGTCACAGCTCCTAAACATTTTACCGGAGAACAGGGACGCTTCACTGACAGAACATCTGAGGAGAGGAGACATCACAGCGCTGCCCACAACGTCTGACTGACAGCTGATTTCTGGGGATCGCACTGAAGAGACAACGCGGCCCGAATGTTCAACACCAAAGATGTCGCAGGAAAACAACATCAACAGAAAGATCTTCTGGCTTGTGTCGTTCTATAAATCATCTCGCGTCAGCGACTGCTTGTTGAGCAGCTCAGAATTTCGTCTGTGAACGCTTCGCCAAGAGATTTCCAGCTTCCCGCCTCCGGAGAGACGCGATCATGTTGTCAAATTAAAACTGCATTAGATGACGGCTAATATAATGAATTGAGGGAAAAGGTTTTATAGAGAGTATTATTCCTCCGAGAACCTTCACCAGGATACGTTTCTGTACATTTATTGTACGAGAGTGTCTTTGATTCCGATTGTAATTACTCAGTTAGCTCTGCCACAGCAGCAATTAGCTCTCAGCCTGTGTCACACAGCCTGAATAGGCAAAGACCTCGACTGCTCGATGTACAACGAGCTGGAGTGAAAAGAATTCTCACGTCTTTTCATGATAGTTGCATAACTACATATAATAGTGATTCAGTGAATTCAGTCATTCATGCTTTAACAGTGGCTCCTCCAAACACTGTTAACTGTCATTCAGGAAAAATACATTCAACACATGTAACAAAACATGTCGTATCACATCCACATTATGTGTTTAAGAGCTGAATTGAGCATCAGAAGTGTTGGAGAGAATGTGCTGTGATTACATCAGGCAGTGAAGAGACGGACCTCTGCACAAGGCCGCGTTCCAGCATATGTGAGTGTGAAACCACTGAATACATCGAGGAGGAGTCGGGACATTCTCCAGCTCCAGAGTTCGGGGGGACAAAACAAATAATTTTTATGAGACGACAGTTGCAGTCAGGCGAGGCAACACCGAGCAAGAGACCGCTGCTTGAGATGCCGTTTCAACTTTTCCAAGCGTGAAACCACTTAATACGACTGCTATTGTAAGAAACGGGACATTTTACAAGTTTGTGTCAACAAAAACTGATGTTTTTCATGAGATGTCGCAACTGCCAAGTGAGACCACTGTTCGCTTTTCAGCTTCACCAAGCGTGAAACCATTGGATATTTTTTTAAAGAGGCTTCATGACATTCTAAAGCCGTGTTTGTGACAACAAAACCAGACAAGACGTTATCAAAACAGGTACAGCTGGGACGAAAGGGATCATTTTGGCAAGATATAAAAACAGTTGCAGTCAGGCGAGGCAACACCAAGCAAGAGACCGCTGGTTGAGATGCTGTTTCAACTTTTCCAAGCGTGAAACCACGTATTACGACTGCTATTGTTCAAGAAACAGGACATTTTACAGTTTACATGTTCGTGTCAACAACAATGTATGTTTTCATGAGATGTCGTCAAAACTGTTTTGGCTCGAAAGGCAACTGCCAAGTGAGAGACCACTGTTCCAAGATGGCGTTTCAACTTGAAACCACTGAGCCGTGTTTGTGGCAACGAAACCAGATAATTTTAGACAAGACGTTGTCAAAACAGGTACAGCTGGGGGAAAATGGGATCATTTTGACGTGATATATAAACAGTTGCAGTCAGCAAGCAAGAGACCGCTGCATGAGATGCCGTTTCAACTTTTCCAACTGAAAAGCTGCTATTGTTCAAGGAATGGGACATTTTACAATCGAGATGTCGTCAGAACCGTTCCAGCTCTCAGGAGCAAGTGCCAAGAGACCACTGATCAAAGTGGTGTTTCAACCTTTCCCAGCGTGAAACCACTGAACCACATGTTTTTAAGGAGACATCAAGATATTTTTCGAGCCGTGCGTGTGGCAACAAAACCAGATATGTTCGAAAACACATCGCCAAAACAGTTAAAGCCAGGCGAGGCGACTGCCAAGTAACAAACCACTGTTTGAGATGGTGTTTGAACGTGGAACCGCTGAATTAATTAAAGAGGATTGGATCATTTTTGGTGACCATAAACACAGCGTTGTCACATCATAAAATAAAGTAAAAAACTGAACAAAAGGAAATGTAAAGTTGCTGTTTTAATGTATCTATGCTTTACAGATTGTAGTTTAACCTGCTCTCATCGCCCTCACAGTAGCTGTCAAACTGCAGGAATGTAAAACGATAACTATCCTCCAATCAGACACTGACGTATCACCACAATCAAGACGTGGACACACAATCGACTCACTTCAGACGACGAAGGCAAAACTATTTTCTTAATTAAGTCAGAGAGAAAAAGGAGAGGAGAGCAGAGAAGTAGGACAGCCACCCTCACACCACAGGAGGAAACCTGATGGAATGTAAAATGGAAGCAATTATGTTTAATGTAGATCATCCCTTTTCCCTTTATTCCTTCGTTTCCCTTTGTTGTTTTTTTTTCCCCTCCTCTCCTCTTGACAGAGCCGAGCAGAATGCAGGAGGGAGCCGCGAAGAACGAAACAGCTGGCGGTGGAATGAAAAAAAGTGCGATTTGAGCCAATGGATTAGGCGGAGAGGCAGAATGTGCAACCACGAGGCAGCGACGGAGGCCGCGGCTGCTTTTATTAATTGAAAACTTTTTTTTTTTCAATTATCTCTCGGTGCTCGCTTAAAGTCCGCTACAGAGAGAGAGAGAGAGAGAGAGAGAGAGAGAGAGAGAGACGGTAGAGGGGATTCCTATTTTTTTAGAGCAATCCAATTGGCTTCATCGTGCGACACGCGGCGAATGAAGAGAAACAGAAACAACAGATCATTTGGAAACGTGTGCAGCTGTTGCTGCATTTAATCGTTCCATCAGACATTTATTAAGTGCTGCTGTCACGTCACTGTTGGCATATCGAACGCTCTTCAACCCGCCAGCAGCGACTGCAGACGCAAGATGTTGTTGAAATTCACTGTTATCGTCCCGCACTTCAAGTGTGACATGCACTTCTTGCAGACTGTGAAAATTAAGCTGACAACAGCCTGTCAGATTTGGACGAACTCAGTGTTGCACGGCGGTCAAGATAAAAGAGGAAACGGCTTTTTCTCAACTGACATTTGACAAAGATTCCTTATCACACAACAGGCAAACACTGAAAGGGTAGAAATAAGTTTGTTTGTCAGCTGTCTTTACAGATATCAGAGCGCCGTCGAGGGTTAAGAGCTGAACAACAGGTGTCACAGACAATCCAACGTCTCCGGTTTATAAATCACGGCAGAGGAGCCAGCGAGGAGACAAGAAGCAGATGTGAATCCATCCACTTCCTCATCTGAGTGCATGTAAAAAAACAAAAACAAAACACAGTATCATGTATTTTCTAAATCCTTCTCGAGGCCGCAGAATAAATCAAGTTGGATCTCGGCTGAACTTCCGAGTTCATTCAATCTGCTGCGTCTCGTACCGCGCCTTCTCTCCACGTTTCTCTACATATTCTCTCGGGCGATATCGAGTGGCAGAGTTTATTTCGAGAGCCGCGAAGTGGTTTATGATGACTGCGACATCTACCTTGAAAGTAGCACTCGACCACAGACCTCGCCATCCGTCTGGACACTTATTTTCACTGCAGTCTTTCTTTTGTATGTTTTTTCAGGTATCTAGACTTCTGACAACTTTCGACTCGATTCCAACATTTGAACACAAACATCTGTACATTCTCCCCCGTATATTTTCAATCATCGTTTATCTTGATGTTGCGCTTTTGCACAACGCCTTTCCAGCATCACAACGCTGATCTCAACCCATCAGTGCGTGTTGGTTTTCCTTGAAATGAGACTCAACGATCGTCCATCTTTGTGGTGTGTTTGTGAACGGTTCATGTTGAATGACGTACGTATGTATAACTATAATTAAGTGCTTTTATTCCGTCTAATTTTCTACCCTGAAATCATTTCACTGACCGACTCACAAAGGCTTCCACACACAATGCATTTATTACACAACACCAGTGAGCCACTGAGCGCGTCGCGGTGGGAAGGCGATACATTTGTGAATGATGAGCGAGACATTCAGGCGCCATAAACAGTAATTTGTGTCGTTGATTTGTTTTATTCAACGGAAAATAACACATTTTGCATTTATGTCACAGCCCTATTGTTGTGGCAGTGTTTTGCGTTGTGTTTTGTGTTGTGCTTTCACTCAGGTGTCGACCTCCTTCTCCCCCCTCTCGTCCTTGTGGAGGTCCACAGCTGATCCTGCTCGCCACGTAGGCCGGGTGATAGAAAGTGCTGCTGGTGCCGGTGGGCCAGGCGGCCGTGGAGTGACTCAGCTCCTTTTTTCTTGTAAATAAGCTATTTTCAGCTTTAACAACTACATCCTGTTTCCTTCCCCTCCTGTCCCCTCCATTTTTACTCTGTCGCTCCCCTCGTCCCCTGGCCTCACCGGGGACGTTAACAATTTCTAGATAAAAGTAACGAACCACGCTGCGAAATTAAACCTTACAAACCCTCTATTTTCTGCCGTTGCTTCAGAACGCTGATTTAAAAACGCGATCCTCCGACGCTGAGCGGCTGAGAAGGTGCACGCTTCTAACAATCATGATTTCGTGTCAGGTGCTGAGCGGTGAAAAGCATAAAGGAAAGAGAAAGTGCAGCTTCATCGGTATTGATCAGTAACTCCTGCAGTTAAGATCATCTTGTTCTACAGAGCCTTCAAATTTCACAGATAACACGCCTCGAAGGAAGACGAGAGATTAGAGAGTCCTCTTCTTTTTTGGCCACAGGCGGGGAAAAAAAAAATAATAAAGGATCCGAATGGAATGTAAAAATCCTGAAAAGATAACAACACTATTCTGATCTTTAACTGCGTCTCCAGGGAGATCAACTCTGACAGATAACAGCCAGCGAGAAAACGCGGAGATGAGCTGTAATGTGTCTCCCGCCGTGACAGTCATATTTCTGCGAGTTAAAGTGTGTGAATTAGTGTGTGTTCGCGGCTTCTCCTCTCCCGTCTCCAGATCCCTGTGTGTTGTCACGGGGTCGCTGTGCATTAAATCAGTGAGGAGCGATGAACACATGCAAACACGACGCGCTATACGTATAGATCTGTGCACGCAATCAGGACAACTGGAGCTGCATAATGTCGTCGCTGACAGAGGAGCACATGAGTGAAAACACATCTGCAGACACACACACACACACACACACACACACACACACACAACTTACAATGAAACCCATCCAGCTGTCAGGTTCGTCCCCTAAAGTAAAGCAGTGTATAATTTGGTGCTTACATTTATATCTCATGCATTTGCATCTCCACAGCTGTCAGGCCCGAAGTAAAGAAATACACAACACACACTTACCGGCTCGTCTAACCCACACACACACACACACAGACACACACATATCGTAGTAACGCTCATTGACAGACGTAAAAACCAAACCGGAGGGTCAGAGTGTTTCAGATCCAGCAGGAGAGAACAGCGCAGGAGTTTTCCCTCTCCTCCTACACTTGGCCGCCGACCAACACCTCTGACTTTTACAGCTCACTCACACAAACACACAACAAACACACAAATGTTGTAAATAATCCAACACACCACACACACACACACACACACACACACACACACACACACACACACACAGGAAAACTTACAGCTGCTTTGTAAGATTCAGAGTCAGTCACAAAACATTTATAAAAAAAAAATGTTTTGACAGAATAGCAAATCGAAAGTTAAAGGAATAGTTTGACATCTTGTTTTCTTGCCTAGACTTAGATATAACAGTTGTAAACGCACTCCGTACAATAAATAAGACGCTACAGTCATGGCGGCTGGACGGGTCACACGCTGGACTTTCCTTCTGAAGATCTCGTTTGTGACCAAACCGTGACCGTCTCACAACTTCAACACTCAGCAGTTAACAGTCCAGGAGTCATAATATGTGATAATATTGAATTTTAGTCTAACCAGATGTTGCATATACAATAAGATGCTATTGTCAACTTGACCACGGAGCCAATAACATGCAAAGTTAAACCATTTTTTTACTGAAATAACGTGGCATTCAGGGAGCTTTAGAATTGCTGGTGGGCGGAGTTTGCGGAGTATCCCTGTTTTCAGTCTTTGTGCTAAGCTACGCTAAGCGGCTACTTGCTGCAGCTCCATATTAATGTACAGACACAAGTACATACCTTCTCTCTTACTCTTGGCAAGACAGCAAGTAAGTTTCACAGTTCCTCTAAATGTAAACATCTTGTCGACTGGTTTTTGTGTAACAGTTTGTGTATACCAGCCTTTCAGTATTTCAGCTTCCCCTTGTAAATGACGAATACAAACTACTGCCACCCAGTGGCACGGAGGGGTATCTCTTCATTCAGACACAGAGGGTTATGAGCTCTCTGAGGTTATGAGCTCTGATGTCCGTTTGGCGAGTCGGATCACAGAACCTTCCTAAATATCTTGATTCTGAAGCGAGGCTGCCTCGTGTGCCAGGAAACAAAAGATGGAGGGCAAAAAAGGAAACTTCATTCTGAACAGGACTTCTTGCTCACAGACGGACCGATCTGCCTAATTTGTCACCGAGCAATTCAAAGAGGACTACCCGCCAAAAACTGCTCTGAGCTCCAGAGTCAGTGAGTTAGTTGAGTTGACTTTTGCATTAAAGGCCCAACAGCTCTGTAAGCCTCACAGCTTATGGTCTTAGCCAGTAGCCCCCCCCC